>ML781280.1:1312411-1437799 GCA_009831015.1 Picea engelmannii | reverse complement strand
TTCTTCAGAAATAAGGTTTGCTTGAGATCCAGTATCAAATAGAGTATCTATCTTAGTATGCTTTGAAACAACCCTTATGTGAAAAAGTTCAATTCTCTCTTTTTCTTGTCGAGTTACATTGATATTATTATTACTTGAAGAACCAATACTTGCAATAGAACCATTACCTTGATACTTGCAATATATATACTAGTGTATATGCCACATATATGTATTGTTAGTGCAAGATTCAGTTTTGTCATCAATAGAAAAATTAGTGAGGCTGTAGAACCTGATTTGGGCCTACTAGGGACAAAGGGGCTAACTTTTATGGCCTATGGACAAAGGAACAAACCCAACTGTGTGTGAAATAATGAAAAATAGTTAAAATTAAAGCCCAGTGAGCTTAAATTGATCTTAAGCACCTATCAAGGGTGGAAAATGGGGCTTATCGTGACCCAAAAACCCTCTAAATTGTTGGCAAAGAGATCCTATAACAAAACCACAAGATAAGTCTGAGGGCCAAAGGACGCGGAGGGTGATCACCAAAGAGATCATAGGGGAGGCTAATCGACGACTCACATCTCATGTCGCAGCATGAACATATGAGATTTTTAATGACCCTCCGACGATGTGACAATGGTTTACCGCTAGACATGTGTCAACTTTTGAGTGGCATTGCATTGCAAAAAGGCACAGGGAAAACCATCGTCGGGTGAATGCGATAGGAATTTGTGGTTTGAAAAAAACCACTTGTTTCCCCTGAGGCACGATGAATGCCTGGCCGTTGGAAAAGCACCTTGTGGCACTGACATTTCACACTAACCCATTGCATTACAATGGACCCTAGGACTGATAGAGGATAGATGGGCATGCCAATAGGGAATTCATAGGGACAAACCGTTAGCTACCACCTAGAAGAGAGGGACCCGTCGGAGGATACCAAGGGCACAAATCAATGATCCTAAACCCGATGACATGTGGCTTGTCCCCATGCCACATACATGCCACCATGGATCGATACGAGGCTGCCACGTGTCCATGGGGCCCAACCGACGTCACTCAAATTTTATGCCTTCACCTAATTCAAAGGTTTTCATCAATGGCACAGTGATGCGTGGGTCTTAGAATAGGACCATGGGATTGGTACCTAGAACAGGACCATACTATCATTAGAGTGTTTAGTTTTGAACAAGAACTATTCAAGCTCCCTAGTTTCTTAACACAAAAAATGCTGGCTCTGGAGTATATCAGACACATATTGAAATTTGATCACTTCTTGTTTTCCCAACATAGAAAATCCATCACCTTTCCACTACCACATGAGGTTGGCTCACGTTTGGTTCAACAAAGAAAATATTTGTTGTAGTAGAAGAGATGTTGAAACTATTTGATTGTGAGAAAGGGGAAGGGTGGATATATGACCCCCATGGTGTCATTACTACAAGAAATCCAACATACAAGCATCAACCCAATGTCTTAGTAGAAAGGAATGCAAACCTAGAATCTTGGGAGGAGGTCAAATAAATCCTAGGAGGTGAGACCCCCAACCCAGCTACCTCATCAGACCAAGTCAACACAGTCCAAACCACTCATCCTATAAAAAGATCATTCTCAAAAATGCAGTTAGGAGTGGATGTGGATGGGTAGCAAAGCACAAAGACAAAAGGGGATGAGGAGGAGGAAACATAAGACAATGTGAGTGGAAATTTAGATAAAGGGGTGTGTTGCAAATAACTCAAGGGGAGAGTGATTTGAGGGACCATCCTTAACTATTGAGCACCTCCCCTCAACTATGCTATCAATAGGAGCTATTAAACAAACAACATAAAATAAACCCTTCTTATTCTCTCACTAGTTGGGCATCAAAAGGCACAATAGAGAGATTAAAAATGATATGTATCCCCAAGAAGGGGAGAGAAAACACATACAAAGCTACTAACAACAATGGATTATCAACACATAACCTTCAATTTTTCCTTGTTGGAATCAAAGGTGTCGAATCCCATATCCCCAACAGACTACAAGGCAAACCAGGTCAAACTCAAGCTAGGAAATGTTCAACCAACTGATCTAATTGACTTTCATCAGTAGGAAAGTGACATGTTATATAAGGGGGTGATTCAATCCTCTACTTGTGAGAGGAAGATGAGGGAAATGGTGCACAATATCAATAGAAATTTGAAGCAAGAAAATGTTTCCACCAAGGAAAATAAAAAAAGAGAGTAGAGCTTGAAAAGAATATAATAACTCTAGGAATAGATCCCAAAGACCCCAATATTATGGGAGAGTTGGTGAAGCAGAAAGATACTGAGATCAAGGTTTTGAGAAAAAAGATTAACCTACATGAAGATCAACATGTGCAAACTACAGAGTTGCAATCCAACCATGAAGAAAAAGAGCAACTATATCACCAGCTGGATGAGAGAAATAAAGTCATAGCAAACTTGCAGAGTGAAAATGAGAAGCTACATAAGGAAAATGAGACTCTCAGGAATCGGCAGACTCGTCTATCCCAAACAACAAAGTCTAGAATAGAGAAGGCCATCTTCGTTGACCCAACATAAGGCCTAGCTAAAGCGATGGTTGACCTTAGTGTGAAAGAGATGGATCTAGGCACTTTGACTAGCCAACTAAAAAATAAAAATTCCAGGGTGATAGAATTGGAAGAGAAAGAAAAGAGCAGGGAAGTCCTGTCGTCTCAGATAAATGCTACAAAGGATGAGGCCATAAAGGAGATGTAGAAATTAAAGACCAAAATTGCAGGAAAATTAACCCTTAAAGTATCCAAACATGTAATTTGGGATAGCATATCCACATTAATATCTGAAAATTGGGGACAATTCTTCCTAATAGGGGATGAGCTAGAGCTACCCACCTCAACCAAGAAAGACATAACCAGGAGAACTAGTGAGTTAGAAAACAAGCTATATTTGGCTAATGAATCATAATGTTCATGAAAAACAATAATAAGGAGAAGCTCAAGGGCCTATAGGTTAATGACATAACTAGCATCATAATTGATGCCAACAAGGTTCTTACTAAGAGAAGGCTCATGAAAAATGTTGAAAATAGGTTGCATGAAATGACATGGGAAGTAGCCTCTTTCAAAATATTTTTCACTGATCTCCTCACACTTGGATTTCCACCCGCTTGGGATGGGAATGGAGACATACTCCCGCAAAATAAGTATCAGGAGTAGTTGGAGTAGAGTAGGAATAATGCCAAAAGGTTTGACAAGCTGCAGGGGTTTTTCTAGGGAAAGATGTCCTAGAGATGCTAGTAGGGGATTTTGAAATTTTGCACAACCTAAAAGGAATTTTTAAGAACCTACCCCATCCATCCTATGAAAGATACACCAATCTAGATGAGCTAGTAAGAAACATGAACATGACTGAATTCCCTATGGGAAAGGCTTGGCATCACATGTGTCAATATGCCAATATCACTTTGGGAAGGTAGGGAAAATCAATTGGCACACGACGTGCCTAGTAATAAAGGTTAATAAAGTAAGGGGAGGCAGGTGCGGGAGGGGTGTTGTACAACCCTAGAGGAAAATGTTTGCTATACTTCTCTTGGAATTTGGGCATAAAATCCAACAATATGGCAGAAGCTTATGCAATTTATCAAGTGGTCTTGTTAGTCCAGGCACAACAACTGAACTATATCACAATTGTTGGGGACTCAAAAAATATCATCCACTACTTTCTCATGGGAACCACACCAAATAATACTAATCAACAAAGAATTATAGATAGAACAAAATCTCTCTTGTCCCCTATTCAAGAAAATGTTTCCACATTCTACATGGAAACAACAGGGAAGCTGACAAAATGGCTAATCGGGAAATCATAATGGCCCCAGAAAATTTGAAAGTCCAGGAGTGGGCCCTTTTTGTAGCCCCACCCTAATGATATGGACCCATGACATCACAGTGCCACCTGGCTCCAGGATTTTTGTCGGAAGACACCTGGACTGTACATGCATTTTGGGAATGAATTTAAAAGAGAAGGGACATACCCCCACTATCTCCTGGCTCGTGGGATCTTGTAGGATGTGCTCAATACGAGTCCATTCTGTGGTGAAGAGCAGTCACTCCATGAAATTCCCTCGTGGGACTCGTAAGAAATTAGCACTTCGTAGCATCAGGCCAGCCATAATGACAATGGAATTGAGGATGGATGAAAATGTGGTAATCATGATTTTATGTGTGGAGACTCAACAAGTACAAGCCATCTTAGCCTCTGAAGGACCTTTGATCCATGGGAGGATTTGCAGTCATCTTCATTCATGCACCCTTGCAATATGAAGCTCTATTAAAAAATAAAGCTTGTTATTGTTTACTCATTCCTTTGGGTGCAATTCACATCTCCAGATCCATATTTCTCTCAGGGAAATTGCATTTTCAGAATTCAGATTTACAGGGGGAGAGATAATTCTGCCACTTCAATTGTCATTTGGGAAGAAGGTAATCCCAGTTTGGTGTGGGTCTTCTAGTAAACTGGGATACTTCAATTTGTTATGGGCTATTTTTAGTCTACATCCGATCGTCCCCTGGACACAAAGGAGTTCTCTGGCCAAATTGTTTGGTAGTAATTTGGTGATGCCTCAAGCCCCTTCATTCTCTAGTCCCAACATTTCATCCCTTTCCATGGCTCACGGGAATGGTCAGCAACAAGCCCGGGAACATATGGAGGACAAATTGGGGGATGATAACTTCACCACCACCCATCGACTCTCTCTCAGAGTTGACTCTCATAGTTTGACCCTCTCCTTCACTCTAGATATGCTGGCACAATACATGATGCTCATTGGAAAAATTCAAGATGAAGTGGATTTCCTTTGTAGGAAAGGGGAGGTGATGCAATCTAGGATGGATGCGAGAGACGCTTCTCCAAACTCTTCAGTCCAGAGCCATAAAGAAGAGGTTGGCAGCAGACCAGGAACCAATGATTAAGCTTTTCTACCAGACTTGAACATGGCTTTGGAGCCTCCTGCAGATGAAGACTCTATCAAAAAAGAACAATAGAGCAGCATTCTAAATTTTGTAAGTCTGTAGTAAGGTGAAGGAACACCATTTTTGAATGTCTAAGTTTTGGAACTAGTTTCTCTTGAAAGATTACTAGGATCAATAATGTCTTTTTGTAACTGATAGAAATATTCAACTGGAATTTCTTCCTTACCAACATCTACCTTTGTACTCAACAACCTCAGTCGTGATTTTATAAATACAATCTTCTCCAGTTTTAAAATAAAAAAATAAAAATAAATGTGAATAAAGTAAAAGACTATGTAAAACATTTTTACCATGGTGGGGACCCTCTCCAAACAAGAGGTGGTTTTAAGGAATAAAGAAGCAGTAAACAATGTCAAGATTTTTTTTTGGAGAGAGAACAAGGCTATTAAAGAGGTATAAGGCGCTCTTTTCAAGGGTCGACACTTTGGGGAATCAAATAGTTTCTTATACTCAAAGCTGCAAGATCACAAATCTCAAGCACATGCAGATGATGAAGACAACATGCCTCAAGAGGTTCATACACCATGGTGTATCTAGTGTGTAAAATTCATATTATTATTATTCCATTGTATTTATCTTTTAGTAAATCCATTTCTCCCATTTCCAACTGATTGTATAAGATCTCATTAATAAAATCTCAAAGCAACAAATTAGCACCACATTCAGTGTTACTGTGTGATGTTTATCATGACATTGAATTGATTTCATCTTACATGACCAATTCTTTTCATTTTTCTTGATATTTCTATGTATGTAGAGGGTACCTCCTTATGTTTGAATGTATGAAGTTTTAAATATGAATGAAGTATATCCTTTAACAGATATTGATTCTTTTTCTTATAACTGCTAAATTCTTAATTTCTTAGCATGTTTTATTTCTGCTAAAGACTGTAAGATTTATTATTAGAAATAACTTGTATGTTTAAATGCCTTTCTCAAATTTCATCCACCCATTCCTTTGAAATTTCAAATTCCTAAAATGCACATGGTAGCATGCCTCTTGAGGTTGAGGGTTTAGTGATTTGTTCTGAATTTTTTTGAAGGTCAGGACATAGAGAGAGAGATTCAATAAATTCACACAGTATTTGTTTTTATACAAGCATGGATTTAAAGCTCAATCTCATCCTTAGCCCCTGAGGTCCCTTGGAATAGTTCCATAAACAACCTATAACATCTCAAGGAACAACATCTGAAATGGCGTTGTTGTTGGGGATGAAATTTGAAGTGATTTTTCCTTGGGGTACAACATTGTAAGCTTTGAGTGTCGATGGTGAAGAAGTCTCACACACCTGGTTGTTAATCCTTCACTTGGTGATTCCACAGAAGGAAATATGGCATATAAAAGAAGACATACCATAAGGAACCTTGATCCTACTCAAATTCCAGTTTATCTAAATCCCAAAAATCTTGTTACCTGGAGAAACATTAGGGAAAGGTAGTTGTCTTCTCCCCCGGGTAATCCTCATTTAGATTTATTTCCTTATTCTAGTCATAAATTAAGTGAATCTATAAATATGATAGACATACCTATAGACTCACATTCTTCTTTAAAAGTTCCTCAAAGGCCTCTGATAGATCTACATAGTTCTCTTCTAAAGTTTTCTCCAGAAGGGAGTTCCTCTTTAAGACCCTACTTGAAAGATCCCACATCTCCTTTATATTTTCAAGCCAACAATCGTATCCTTCAAAACCTAATGTCTAGACTAGGAGGGGGTATATGTGGGGGAAATAAACCTCCACCTCCACCACCTATAAATCCATGGGTAGCAGCCATATATGGCCCCCATAATTTTTCTCCAAATGTCCATGATCTCCATAACAACTATCTGAAACTTCTAACTAAACACAATGGGGATAATGCCATCTCTGCTGAAGAACATTTGTGGGCATTCCAAGACTTCACTGATAACATTTTTGTGGAACATGATGATCTTTTCATGAGACTAATCGTCGAAACCTTGGAAGGGGATGTCAGAAAGTGGTTTAGAGGGTTATTGGTTGCCTCAATTGGTACATGGAAAGCATTAGAACTAACCTTTGTGAGACAATGGGGAAAGAAAAGAGACCATCTCTATTATCTGACTGAATTTGGATCAATTAAGAAGAAAACAAATGAAACTTTAGTTGACTTTAATAGAATATTAAAAAAACTCTATAACAAGATCCCTATTGATATAAAACCTTCACAAACAACAATAAAGGTTACCTATGTTGGAGAATTTGAAGCATATTTTTCCATGGTGTTAAGGGAAAGGAGACCCCCAACCTTTCTTATCATGCAAGACGATGCAATAGATACTGAGGGAAACATGATTGAATCTGGTAAATTGAAACAAAGAACAGATCAAGTGGACAAAGACAAAAAGAAATTCAAATAATAAGTTGGAATCTATGGTCTTAATAGAGACTCCTAAGATGCAAAGATTGAAGAAATGACCAGATTGATTAGGAACCTGTCAAAAAAAAATTTAGGTTTGAGATTGAGGGTAAGAACAAAAAACAATATCCATAGGAGGGAGGTATTAGAAAGCATAACCAATTCAAAAGATCCTTAAATCCATAAATGATGAGAAGGGAGAGAAGGAATGAAGAACAACCCATTCAACTTCCTGTCAAAACCAATAATGATAACAATCTTATTGAAGATGTGATGGGTGAGGAATATGTTTATTTTCAAGAAGAAATCCACCTGCTCCAAGATGACAATGATCTATCCATTTGACTCATAATGATTATGAAAATTCCCTAAATCCTAGGAGACATATCCTAAAAAGTGAGTTGAGCCAAGAATCTCTTTCACCATCTCAATACAAAATGTTTGTTGATGCCTTATAGACAAAAATGCATAAGAAATATGACCTCAGACCTAGGCAGAAAGTTGTTGGGAAATATAGTCAGCCACATCCCAATAATTTTCCTCCAAATCAGCCCACATATAAGGCTAAAGAAGGTTGATGGATGTGAAACTAGTGATGTTTTGAGACTTTGTAGAAATTGAAACACTTAAGAACATCGTTGTTAAGAAAAACAAACTTGTTCTTCAATGGAAAAAGGGTGCTAGATGAACACTTCTAAATGAAAACTCTTTAACTTTCAAATTCAATGTAATCCTTTTCAATGCAAATGAGTAATGCGAGATTTTACTTTAGATGCAATGCAAAAATCAATGTAACCTTTCTTTGAATGCAATGCAACTGTTCAAAACAAGAAAAAATGGATTTTCCTTTCCAAAATGAAACTATGACCAAAACTCACAAAAAATCAAAGTTTTTCAAGACTACAATATTTTTGAAATCAATGCATGAAGAAGAAGAAAGAATGGTTAGAAATAAATTTTCTTTTCAGCGATAAAAAGGGTAAAGACTGAAAAAAAAGAACAAAACAAACTTATTGTATTTTCTTGTTAGTGAAGCAAAACGAAAATGAAAAACTAGAACAATTTTTATTTTTCAATGTAAAACAAGTAAAAGTAAAGTAGAAAGACATAAAGGACTAAACTAGAATATTTCATGCTATAAGGAGGGCTACTAGAGCAACCCAAGACAGAAAAGAGTCAAGCAAAGAACTTTCACACTACCCAACTAGGCTTGAAGCAATAAGTAATGAAATTAAATATTTTTTTCTTTTCCTTATGAAATTAAATAAGTTAAATGATATATATTGACAACAGGATACAGAGAGCCAACGGACCCTGAAAGATCTTAGAGAACTAAGAAAAACTCCTTGAAATGATGAGAAGAGTTGAAACACTTTTACTCAGGAGATGTACGTGATTGTGCTCAAGGAAGAACGCATATGTACATGCCTGTCTCAAAGGTAAGGTGTGTATGTACACACCTTTCTACATTGTAGGGAACGTATGCAACCCTGAATCTTCCAAAAATAATGGAGAAGGCCAGAATTCTTGCAAAGGCACAAAGAAGACTCTAAAGCACTAAACTACTCAGTTAAAGATAGAAAAATCTAGACAAACATGAAAAAAAATGCATGAACCTATAACTAACCCACAAAAGAGACAATCTCAAGTATGGTCGCCAGTTCTGTTATGGAGAAACTCCCCTATGGCTATGGGTTAAATCCACAACAAAGTGAGGACCTTTAAAGAGTGAACTCAATCCAAAAATTACAATCAAAATATTTTGTAACTAACTTGATTAACTAAATACTGGTAGTAAGGACGAAGAATCATACCAGGTTCCCTATGTTCAATGATGATCCCATGGTTGAAAACATTTCACTTCAACACTCCTTCCAAATTGTCCCTTTGATCACCTGTAAAACAATCCAGTTGACAACTACAAAGGGGGTAGTTATATGATAACTAACTCTCATAAAAATGATGAAAGTAAAAAAATTAGATCAATTAGTGTTCTAATAATTTAAATGCTTAAACATAAAAATCATGCATTAAAACACAAATAACTGACAACAAAGAGGTCTCTTTATTTATGAACAACAAGACTAAGGTAATTACCACTTGTATCTACTATGACACTGCTCTAGAACTAGACTTTAGGTCCCTCCACCTAGGACATTGACTATAGATAGTACCTTCGACTCCAATGCTCATGCAAGTCCAAAGAAGCTGAATGGGATTCCTCTTGACAAGATATGTAGAGCAAGGAAGGATGGAAATAGGAGCTTCTAGGTCTAAGGAAATAAATCAACAACAAGGGAACAAGTTCTTGAATACGGGGCAAGAAAATGTTAGCATTATGTTGCTTCAAGTATGATTCTTCTTCTCCTCTGGCCTTAGGCTGATTTTATACCCTCTCCAAGAGGTTGGAGTAGTTACAAACAATTGTGTATGGAAAATAAGGGGCCAGGAACGGGGTGAACCCATGAACCCCACCCAAAAATACACAAAATATTGTTTTTTTTAGCAAAATTAAGGTGTACGTGCCTTGCAATGGAGTAACACACATATGTACATGCCTTGCATAGATAGAAGGGCACATATATGTCAAAAAAATGTGTTTTTTGATGAATCTAGAGGAGGAAAAAAGGATTAATGTTAGTGAGTGGGAAAGGGAAAGGCCAATCATGTCATCAATGCATATGTGGTGGCAATTGATGCTATAAATCTATGCCAGATATATCAAAAAATACATGAAATAACATAATAATAAACAAAAAATGAACAAATCTCACCTTGTAAGTCCCAAACCTCCCCAGAAGGGAGGATCATGTCGATAATCCATACTGGCATAGGGAAACTCTAGTATAATATGAGGGGTTTTTAGCCAAAACCCCTTAAAAGTGGCTTTAAAATACTTCCCTACAGGACCAACTCCCTCTTGAATCCACATAGTTTCCCACCACCTCATGGGAGGTACCCTTGGCAGCACGGGGTCCAAAATAATCTATGAATGCAAAAGTATGACCCGATTAAAGAAAAAGAACCATAGGACTAATCAAAACAAAAATTCCCCACCGTCACCTTATGCACACAGACCCAATTGCCCAGGCATGGCCTCCCTCACGAGGGAGGATGAAGCATAGGCCTGACCTTGGAGCACCCACTCCATGATTGTCATATGCGTGCCATAGATGTGTTGCATCCCCAAGGATCCATAGATCCTCATGACCATATTAGCTACTACTCGCATAAAAAATGACTTGATCCAACCTATTTGGATCACCCCTCCACTAAAAACATCATCGCCCTTGTAGTGGCATCCCACTCACTGTTTCACAATAACCCCACCTACCATGCGATGTATCAAATTTGGGACATTTTCTCGGATGGAGAGACCCATCAAGAAGTAGATATCAGTCTCTAACAACTCCAATATCTTCTCATGAACCTAAAAGGACCATTGGTTGGACCTCCACATCCTAACCAAGAAAGTCAACAAATCCTCCTGAGAGTGTAGCGGGGCACATTGAAGGTACTTCAACAGGCCAAAGATGGCCAACTAAAAGAAAACCCCAACATCCACAACCACTGCCATACAGATAGCCTCCCAATCATGTTCCCACCAATGCAATGAAATAATGGAATCTCTTGTACAACCACAATATGCACCACAAAACCAAAATTATCTAGTCATCTTAGAAAAAAATTAACAATCCGGTAAAAAACATACCTCATGTAATCCATGCAACTATCAGTCAAATAGGTGCGTTGATCAATGAGTTTGATTGTTGAAAAGTCATGATGATTAGTGTGATTATTCCTTTTATAGTTTCACAAAATCCCACATAACTTTCATCCTCATGTTTGTGTTGATCAACACGACTGTTCCCCAAACAATCGCGCCAATCAATGCGAGATATTTCCTTTCAATCACGCCAACTGTCGCATGACTGTAAAGCCATCGCCTGGAACATATGGCATGTGAATTATGAACATACCTACATTGATCAGTGTAGTTATATTTTGATATCCTACACATATGACACTATCCCCTTAAAAAAATGGTCATATGGCCATCTGTATAGCCCCCAAGAAAAAAATTAAATTTTTCAAAAAGACCTGGAGGTTAGATCCCATTACCTGACTCTCTCATAGACAAAATATGATGACCAATGGGCATGCAAAGGAGACAGAACTATATTAAAAATATCATATGCATGTACATCCATGTCACTGCAAGTACAAATGAGGTGGCATGGTGGTCCCCACTACCATTTATATGTCTTAGGCCAAACTTCATTTCTCCAGTACGGGAGCTCAGTAGCTCTATTTTTTGAACTGTTTGCACCATTGGGATCACCATATTCCATTATGCACAATGGTATAATACATTTCACTTCTAATTCACCTTACTCGGGACCCTCATCCCAATACCCTAGTTACAGGTACACTTGCTCACTATCATTTTGTCAAATTCTAGTATTATGTTCTTTACTAATCATGTATTTTTCACTTCAGGTTTTGGGTTTTTGTGTGTAGGTACTCAAAAACAAGCTCATAGAACTTACAATTCTGGTCATCCCATGGCCCCTTCAGGTATATGTTTCAAAATGGGCATGTAGTCACTCCATCTGCAACCAATTTCATTTTCTAATATCATCCCCCAACATATGCCTCTAGGATTCACAATATTTGGTATCACAACAATTTCATCCAGTTCCACTTTCATTTAGTTGTTGTGAGTTGGTATTTTTTTCTACCTGTATGGGTTGTCTCACACCTTTTTATCCCCTAGGAAAAATGACACCCATTCCATTTTCATCCCATAGGAATGGGATTCCATATAGTTCACACATTTGAGAATGAACCTCATGCTCCTTCTCAATCATATTGCTAGCTCACATCCCTCTGGAATCGTAGACTATTATATAGTTTGATTGGTTATGTTGAATGAAATCCTGCATTATCATTGGGCCCTCATCTCCTCCAAGATCAGTTTCCCATCTGGAATCCAATCCACCATCACATCACCCACACAAATACCTACCATTGGGGCCCCCACCCTACATTTTGCTTCAGACACTTGTGGCTTCATAGGCCAAGCCACCGTTTCACTCGAGCACTTGTCTTTGCACTCGCATGTTCAACCCAAGCTATTTTTTTGTTCATTTGGTAGTTGTGTAAAGTACCTTTTTATTTTCATCAAGTAAATAGACTTCAACCATCATTTCTGATGGCTCCATTTTTTACTTGTCACCCTTGGTTGGAGCATTTATACTGAATTTTTTTTTCTACGAAACCCTATCTTATTGGCCAAACCTCGAGTGTCCCAACACCCTATGTGACGAACTCGACATTTTCACCCTTAATTCCTAACTCCTTGAAGCCTCGTCACTTTCAGTAACAATTTGAAAAACATCTTGCCATTTCCTGTCTGTCCCTAAGACATTAGACACACTTTGTCCAGTTGAAGTCCTTGATTTTCACCCTTGTCATTCATCACTTATGCTCTGACCAAGGGAAGTTTTGAGTTTCACTTACTGCCGACCTCATCCATCTTTACCAGTTACTCATCACCCTTTCAATTCAGTACTTGATACCATATTGATCCATTGGTTTTAGGGAGCACTTTGCTCCTTAGGGTCGTCATTGCATTCCTGTCGACCTGAACATTAGTTTCTAGGAATGCTACAATATCTTGTTTCTCATTACCCTACAAGTGATGAGCCTCATATTGGATAGAGAGAGTAATCATTGATCTCTGCTTCCTTTGACCCCCCTAATATTTGACATCATCACCTATCCATATCAGGGTGGGTCTACTTAGCAACAATTACAATTCTCAGTACCAGCCAAATACCTCTGGACTTGACAGGTCATCAATGTGTCCGAGTTATCAACACCCATCACAATTGTTCACTCCAAGTTTCAAGGAAAGTTCTCATTTTAGAACCATCTTTTTCGCTACCAATGCCCCCAAGGGAACTACAAATCTCTACTTCATCAAGATTTTAGCAACAATATCAGTTCAACATTCATGTTTATGATTGTAAATGATTTTCTAGTTATGGAAATGAGCATAGGGCATTCCGTCCTTGTTTGTATAAAGATCCTTATTCTTTTCAGGGTAGTTTTTTTACAGGTGGGTCTTTCATTCTTCCGCCTAAGGATTGTCCTTCATTCCCTTTACCCTTTCTCTCTCTACACAAGAATCAGTTCACCAATCAAACAAATAATGATGTATTTTGGCTATATGATTGATCCTAACCTCACACATCAGGGGGCATATGTTATCACCTTAAAATCGATCATCAAGTTATATAGGAGATCACCCAAAAATTCACCAATTTTATAAACCAAACAACATACTCATAGCGTTAACATGAATTTTTCAACAAATCAAGAAACTATGGAAAGTGGGTATTCATAATACCACACATTCTATCAAAGAAGATTTTGTGCCATTCATGCAGGTCTGCATGGACTACCAAAGGAAATTTAGCATGATTCACACACTTCAGTGCGACTTTCATTGTTGAAATCCACACATATTTGACAAAATAGTTCCTTAATGAGGTCGATCACATTTCACACACCCTCAACTCAGTGTACTCGAGGAGGTTGGCCCTTAAAGTATAAAAAATAGCTCCATGACCACTCAAAGTGTTGGAATATTTAGAGGTGGGGCCGGGGGTGAATCAATATGAGCACTTTATACCACTTTTAACCACAATATATTTTCTTTCACTTTAACAACAATATTCAACAGTATATCATCAATGTATCATCTATGAATGCATCCAATATATATATATATATATATATATATATCATAAGCATGTAAACATAAGAAACATCAAATCAACATCACATCAAGAACACAGTACACCAGTATTTAAGTGGAAACCCAAATGGGAGAAAAAAATAGAATGCTTTATTATATACATATTAATAATTCATTTATAGGAAGCACCAACTTCCAAATTCTCCAACTGCAACTGGAAAGAGGCTCCAACCCATTATTCTTAGGCTTCAACCTAAAGGAAGCTACAACTCCCTGAATTCTCTGGCTCCAACCAGAAGGAGGCTACAACCCCCTGGGTTCTTTGTCTCCAACCGAAAGTTGGTTACAACCACCTAGTTCTTAGGATCCAACCTGAAGGAAGCTCCAACTCCTTGATTCTCTAGCTCCAATCGAAAGGAGGATACAACCCATTTCTTTTCCTCGTCCTGTCACCCTGACGTATAAGTGTAGAAAAATTGTCACTACCACAATAACTACCACTGTCACTGTCACTGTCACTGTCACATCAACCTATTTAACCTATCACTGTCTCATCCACGAAACTAGATATCCACTCTCATCCACATGAAACTCATGCTAATATCACCAAGAGCATATCTCAATACATATGCTCAACATCACCAACACATTCCTCTACCAAGCATGCACCAAGACCACCACATACCATCACAAGATATGTGTCTCAATCAAGTACCAACCTGTACCATGCATCAACCATGCATCAACCTGTACCATAACAAGTGCATCAACCATGCACCAACCATGTACATGCACATCAATATGTACCAACCATGTGAAAACCATGCACATCAACCATGTACATCAACACCATACCATATACCATAAAATATCATCAATTAAGTGCCTAAACCATATGTGCCAAAAGTGTACCAAACATATATCAATGTACCAATACCAATAACATCATCATCCATACAACATGCCAACCATGTACCTCAAACAAGTGTCATATCACTCACGATATGCCTCAACCAGCTACCATAAACCATGCGCCAATCTATCCAAGATATGTACCAACAATGTATCTCAACAATTAGACCTCAATCAACATGCACCATACATCCAATGATGTACCTCAAGTCATATACCAAGGCCCTCAAACACATTCCTCAAGCATACTCCTCAATGTCACCAAGATACAATATACCAAGCCTCAAGTATGTATAATAACATGTAACTAAAATAGAAACCAAACCAACCATTAATGCCACTAATCAATGTACCATCACATTACTAATATGCACCAAATCACATACTATCATCACTATGCATGTACATAAAATATACTAACATCACCATGCATGTACCATAACACCAAAACCATAAGCCTTAACCCTTACCTCTAATCCTGTAGCTGACCTGTTACTCTATAATTGGACTTGTAGCTTCTTCCATAGTCAATCAACAACCTGGTACTAACATTTTCCCAACTCTGTAAGTGCCTCACTAGAAAAACACTAGATGACCAGCGAGGATGCCTCACTTGACATATATAGTGCAACCCATGAGGATCTTAGTAATTAGGGTTTTTAAAAAATCCTTGCCTTTTGCAGCTCTGAAACTCTCGCTCTTTTCTTGCACATTCTTCGCTACTTTAGACTTGTCGTTGTATTCACCAAAAGACCAAAATAGACCATAACAAAATCACTAGACCATAACAATTCACTAGATAGATATTCAATGTAAGTGTGTGAGTGTGCTTGTGAATGACTCTTTGAGGGGTATTTATACTTTTGCTAGGTAACTTCTTCCATTAATTTAGGGATTCTAGAGATCACGTGTTACAACCATTTTACCCCTTTGACTAATTGACTTGTAACCAACTAGAGCTTCTTAACTCTTCATTGGGGCTTCCAACTTCACAAGGCCATATATCCCTAACCGTGAGGAAACACGTGGTGTTCCACATATCACCGGAAATGTTACAACGTGTACTATTCATCTATGATAGTGTTACCTACAATTTCACTGTCCTTCATGTCATTATTCCTTAATCAAATTCAGGTCCCATAACCAAACCTCCAGGGATGCATGTAGAATACATCAAATGTACCCAACTAACTCATCATCAATCTCGATCATACATATGATAACCAACTATCCAACAATATCTTCCACATCTCTTTGGATTCTGGACTTCTCCAAGGTTTGACATCAATCTCTAAGGGTTGACATCAATCTCCAAGATCACTCTCCAAGGTTTGACATCAATGACAACCAACTGTCCAAAAAAATTGTCCAACAATCTCCCCCTTTGGCATTGATGGAAACACCAACATTGATGACAACACTTAGACATGGAAACACTTATGCTCATGCTCCCCCTGTGATCATCATTCTCATCAATGTTTCTCACTCTCCCCTTTTGAAGTCAATGGAAAATGGTATCTCTCCTTGGGGATGCTCCCCCTGTCTTCATGCATCTGCTCTTTCTCTTCAAAAATCTTTCTGACCAAAGGTTAACTCCCCCTGTCGGTATGTCTCCTCCTAATACTTTAGTTTCTCTAACTGATCATAGGAAAAATAATAGATCCCTATGTGGGTATGCCTCCCCCCATATGCATGCTACTGATCTTCCTTTCTGGATCTCTCTCTTTGATGATTTTCCTTCTTTGGAAGATGTAGAACTACTTGTGAAATGTCTCCTTTCCTCTCTTCTAATGCTACTTATTTTGCATTGGTGCTTCCTCTTGAATTTCACTGACATATATAAAAATCATTCAAAATTTGATATCTTCAATCACTTGTCATGTTCACTTGACCATGCTATTAAATGATTTCATTATGATGATATAGCTTTTGTTGACTATTTCTCTTTCCCTGTTCTGATATACCTTTCACTTCTTGCCTTTTTGTGACCAACTAATTCCAATCGATTCCACTGATTCCCATTGTAAATACATTTTTGTGCATCTTCTATGACCCATGCTTTCTATACCTGCTAATCATCTCACGAATTCATATCTTTCCATATGTCACAAACTGTCCATAACTCTGCTACTCAACTGTCCAAAATGTTGACCCATATGTCACTGTGCTATTCTCACAGATTCACCTGAATATACTACAAATGATCATCACATGTTCATGTGTATCATATTGAATCAAATGTGTCCACTGATCTGATCTATCTTCTTATCAAACTATGTATGTCTGGAATACCCTGTACTGAAGATATCCCCACCTATGCTATCTAATTGCTCTGAATATGTCTATGTAAACACTTCATACTTCTCGAAAGATGGTTCTCTAATCTATAGTAGCTATTGTACTGACTCCCCTATTCAATATTCATATTTACTAGGAGTATCCATGTCAGATATCTCAGAACAATACATGCTCTGATGCAGAGAAATATTCATATGTGGAGACATATTCTTCTTCATCCTCTTTCTAAATTATGTCATCATCTTGAGTTTTTACATCTTCTTCTTCATCCTCTACCTGAATTCTGACACTTTCCTCTTTTCCTATTAATTCATCATGATCTTGTGCTACTGTGAATCCTCCAAGCACAATTCCTTGGACCCGTTCTTCATTTACATGCTCTTCTTTTTCTTCACTTATTTTCCAATCCTTCTTGTATCTGTCATCAATATTTTCTTTCATAGGAGGCTTTATCATGCTTCTACAATTTTGAGCTATGTGTACATAGTTGTGGCATTTGTAAAATTCAATATTATGTGGAGTCACATATGCATTTCTTTCGTGATCATTTCTTTCATAAACCCTGGAATCTACATCTTTATGTCCATACCTAGAAGTGAATGATATTCTTTGTGGTGTGTTCCTTCTATAATTCTTCCTAGTTGATCAAGATATTCTCTTTGGTTGTTTCTTTCAAAATGATTGAAGCTTCTTTGTTGCCTAAATGTAGAAGGTCTTTTGTATTCATCCCTTTTTGATTCTTGTTTACCATGATTCCTTCCTTTGAGAACTTCTGCATATCTCCTTTGTTCTGTTGTTTTCGTCATGGAGCTTGAACCTTCCTCAAAATGAAAATTCTTGTATCCTAGTCCGGATTTGTCACTGTATGGCCTTTGACTATGGAGAATGTTTTCTAACACTTGGGAAATTGATCCGGATTATTTTCAACACGAAATGAGAGCAAAGATATAATAAAGAAATGCACAGAGATATCACAGATATTCAATAATATAACATAAATGTATCAGAGATGCAACCATAAACACAGATATACAATAATACATGATTTGTATTAATGAAATAAATGTACAGAGGCTGTAAAAATACAGAGTGAAAGACTCGCTAGAATGGTGGCAACTTATCTCTGAGAAGAGATGTGACGACTACTCGCATTAGCAAGAAGATGATTATAATGAGGCTCTGGAGGCATTTTTACAATAAACAGGAATTCCAAAAATCCTCGACATCCAAAAACCTAACCCTAGGATATGAAGCACCAAAACTCATGTGGGCCCCGTTTGGGTAAGTTAGTACATTAACTTCCCGGGGTCGTAACTTTTGCATACGATATTTGTTTTAGGTGCATGATAGCCCGTTGGAAAGGTATCGTTGAGGAGATTCATTTTGGGTCCTCAATCATGCCATAGGAAATCATTGATTTGGGTCGATCCAAAAAAACCTTCATTTAGGCCCTCAAAATGGCCCCGGAAGTTAAAACCTGCTAAAAATAGTAAATTGCCAAAATTGCCAAAATTGCCAGAAAATTGTTTTGAGCTAGTTGGAAAATGTGGGTGGCCACCGATATCTATATGGATCAATCCTCCCTCCTTAGGAAGAAATGGTCTCCATTGCATTTAGTTCTCAGGGGAGAGGGAAAAGCGTTTGTTGAATCTTCATCTTGGTGAGGTGCGCCCCTTGCTAGAGACATCGCGCTGCTCAGTTTGTGGAAGTTTGTCATGAACCTGTTGAGGTTGAGTCTGTTCAACAAGTTGAGATACATGAGAGGATGGTGTGCAGAAGGAATCTCTACATTTTGTTGCAGCCTTGTCGACTTGCTTCTGTGGGATAGAAGGTGCTTGGGGAAAGGCTGTAGTGGTTGCAATGTCCTTCTGTTCTCCTTTTGAACAGATTGTGAAGAAGATAAATTTTGCACTATGAGATACTACTTTGAAACACTTTTTAGGTGGAACAATAGTGGGAACTACCTTTGGTATTCTGTAGAGATGACCCCCCAAAGTGACAATGACACTACAAGGTCGAGACTCATAAATAGCATGGCGCTTCCACATATATGGCTGGCCCAAGAGAACATCACAGACATCCAGTGGGGAAACATCACATAATACCTCGTCCTTGAAGGGTTGGATGCCGTATGACAATCGAAACTGCTAGCTGACATGAAGATATCGTCCTTGGCGAAGCCACCCGATGTTGTATGGCTGTGGGTGTGGTGTTGTCGACAATCCCAACTGTTTGACAACCTCTCCTGAGATGAGGTTCTTATGGCTTCCTCTATTAGCAATAAAATGCACCGGGGTCCCCTTCACCCACATCTATGAATGAAATAGGTGGTCCCCCTCTTCAAGATCTGTTGGTTCTTCTGGTTGAATTGCTACGATCGTGGCAATAGCAGTGGGGTCTGCGTCGATGATCTATCTTTTACTAGTATTTTCAGAATCAGATTCTGAATAAGGGTTCAACTCCTTGTCTTTGATCTCGGCCACCAATTACTATTTTGAGTGACATTCATCGGTGTTGTGCCAAGGGATTTTGTGGAAATCGCACCATTTTACGGTGTCCTTCTTTGTATTCCCATGACCCTTCTTTTCCTATGTCTTGGATTGGTTTTTAGGAGATAGTTTGTTAGGGCCATCTTTTTCATACTTTGGTTATTGTGGATTTGCAGACCTGAACTCTCGTTTGTTTTGGTGCTTAAATTTCTGCTCCATTTTAACAACATATCTATAAGCAGCACCGAGTGATGAGATGCCCAGAAAATCCATTTTAGTCTAGATGTATCTGTGTAGAGCCCCATGGTATTTCAGAACCAAATGTCATTCAAATTCTTTGATACCCAAATTGGTGCACAATATATGGAAGGTATTAGTGAACTCCAAAATTGCTTGGCCCCTCTCTTTCCGCAGTGTGGTCCATCTCATGTATTGGTCCTCATAGTTGCCAGCAGGGTAATGATGTTCCTTTACCGCATCCACAAAAAAATCCCAAGTGGGCTCGGCCCCATATATTCTAGACTCCTCTATGGAACTTTTTTCCCAGTAAGTTTCCCACCAATGTTTGACATGAGGGAGAGCTTTAAGGAGTGCGAAGGTGATATTTTCTTTGTCGAAAAAATTGTGAACATAGAAATAACCTTCTTGCAGAGTTAACCATTTTTCTAGGGCTTCTGGATCTATCTGTCCTTCAAATACAGGAATATCAAAATTAACTTATACCTTGAAAGGCGAGGTGCCTCCAAAGTGGCTACTTGATGAAGATGCACCTGTTGCTATCGACAGACGTTGAAGGATGTGAGAAAAATTCTCCATCATGTCATCCCTCTATCGTGTGAGAGCTTGCTCAAGCAACATGCTAATAGGATTGTCTGCTCCGTCCTTTGTATTTTCTTCTTCCATTGAGGGTTTCTTGGGTGTGCGATAGAGATTTTCTTCAAGAGAGACAAGATCGAGACCCAACTTTCTATACTCAGACCTCATTAGGGACATGCACTGAAAAATGATCAAGAGCAGCCTGCTCTGATACCACTGATTCAGATTATTTTCGACACGAAATGAGAGTGGAGATATAATAAAGAAATGCATAGAGATATCACAGATATTCAATAATATAACAGAAATGTATCAGAGATGAAACCATAAACACGGATATACAGTAATACATGATTTCTATTAATGAAATAAATGTACAGAGACTGTAAAAATACAGAGTGAAAGACTCACTAGAATGGTGGCAACTTATCTTTGAGAAGAGATGTGGCGGCTACTCGCATTCGCAAGAGGATGATTACAATGAGGCTATGAAGGCCTTTTTACAATAAAAAAGAATGCCAAAAACCCTCGACATCTAAAAACCTAACCCTAGGAGATGAAGTGCCAAAAGTCATGTGGGCCCAGTTAGTACATTAACTTCCTAGGGTCATAACTTTTGCATACAATCTCCGTTTTAGGCACATGATAGCTCGTTGGAAAGGTATCATCGAGGAGATTCATTTTTGGGGCCTCAATAATGTAGTAGGATATAATTGAGTTGGGTCTATCCCAAGAAACCTTCATTTAGGCCCTCAAAATGGCCCAAGAAGTTAAAACCTGCTAAAAATAGTAAATTGCCAAAATTGCTAGAAAACTGTTTTGAGCCAGTTGGAAAAGGTGGGTGGCCACCGATATCCATCTAGATAAAAAAATTTCAAGTTCTTGCTGAGCTTGTTGAATTTAACTATCAATGTCACGATTTCCTTCTCAAGTTACTCACACTCCTTTTCTTTCTTTATCATTTCGATCTGCATTACTTCTTCCTTTCTTTTTCCTTCTTCAAGTTGGGTTTTCAAGAAGATGTTTTTCTTTGTTTGTTTCTTCATCTCAGTTAAAGTATTGATTAGTTCTACCTAAAAATACACTTCACCTTCTTCGTCGTTTTATTTTTTATTTTTCCATAGCCATAAAGAGTACTCTCTCTGAGTCACTGTTGTTTTCATTATCTTCATCAGATGAAGAACTATCTTCTCTTGAGTAGAGATTTTTCTTGAAGACTTTCCTTTTATCTTTCATGTTTCCCTTTCGATATTTATTTTCTTTCTTGGGATATTCCTCTTCATCATTGTCTGACTTCTTAGCATAAGAACACTTATTTGCAAAACGACCAATTTTGCCACAATTAAAACATTTTAAAGGAAGCATACCTTTGTACTTGTCGGTTCCTTTATTCATCTTCCTTACGAAGTTGGCTATTTGTTCATCCTCATATGAATCATCACTACAACTGCAATTTGGTTTTGACTCAAGCTTTTTCTTCTTCTTTGTTCTTTTGGATGCTTTAAAAGCTGCTTCTTTTGTGGATGGATTTTCTTGTTCTTTCCTCATTTCATAAGCTGTAAATATTCCATGTAGCTCATCCATGCTTATCGTACCCAGGTTTTCTCTTTCCTCTAGGGATGAAATATTCAGATCAAATCTAATTGGTAGAGACCTTAGTGTTGGGTTACGAAAAAGGTATAAATATCTTCCTTTTTCCCACAGTTCATGATATGATTTTGACTGATTCTTTAGATAGTTAGGGATAAATAGGAAATAACATGATTAATATGTCTCTTAGGGATGTTATTGAAGTTTTATTAGATAGATTCTAAATTACGATTGGAATGGTTTGATTTTGTTGCAGAAATGGATAAATAACTGTCAAAGATAACCAAAGAGATCTTGGCTATGCGCAAGCTATTGGAGGTTGAAGACTTTTTAGACGCAAAGCAGTTTTGAAGATAATGCACTTTCTATATTGTAACTTTATAATAGTAAAGCAATCCTAAGGATATTTCGATCCTCAGGATAGCTTGATTTACCCAGATTATTGTAATATATAAGAGGGTAATAGATCCAGAAACAAGAGGAGAAGAAAAAAAACACATTCAAGTATTTAGATTCAGAATTAATCTGCGCAAGTAGTTTTTGTAAATGTTTCACCAGTTGTGGAATCAATGAAAGTTTTGAGTGTTTCTACCATTTATGTGTTCTGAGTTTCTCGTAGCATTACTTCTAAAGACCGAGGGCCCAGTCTAAAGGAACTACTGTCTCGTTCTATAATTGTATTAGTTTGAAGTTTGATTTCTATTTTGTGAGTCAAATCTCTTTTACAATAGCCAAGGATAAATGCATAAGTGTGTTAATGATTTTATGATTGTTTGTGTATAGAAGACAAACATTTCCATCAGTTATTAATGATTTCCGTTATGATTTCCATTTCTAAATTTGTTGCTTGATAGTTCCTGACATTTTCATCTGCGTTGTTCCTTTTCCTTAGATTTACGATTGTTGTTCCTTTTGGTTAAAGTTACAATAGTTGTTCCTTTCAGTAAAAGTTACATTAGTTGTTCCTTTCGGTAAAAGTTACATTAACTGTCCCTTTTGATTATATTACAATTGTTGTTTCTTTCTATAGATCGAGTAATTCGTTATTTCCTTTCCAGTAATCAGAATTCATAATTGATAGTTAATTTTGCAAGTCCTTACTTAGATTCAATTACTTCTTTTTAGTTAAGTGAATTCAATAGATTAATTAGTTCTTTTCCATTTTACAACACCTTAGTAATCAAATTTCAATTCCATTAGTTCTTAGAATCTTTGGTGAACGTTTGAGGAACTTGATTGTTGATGAACTCAGATTTGGTTTAGCTACACGATTTTAGGCTACCTGCATAGACTTTGCTGATATTCTTGAGATAAAAGACGAATCTCTAGGTTGATAAATTAATGTTAAACTAAGGTTGTTTTTAGGACATCTTTAGAGCCCAACATTTTGGCGTTGTTTCTGGGGATAATGTCAAAGGTAGCATAGGTTGTGTCTCTGGAGGACCAGGTATTGAAGACTGAAGGTAAGAACCTACGCAGGTAATAAGTAAAATGCTTATGCCAACGCTTACCTCTAGTTGACACTTAAGAGGCTTCGTAGGTGTTTTCTTTTGTTGAATTTTTTTTTTTTTTTTGTGTGAAGTGTGTATGACTAGAAAGAATGATCTTGAAAAACCAAAACCCCCACCAAAAATTGCCAAAACCCAGGAATCGGTGATCCCTAGAAGAAGCACTTTCATAGACGAAATCATCAAAAAGGGTGAATCTCAAGCTTCGGTTGGACCAAGGAAAGGACCCACCCGAATCCCTCAGGCAGTAGGTTCACCAACTACAACCCACACTGAGATTCATAGAAAAACTAAAGGGACTGAGAAGAGCTTTCAGAATACAGATCTCCCACCACTCAACCCCTTAGAAGAGGAAAGATCTAATAATATGGAGGAGGTAATAGGAGAAACTAGCGGGGTTGCCAAGGTAGACCCACCATCACCACTTGACCTTGAGTCTCTTGCGAAATAAGAAGGCATATCTAAAATCCCAGATAAAGGGAGTGCAATCAAATTCCTTGGAGGAGCAAATAAACAACTATTTCAAATAGAATACCCAGATCAAGAACCTCCTGAAAATTTTTGGCACATTTTTCGATCAAATGGCACAACCAAATCAACAACAAACCCAGAACTCCACGCTGGAGTATCCAATAGTTGACCCAATTTCCAATGCTCCCATGAAAGGAATCCCCTTACAAAATCTGCCAACCTTCCATGGATTGATTTCATAAGACCTATATGCAATCCTATTTGAATTTGATGTCCTATGTAGAGGGTATGATTACACCTCTGAACCCCAAAAATTAAAACTATTCCCCTCTGCCTTGAAGGGAGCAACCCTACGCTGGTTCATGGGATTGGAAGGTGGAACCATCAATTCATGGGACCAGATGAAACAAACCTTCTTGTTAAAATATCAAGATTATTGCAGAACCAGAGACCTAAAAGATGAAATCTTTCAAATGAATGCAAAGGAAAATGAATCACTAGAAGAATATGTCAAAATATTTCAATATAATTTGTAAAGATCACCCTATGGTACACTACCAGGTGAAGTACTCAAAGCAACTTTGATTAAAGGCATGAAAGATGAATGGGTAGAAACATTGAATTTAATGGGGAAAGGTGACATTTATCAGGAAACTTATGAAGACATTGTTCTATTGTGTATCAGGTGCTCACGAGGAAGTACACAGACCAGGTCAGGAATGCGGATGTCCCTCACAAGAAACAACAATATCACCAGCGGGGGTGTTACGTGAGCTGAAGCTGGTAATCTCCTAGAAAACTTTAAAATAGATATTTTGAGTACTCTGACTACACAATTGGATGTATTGCAGGCCAAAAAAAAAAAGGTAGAAGCAGACCAGACCTTAGCTATATTTTGCCACAGGTGCAGAAAGAAACATGACCCAAGGGAATGCCCCTTGTATATAGTTCGGGTTTGCGCTATTTGTGCCAAGGATCACGACAAAGACAAATTCCCATCACTCCCTGGATTGAAGTCTGTATTGAAAGAAGTAGAAGAGGAAACATAACCATTATATCTGATGGCTCAGAGCCATCAGTGGCAGTCTCGGCCTCAAAATACATTACAGGACCCTTCCTCATTCTTTCCTAGATAGTATAATCAACAACAAAATTTTGGCAGCACATGGCAGGGTCAGCCATTTACTAATCAAAACTGGCAGCCCCAGCAGTACCCACTTGCAATTCCTACCTGGCCAAACCAGCCTGCCACAAGCCCCAACTGGAAAAATCAACCAACTACAAGTTCCAATTGGCCAAATTCGCAATAGCCCACCTCATCCTGGAAAAATTTGAATAATACCTACCCTCCAAAATGGCCTAACTCGACTACCCAAAACTCAAATTAGAACTAGAACTAGCAGTGCCCCATGGGGATGAATAACCAGCCTATGGGGATGGCCTCTCAAACCCAACCCCCATTACAAACTCCACTCCCATTGCCCCAATCACAATTGTGCCCTCAATTACTTGCCCAACCCCAATCAAACCCCAATAAAAGACCAGCTCAGCTCATCCAGATTATGGAAAGTGGAGAAGGGGAAATCAATCCAGTAGGATGCAATGAACTTTGGTTAAGATCAGGGTGCATAATCTCCCCCGAAAAAAATGACATTCCCCAAGAACAGGGGAATGAAAAACAACCAACAATAACACCCTCGACTATGGTAATAACAAAATAAATCGAGCAAGGGGGGAACACAATCGAATCACAAGACTCTGACAAGGATACAACTCCATCCCCTCCGTTCCTCGAAAGAATGATGATGGAAAAACCCATTGTATATCCTGACTTCGACATTGTAGGGGAACTTAAGAATTTATACATCAAATTCCACTCCTGCAAGCCCTGCAAGACATACCGATCTATGCAAAGACAATCAATGAGCTATGTGGGAGGAAGCCCATCAGAAAAATAAAAAATTCATCATCAACAGTTCATGTAGTGGGAGACTTATCTAATCTAATTTTGGGTAGAGAAACACCAGTCAAATATGCAGATCCAAGGAACCCCATAGTAACAGTTCAGATTCAGGGTTGTTCCTTTCCAAATACCCTAGTTGATTTGGGACTGGCCATCAATATTCTAACTATGGAAACCTGCAATGCCCTGGGTCTTGACTCTTTTGACCCAACCCCGATTATGTTGCAATTGGTCGATCGATCAGTGGTCAAACCACTCGGCACACTACATGATATAGCCATTTCAGTTGATTCTTGGGAATATCCCACAAATTTTCTCATCATCAACCCAAGAAGTGGACTTGAAGGGCATCCATTGATATTGGGTAGACCATGGCTCACGACAACTGATGCGTACATAGGCTACTGATCAGGTACAATGAAAATTGCTAGACGAGGGGTTACAAGGAATCTCATCTTATATCGTCCAGCCAAACCTAGTCCAACAATCGTACACCCATAATTGCCACCACCATGATATCCAGAGAAGGATCTGCGTGCCCCACTCACGATGGAAGAAGCCCTCAAGCTCAAGAATCAACTAGAGGATGATGTAATCAGTGGGTTTATTAACAACCCAACCACTGTAAGTAACCCAACATGCCAGATGCTTCAAGCTGTTCTAGACTGTGAAGCACAGGGAGACCCGCTGGAAGATTTAATGGAACAACAAATTCTGACTACCACTGTTCACAACAACAAATCTGTTGAGATCGCACCAGGGAAGTCTCTGAACATTAATGCCAACCTAGAAGAGCAACAACAACAAAAGCTAATCCAAACTCTCTCTAAATACCAACAATCTTTTGCCTGGGAGTACTTTGATATGAAAGGTATTGATCCACAACTTTGCACACACCACATTTATATTGATAAAGACGTCCGACCTATTCGATAACCACAAAGAAGACTGAACCCCCACCTCAGAGATATGGTTAAAGAAGAGAAACAAAAGCTGTTGGACACAGATTTTATATACCCTATCTCAGATAGTCAATGGGTTTCCCCATTAGTCATCGTCCCAAAGAAAAACGGGAAGTGGCGAATCTGTGTTGATTACAAGGAACTAAACAAAGCTACTCAAAAAGATCATTTTCCATTACCTTTCATCGATCAGGTCCTGGATACCTTGGCAGGGAAGAAATTCTTCTCTTTCCTAGACGGTTTCAGCGGCTACAATAAGATCCAGATTACCCCAGAAGATCAAGATAAAACAACATTCACATGTCCCTGGGGTACCTTTGCCCAAAAGTATTGCCCTTTGGACTTTGTAACGCTCCAACTACATTCCAAAGGGCCATTCTGAGCATATTCAGTGACCTGATTAGCGAAGGGCTTGAAGTCTACATGGATGATTTCACCCCGTACGATGACGAATTTGATCAAGCCTTGAATAATCTGGAGAAGGTATTGGAATGGTGCATCGCTATGAGGTTATGTTTAAGTCACGAAAAATGTCACATGATGATGACAGAAGGTGTGGTATTAGGGAATTACATTTCTGCAGATGGAATTAGAGTAGACCCAACAAAAATTGAGGTAATTCTTAATCTACCTACTCCACACACACAAACTGAGGTACGTAGTTTCCTTGGTGCTTTAGGATACTATCGCAGATTTATGCCAAATTTTTCAAAAAATGCTGCACCCTTACATGCTTTGACAGGTAATGTAGAATTTCAATGGTGTGACAAATGTGATGTGGCTTTTGCAGGACTCAAGAAACTGATCTCAACAGTGCCAGTGTTGGAGGACCTAATTGGAAAATACCATTTCAAATTTCCACTGACGCCTCAGACATTGCCATAGGCACTGTTCTAAGACAGGAAGAAGAAAAGAAACCCTACGCCATTTATTTCATTAGCAAGAATATAACTCCAACCAAACTTAATTATATAGTAACAAAGAAAGAGTTCTTAGCTGTTATACATGCCATAAATAAATTTTGTCATTATATAACAAGCTATCTAGTTATCCTGTATATTGATCATTCTGCCATTAGATATCTAGCTAATAAACCAATTACTAATGGACGGGTCACTCGATGGTTATTATTATTGTAGGAATTTGATATCACCATCAAAGATCAACCCAAGAGAGAAAATCTTGTTGCAGACTTCCTGTCCCGCATCCCAAAAAAAAATGACTCATTAACAATTGAGGACCAATTCTAGGATGGGCATCTATTTGTTGTCGACACAAAACCACCTTGGTACACTGATGTAGAAAACTATATAGCAATGGGAAGATTACAGACACATTTATCATCAAAGGAAAGATGACTGATCATCCAGCGTAGCGCATGATTCACTTGGATCAGTGGATATCTTTTCCACACAGGAGCTGATCTCCATATCTGGCGATGCGTACGAGAGGACACAATCTATGACATACTGAAAGTAGGACATGACGAGCCCTATGGGGGGAATTTTACAGACCGCAGGACTAGACACAAAATCTTACAGATGGGCTATTATTGGCCCTCAATATTTAGAGATGCCAAGAAATATGTCCAGACATGCGACAACTGTAAGCAGATGGGGAAACCAGGTCAAGTTGATGAAATTCCCTTGAAAACACAAGTAGTCATAGAACCATTTGAAAGATGGGCGCTGGAATTTGTCGGGCCCTTTAATCCAAAGTCAAATCAAAAGGCCAATATTCTCATTGCAATGGACTACATGACCAAATGGGTAGAGGCGGAAGCTTTACCAAATGCAACAGAAGAAGTAGTCATCAAATACCTTTTCAAATTGTTTGTACAGTATGGACTACCCAGAGAAATAATTACTGATGGAGGGTCACAATTTACAGGCCACAAAATCACCGCCACCCTGGACAACTATCACATTAAGCACATAATTACTTCTCCATACCATCCACAGGAAAACGAGCAAGTAGAAAGCACCAATAAGGTCCTAGAGGCAATCCTGGCGAAGACTGTCTCAACAAACCAACAAGATTGGGCTACTGAGCTCCCAAATGACTTATGGGATTATTGTACAACCTGGCACAACACCACAGGCTACTCTCCTTACCATCTAGTCTATGGTAAAGAACCCATCTTCCCAATCGAATTCAAGATCAAGACCCTAAGAATGGCCCAGGAAATTGGACTAAATCTTACAGAAGAACATAAACAATGCCTTCAACAACTCAACAAATTGGATGAAGCATGCTTGTCTGCTGTGGAGTGCACAGTTGTCATCCAACGACAGAGAGAAACCTAGCATGAAAATCATATCAAGAAGAAATCATTCAAGAAAGGCGACTGGGCGCTCCTCTATGATTCTAGATTTCAGGACTTTCCTGGGAAATTACAGACACGATGGCTAGGGCCGTATGAAATTAATGGAGTCCATGATAATGGCATGGTTACTTTGAGCACCATCGATGGGTCTGGATCACCCTTTCTAGTCAATGAACACTGGCTGCGACTTTACCACCAGCCACCTTCAAAAGATTCTTTCTATCAAGAAGTAAGTAAAGACCCTATGGTTCATATTTTGGCTGGCTGGGAAGGTAACCCAGCCACCCCAACTCCATAAATGATGTATTTTGTTTATACTATACATAGTTTTCCAACTGAGTGGATTAGAATTTCTTTGTTTTATAAAAAGTCATCTAGGAAACAAGAATCAGGACAAATAACTACAATTAGTGCCTTTTTCTGTTCCATACTCCTGTTTTGTCTCATCACATGGACTCTATCTTTTACATGACAATTCTGTTCTTTTTTTCACGTGTCTGTTGTTCCTTTTTGAACGAAACAACTGTTGTTCCTTTTCGCGCGCCTGCTATTTTTTGAACGGAACAATTGTTGTTCCTTTTCGCGCACCTGCTGTTCCCTTTTGAATGGAACAACTGTTGTTCCTTTTCACGTGCCTGCTTCTCCTTTCGAACGAACAACTGCTATTCCTTTTTCACACACTTGTTGTTCCTTTTTTTTTGAATGGAACCACTGTTGTTCCTTTTCGCATGATTGTCGTTCCCTTCTTTACTATTCAAACGCCAGCCATTCCTCCGTAAGTGCGGCTTTCATCAAATAATTTTCACCAACACTGTTTCTAATCATCATTACAACGATATGTCATTATTTTGTGGATGGTCCCTCACACCTTATCAAAAAAAAATTTCATGGAACAATCTCTCTGAAATATCTTAAACCTCGTTCATAATCGATCGCCACCATAAGTTGTTTCTTTCCCTTATATATACAAATATACCTAAATGATATTCTGCCTCTATATTATAAGGAGTCTTCAACACACTTTTACTTGGCATATTTACACTTTCTTATACCATCCCTTACTCTTAAGGAGTAGATGAGCCTCCCTTAGAAAAAATAAAAAAAATAAAAAAAAATAAAAAAAATACATATATATATATATATAGAATAAAATTTTCCCATAAAGAATGGGGGATCTCATCACGAGCCAACCTACCACTATCATAGGATACTAACCTAAGTGACATTCCCACTATGGATACCACACCATGGTAATGGCCTTTGACACTTTCTTTTGTCAAAGGACAAGAAGTCTCATCATGAGCTGGCGTATTCACTTAAGTTACGATCTAGTGAGTGGCATTATCATCATCTGGATACCAAACCAGAATAATGGTCTTCTTGGGAAAATAAAATTCAAATATTTATTAAGAACATATACAAATAAATAAAGATACACAATGAAAACCTTTTTCATAAAGAATGGGGAGTCTCATCACGAGCCAACCTACCACGATCATAGGATACTAACCTAAGTGACATTCCCACTATGGCTACCACACCAGGGCAATGGCCTTTGACATTTTCTTTTGTCAAAGGACAAGAGGTCTCATCACGAGTTGACTTGTTCACTTAAGTTATAATCTAGTGAGTGGCTTATCATCATCTGGCTACCAAACCAGGATAATGATCTTTTTGGAAAAATATGATTCACATGTGTATTAAGGATACTGGCTCATCTAAGGGTTAAAAGGCAACCCTGCCAAGGCTATGGACGCCTGCGGGCAGCAACGGCTCTGCCTATGGTATGGAAGATTATCTCAAAATACCAAGTTTCTGCGTGTCTCTAGATCTCCTTTACTCAAATAATGAGGCTATCATATTAGTTATACTCAATCACCTGGAAAAGTAACAATATTATGCTATGTGGAATATAAAAAACAAATGAACAAATTTAATTTATTTTTGATTGATTTATCCATAAATCATTTTTTTGAACATAGGTGTAATAAATTTATAAATTCCACACATCAAACAGACTATCGTTTAAATGATTTTTGGCGGCATGTGTTTTTTTGAAAATTATATATGGTTAGTCCCTATCGGCGGCGGCAATGCAATCATTACCTCTCACCCGAAAATAACTGCACTCATTACTTCCGCCTACACTGACGGTCGAGGACGAACTCTACATTAATGAGGGGGATGCTTGGCACACTTCTCGACTAGATGTAATGATTATAATAAAAATGAAACCCACATCTTTATACATTTGCCGGCATTGATATTTTCTATTTTTGGCATTTGCTTCTCCAAAGATGGTCTAACCAAATTTGTAAATAGGAACGACAGTCGGTCTTTCTTTTTCACAAAAATATGGGTGGCAGAAGTGTGCGTAGAGAGCCGACATTACTCCGGGTTACAAAACAGGCAAGAGAAATCCTACATTGCCTAGGGTGGACCAAGTACTTCAGCGACTTGCAAGGATATGACACAAAATTTACTCTTGAATTCTTTCAAAACCTGGAAGGAGACATCTCTACGGTGCAAGGCATACAAATATTAGTTACCCTAGAAATCGTAGCAGAAGTTACAGGCCTCCCTAACACATGCATTCAATGGACAGGGAAATACATGAAGTTGAGGGAAGCTGTGTAATCTTTCACAAAACCGGGGGAAGAATTGGATAAAAAATGAAAGGGACTTAATCCCAGTACCCTCAGTGAACCATGGAAGGAATTGACAGGGATAGTTCAGCGGTACATCACCTGCAATGGACGATACGACGTAATTCAACCTCGCCATCTCAAATTGTTGGCAGCCTTGAAGCAACGGTTAGTACTTAATCTACCTTTCTTCCTAAATACCATACTACATGAAGTTGCCTTAAGAACACAAAAGTCCAAGGATCTTGTTAGTGTTATCAACCACCACAGTTTAGTTAAACTAGTAATGGATAAATAATTAAGTCAAACTCTGTTGACTTGGGAGAATCTGATTGAGGCCAATAGACCTCCACAACTGGAGCAGGCGACTACCACCCAAAGAGAAATTCCACCACCTCAAACCGAAGTTGAAGCAGACCCTGCTCAAATCACTGAGGCCCAAACCTCACAGACACAAACATTAACAAAAAGGAAGAAGAGAACAATGGTTTCTCCTAGATCCCCCCCTAGAAGAAGGAGGAGAAGTAGACAAACTCAGGAAACAACTGAAGAAATTCAGGATGCAACAGAGCACCCTGAAGAACTTCAGAATTTCATAGAACAACCTCTATAGGAAAATGTTCAAGCAATTGAGCAAGCAGAGAAGACAACACAAAAGGATAATCAGGGAGACACCCAACCTGCAATAGAGCACCTGACAAGACACATTTTGAAGAGCTATGAGATAGAAATAGTTGTTTTGGGGAACTTAGGAACCTTAACTGACATAGATAAAAATAATCTGGGAAAAGACCCAGAACCAGCCTCCTCTTCAAAACCAGCTGAAGACTTTCCTGATATTGAAATGTCTTTTCCAGACGACACAACATAGGAGGAATTTATTTTTGAAATGAGAGACCCTCTTGGACAACCAGAGCACTTGGAAGGAACAGAGGGACAACCCTCTGCTCCCCAGATTGAAGATGACCTTGAGATCCCTCACAAACAAAAATCAGCCAAAAGCCAGAAACAAAGTAGGAAATTAAAGAGAGAAAACAAATTGTTGAAGAAGAAGGCTAAGAGAGCTGAGGTATTAAAGCATAAGGTGGGAAAGATCAAGGATATTATCAAGGAATTGAGGAATCGGTTAGAAATAGAAGGAAAGACCCATAGAAGAAAGAAAAACAAAAGGGACAGAATGCAAGGAAGCAACCCTCTTCCGAAGAAAGCAGTTAGTACAAATTCTGTAGGGATATAGACAGACCCTGAGGAATTAGTGGTAGAAGAAGCAATAGTTCATGATGAAAATGTAATTCCTGTAGAAACACAAGAGATGGTTGACGCTGAGATACAGACAGACACTTTGATTTTAGAGGAAACAACTAAACTCTTTGAGTAGAATGCTACTATTAGGAGACCAGAGGAAGAACTACTGCAGTCTCAACAAACCCTGATTCAAAACAGAGGTGAATTACTGACTATAACAGAGAAGTCCCAAGAACATAGTACTATCATGAATAGAATTCAAGCAGATCTTGCACAGACCCAACAAGCATTAATTTTCTCCAGAGAAGAAATGAATGAATATCAGACATCCCAATGTCAAGCACCGAGTGTCACCATCGATAGACTAAAAGCATAACTTACACAAGCACAACAAGCATTGGTCACACCAACATGGAATGGTAACTAGGACTGAATATCAAAGGGTTGTTAAAGAATTGAAGGACATGATAGCAACAGAGGGTGATACCTATGCTGCACTCGCCAGAGCCCAAGAGAAGACCAAAAAGGTGCAAACCCAATTGGACAAAGCTTTGGAGCAAATCAAACACATCTGTGATGTCTACTCTGATGCCATCAATTGCAGAGCCCTTGCCACTAATTATGTTTTATTCTTGCTGGAACGGTATCTATTGTTGAGAGTGAAGTCCATTAGAGAAGGTAAACCCATTTCATCTACCACTATACCAGAATTTATTTCATGTTTCAGAGATCAGGAAGAGAAGGTACAATACCTTCTGTGTGAATTATATTTCCACAATTTCATTTTGGAAGAAGTTAGAGGAGACAACCATGGCCTCTTCATAGGGGACATATAGTTCCAGACATTCATGTCCTTTACTGGGAACCAGGTAAGATGGGGTAAGGCTCACAAAATGTTCATAAATAGGGAAACTGGTTTAGATCTTTGGATTAGAGGAGAGCCTCCAAAATCCTTCCCAGCCATCATGCGACACAAGACCTTCATGAAAAGGGTAGGGGTTGTGGACTCATTTTCTCCTATCCATTTACATGTCATCCATTCAGGTATCACATATTTTAGAGAACTCAAGGAAGAAGCTCTTGCTGCTTCCAAGCTAAGATGGGATGCATCCTTCGATGAGGTTAAAAATAGAGAGCCCTTTGGATTTAGAAATTTCTTTGCAGATACCTTCAGAGTGGAAAGGTATTCTAGACTACTCCAGGAGGAAGTACCTACTTGGATGGGGTGCAGGTATAACCCCCCTCTCCTCTGGTTTCCTCCAGAAACTTACGAAAAGGATTATCAAATTAATAAAAAGAGACAGGACGCCGCTTTTGACGAAATCAAAAGAAACAATGGTTTCAGGAGACCTGGTGAACCAAATTTTCCTTCCTACAGTATAACTTCTTTACATGAAAGACTCTATCTTGCATGAGGAAATGCAAGAAGGTAAGATGGGGGGTATGTTGGGTTACAAAAAAGGTATAAATATCTTCCTTTTTCCCACAGTTCATGATATGATTTTGATTGATTCTTCAGATAGTTATGGATAAATAGGAAAGAACATGATTAATATGTATCTTAGGGATGTTATTGAAGTTTTATTAGATAGATTCTAAATTACAATTGGAATGGTTTGATTTTGTTGTAGAATTGGATAAATAACTATCAAAGATAACCAAAGAGATCTTGGCTATGTGCAAGCTATTGGAGGTTGAAGACTTTTTAGGCACAAAGAAGTTTTGAAGATAATGCACTTTCTATATTGTAACTTTATAATAGTAAAGCAATCCTAAGGATCTTTCGATCCTCAGGATAGCTTGATTTACCCAGATTATTGTAATATATAAGAGGGTAATAGATCCAGAAACAAGAGGAGAAGAAAAAAAACGCATTCAAGTATTTAGATTTAGAATTGTTTTGCGCAAACAATTTTTGTAAATGTTTCACCAGCGATGGAATCAATGAAAGTTTTGAGTGTTTCTACCATTTTTGTGTTTTGAGTTTCTCGTAGCAATACTTTTGAAGACCGAGGGCCCAGTCTGAAGGAGCTACTGTCTTGTTCTGTAATTGTATTAGTTTGAAGTTTGATTTCTATTTTGTGATTTAGATCTCTTTTACAATAGCCAGGGATGAATGCATAAGTGTGTTAATGATTTTATGATTGTTTGCGTATAGAAGATAGACATTTCCATCACTTATTAATGATTGCCGTTATGATTTCAATTTCTAAAGTTGTTGCTTGACAGTTCCTCACATTTTCATCCGCACTGTTCCTTTTCCTTAGATTTACGATTGTTGTTCCTTTCGGTTAAAGTTACAATAGTTGTTCCTTTCGGTAAAAGTTACATTAGTTGTTCCTTTCGGTAAAAGTTACATTATTTGTTCCTTTCGGTAAAAGTTACATTACCTGTCCCTTCCGATTAGATTACAATTGCTGTTTTGTTCTGTAGATAGAGTAATTCATTATTTCCTTTCCAGTAATCAGAATTCATAATTGATAGTTAATTTTGCAAGTCCTTACTTAGATTCAATTACTTCTTTTTAGTCAAGTGAATTCAATAGATTAATTATTTCTTTTCCATTTTACAACATCTTAGTAATCAGATTTCAATTCCATTAGATCTTAGAATCTTTGGTGAACGTTTGAGGAACTTGATTGTTGATGAACTCAAATTTGGTTTAGCTACACGATTTTAGGCTACCTGCATAGACTTTGCTGATATTCTTGAGATAAAAGATGAATCTCCGGGTTGATAAATTAATGTTAAACTAAGGTTGTTTTTAGGACATCTTTAGAGCCCAACACTTAGTACCTTTTGAACAATGACTGGTTCATTCATTTCTGCTCCCAAACCTTTAATAGCATTCACTATTTCATCAACTCATAGAAAATAGGCTGCAATTTCTTCCTCTTATTTCATCTTCAGTTGTTCAAATTGACCCCTTTTTGTTTGAAGCTTGGATCGTTTTAATTTGGCATCCCCATCATAAACATTATTAATTTTGTCCCATATCTCCTTTGCAAAATTACAATGCATAACCTTGACATATACTAAATTAACCAAACCATTCAAAAGAACATTTTTAGCCCTCTAATTGTTTTGACTGAGTTTATTTCCATTGTTATCTATCAGAGGAGTAGAAGGTTCTTTGTATCCATATAATACCGATTGAAAAAAATCAAATCCCTATGGTTGAACATATGTTTTCATCCTTTTTCTCCAGAATGCATAGTTCTTTCCATCAAACTATGGTATCCCATTCTTATACCAATTGTTTCTCTCCATGATCTTCCTTCCAGTGGTTAAAATGTTTCTTTAAGGAACCTGCTATGATACCAATTGTTTGAATACTGAGAGGGCGGGGGGGTGTGAATCAATATGAGCACTTTATACCACTTTTAACCACAATATGTATTCTTTCACTTTAACAACAATGTTTAGTGGTATATCATCAATGTATCATATACAGATGCATCCAATATATATATATATATATATATATCATAAGCATGTAAACATAAGCAACATCACATCAACATCACATCAAGAACACAATACACCTGTATTTATGTGGAAACCCAAATGGGAGAAAACCACGAAATGATTTCTTATATATATCAAGAATTCATTCATAGGGAGCACCAAATTCCAAATTCTCCAGCTGCAACTGGAAGGAGGCTCCAACCCCTTATTCTTAGGCTCTACCTTGAAGGAAGCTACAAATCCCTAAATTCTCTATCTCCAACCAGAAGGAGGCTACAAACCACTGGGTTCTCCATCCCCAACTGGAAGGTGGTTACAACCACCTAGTTCTCAGGCTCCAACCTAAAGGAAGATCCAACTCCCTGATTCTTTAGATCCAACCAGAAGGAGGATAAAACCCCCTTTCCTTGCCCCATCCTACCACCTTGAAGTATAAGTGTATACCAATTGTCTCTAACACAATCACTGCCACTCTCACTATCACTATCACTGTCACATCAACATGTCCAACATGTCATTGTCTCATCCATGGAATTATATATCCACTCTCATTCGCATGAAAATCATGCCAATATCACCAAGAGCATATCTCAATCCATATACTCAACATCACCAACACATGCCTCTACCAAGCATGCACCAAGATCACCACATACCATCACAAGATATGTGTCTCAATCAAGTACCAATCTGTACCATGCATCAAACTGTACCATAACAATTGCATCAACCATGCACCAAACATGCAAATCAACCATGTACATGCACATCAATCTGTACCAACCATGTACATTAACACCATACCATATACCATAACATATCATTAATGAAGTGCCTCAACCATATGCCAAAAATATGTGCCAAATGTGTACCAAGCATATATCAATGTACCAATACCAATAACACCATGAACCATACAACATGCCAACCACGTACCTCAAACAAGTATCATATCACTCATGATATGCCTCAACCAACTACCATAAACCATGTGCCAATGTATCCATGATATGTACCATAAATGTATTTCAACAAGTAGACCTCAATCAACATGCACTATACATCCATTGATGTGCCTCAAGTGATATACCAAGGCCATCAAAGACATGCCTCAAGCATGCTCCTCAATGTCACCAAGATACAATATACCAAGCCTCAAGTATGTATAATAACATGTAACTAAACTAGAAACCAAACCAGCCAATACTACCACTAATCAATGTACCATCACAATACCAAGATGTGCCAAATAACATGCTATCATCACCATGCATGTGCCATAACATAGACTAACATCACCATGCATGTACCATAACACCAAAACCATAAGCCTTAACCCTTACCTCTGATCCTGTAGCTGACCTGTTACTCTGTAATCTGACCTGTAGCTTCTTCCATAGTCAATCAACAACCTGGTACTAACATTTTCCCAAATCTACAAGTGCCTCGAAAGATAAACACTAGATGACCCACGAGGATGCCTCGCTTGACAGATATAGTGCAACCCACGAGGATATCAGTAATTAGGGTTTTTCAAAATCCCTTTCCTTCTGCAGCTCTGAAACTCTCACTCTTTTCTCACACTTTCTTCACTGCCTTAGACTTCCCGTCATATTCACCAAAAGACCAAAATAGACCATAACAAAATCACTAGACCATAACAATTCACTAGATATATATTCAATGTAAGTGTGTGAGTTTTCTTGTGAATGACTCCTTGAGGGGTATTTATACTTTTGCTAGGTAAATTCTTCCCTTAATTTAGGGCTTTTAGAGATCACTTGTAACAACCACTTTACCCCTTTGAATAATTGACTTGTAACCAACTAGGGTTTCTTAACCCTTTCTTGGGGCTTCCAACTTCACAAGGCCACATCTCCCTAACCATGAGGAACCACGTGGAGTTCCACATATCACCGAAAATGAAACAATGTGTACTATTCATATATGATAGTGTTACTTGCAATTTCACTATCCTTCATGTAATTATTCCTCAATAAACTTTGGGTCCGATAACCACACCTCCAGGGATGCATGTAGTCTACATCAAATGTAACCAACTAACTCATCATCAATATCGATCATACAGATGATAAACAATTGTCCAATGACATCGTCCACATTTCTAGGGATTCTGGACTTATCCAAGGGTTGACATCAATCTCTAAGGGTTGAAATCAATCTCCAATATCACCACTACGATTTTTGATATGCACACCCGTCTAAGTTTTGATATGTGCACCAGCCTGAGTTCTACAATTCTCACCAAAAATCAAGAAGACACCACATGCATGTTGGAATCAAGAAAATAATATTCAAGAAATATTCCTGAATGATTACTTCAGGCAACATGAGAGATCATGGAGCAGTTAAGGGTTGAGATGGAAAGGTAGTTAATACTGACATGACTCTAAAGAGGCTAGGTGGACTGCATGTGGGTGGTAGAAGCATGTGAGACTAGAAATCAACAGAACTAAAAGTGACAGAGTGCTAGAGCAGAGAAGGAAATAAAATGGAGCAACGACGATAAAGAAGGAGTTATCCAGTTTGTTAGTTGATCGATTGATGTTCATTGATAGAGCTCACTCTGAGTTCATGCTTTCTAAAGAGTCTGGCTATTTTTTATGAAGATTCAAGTTGTGAGTCTGGTTTTGTAATAGATGAAAAGTATGAGAGAAAGCACATGACACCATGTAATGAACTACTGTGAGAATGCATGAGATCACATGGCATTGTTTATGATAATTGATGAGTCTCTTGGTATATGTATGTGACTAGTTGAATGAATATAATAAAGCTGTAGTGATTCATTTCCTTTGATGTGTTGATCATGTGTTTGATGAATGTATGTGTTACTATTACATGTTGATAGTATTTAATCATATTTCAATGGAATGTATGAATTTCAACCCGAATGGATTCCCTGTTTAATTAAACCTTCATCACCGACACAAGGCCAGATGGTTTCTGTGATTCTCATGGTGTCTCAGGTGATCCCTAGTTCAGTCTTTGGATGAGGATTTATATGTCAGTGCCTTAGGATTTTTGTTGGTACACTCTAGACAAACCCTGGGTCATCAACCCCCTAGCGTTAAGAAGGATTTGTATGAGAAAGCCAACAAATGGTTTCATTGCTAGGACCTGAAGGTTTTGTATGGAATGATGAAGGTAGAGACTGAGGTGGTATCCATCTCGAGAGGAAATCCAGGATTAGATGACTACAAAGGAGGATAATTTTGCTCGATGGGAAACTCAAGGTCTGATTTCCAATGTGGAATGATGGAATAATAGATATATCTACATTGATATGCATGAAATGTTTTGTGCTAAATTTATATGTTTATTGTATGAATGGTTGAAGAGGTAGAATACTACGAATACTACTTTGTGGCCTCAAGAACCATTGGTCTGGGATCATATAACCCTTGATATACTGAAGGCATTGGATAATAAGTGGACTTGAGACATTTATTTTTGGTTTTCTTAGATGAAGTAAGGTTATATTATTGAGTTTGCTATAGAATACACTGATTATTTCAATGAAGTTGAAAGGAAGTTTATTGAAGGTCCTCAAAAAAGGTTGCTAAAAGAAATCCCACTCTAGATCAATATGTTGTTCATGGAGAAAGGGATGATGTGCATGGAGCCCAACAAGATGGTTGAATAGACTACCCTAGTGTTAGGGGGGATTGGAAAGAATGGGGAAAGAGAGAAAGGAGATGGATTTATCAAGGAGGATCCAAAATTTGTTGAGATTAGGAATAGAATGGACCCAAAAGAAAAGAGAAGAGAGAGCTGAAAGATATGCAAGAAGAATTGAGTCAAGAAGGAAATCATAATCGAGGAGAAAAAATAATATAGCAAGTGGTGCAAGGCGAGGGGTTAGGCCCAAAATGAAGAGGAATGCGACTGCACTAGGAGGAAGTGCGGGAGAGTGTGTTTTTCTAGAGAGGAGCATGGATGAAGATAGGTCAGTGAAGAGGCATGACATTAGGAGTAGGGTATCCAATGAAGATACACGAAGTAGAGGTAGTAGGGGCTAGGAAGATGAAGTCCAAACCCCTTTGAAGTTGCGAGATTATGTGACTTCAAAGGGTGATGAGGTACAGAGTAGAGGCACAAAGGTAGAAGAGGATGATGAAGGTCTCCCAAGAGGAGGGGGAGAGGAGTTGGGAATAGTGGATTGTCTTGCGCAGCTATAGGTAGGAAACTCTCTGGGTTCCATCACAAGAAACATTGAAACAAGATGGAGTTACCCCCCCTTTGAACCACCCCCCTTGCACATTTGCAACCAAGAAGAAAGAACAACAAAAAACACGGTGACTGGAGTATAAGAAAGAGTAGGAGAAGAAATAAGAGAAGTAATGAGTGAAGAAGGAGATAAAGTCACTAATACTTCACAAGGAAGAATATCAGTACCAACACCCCTGACATTAAGTAGTCAGGCATGAAGATACCATCTGATATTAAGGATGGTGAATCATGATAACACTCTATGGCTACCCATGTTCCATGGGATGGGTAAGGATGATATAGAGAAAAATTGGTTTACGTGTGAAGCGATATGGTTTGTGAAGAGGATTATAGATGAAGCATCACATATTACACAGTTGGAGACTACTTTCAGGGACATAACCCTGACATGGTATGTGAAGTACAAGGATACTATGCCAGTCGAAAAGACGAGGTCCCTGACATAAGTCAATATAGATCTACTTAAGGAGTTCCAGAAACCTAAGTCAGAATCTCAATTCATTATAGAAATCAAGAATATCAAGAAACAAATAGGAGAAACTGTGTGGGATTATGATAAATGATTCAAGATCTTATTGGATAGAATGGAGTTCCAGATCTAGGATGTGCAACATATAAAATGGATTATTTCAGGGTTGCTCCCCCATATCTGAGTTCCGCTTACCCAACAGAAGGTGATAACTCAAGCAGAGGTGATGAAGATTGAGATGGGCCTAGAGGATACACTAGGAGGAGGAGAAACATTGGCAGGTTTGGCGCGGGTGAAATCCTAGCTTTCCAACCTGACGATGCAGTTGTAGGATATGGAAAAGGAAAAGGTGGTGTGTGAGAATGTATGGTGCATGACATTTTGATTGAAGGGTCACCATAGAGATGGATTTCCTATGTTGGGAAATTATATGGCGAAAGGTGCACCAAATCCATTTCTGATTGGACTTCATATGGAATGATGCAAGATTTGTAGATAGTGGGGACATATCCCACCCCAGTTCCCAACACTGGAGGAATATCAGAAGACACATCATACTCTGTTTTTTGAATTCTACAAATCCATGGGGCATGATGTGAACAACTTCTGGTCACTTTAGTTGATGCAAGACCACACCCATGATGTCTTCTGAGTTCAAGAAAAATAGAATGGTGGTGACTGTGGTGGTGCTAAGAGAGTTGGATATTAAGGAGGTCCAAGAGGTGGATATGGATGAGGTTGGGAAAGAGGATATGGAGGAAGGGGAGGAAGAACCCTCACTTGTTTTAAATTTGGCCATGTATCGAGATTTTGTAGGAAACCACACACTCTCTGTGGGTACTGTTATAGCCCTGAGCATGTCATAGAGGACTGTCCCGACTTACTGAAGAAGTGGGAAGAGAAGAAGGCACACTGCAACATGGTGACTACAAAGTTCTGTGAGAACCAAAAGGAGGATGAGGAATTTGATGTGTGGGTGGTAAATTGAGGTAGAGAAAAGACATGAATGGACTTTGAGAATGGAAAAAGATCGAGTCAAAGGATGAAGGGGAATATAAGAAAGGTAGCATAGATCCCTCTTAGGTTTGATGTTGTCGAACAGAAGTAGTATCTATGCGATGTGTAGAGGGACCTGAAGGAGGAAAGAGTGCAAAAAGAGATGAAAAATATGACACAAAGATCACTTGAAGAGGCTTGGATCCATGAGGAGGTATAATGTGTGACACAAAATTCGCCGGAGGAAGCTCGAGCCCATGAAGAATTGAAGCATGCCACACATAGGTCTTTCAAATAAGCTCACATATGCAAGGAAATACAACACATGAAACAAAGGTTGCTAGAAGAAGCTCACAAACAATAAGAATTGATACGAGATGAAAAAAGGGAAATAGAGGAACATGTGCATGAAGATTTGAAGTGCACAGGGTGAGAAGAAGCATTGCGTGACATGGGTCATGAAGCAGGCACTAAAGACTAAGTAAGTAACTTCTTGCACTGTTGTTTAAAACTATTAACTGATCTTGATGATGCATGAAAGTTGACACATATGTTAGCAACCTGCATGGGGGAAGAAGGGACAGATATAGCTATACTAGCCTCCCTACCAGAAAGGGATGTGTGTTAGGTCAATAAACAAAAGTGCACGAGAAGAGAATTGAAGATGATGGTTAAACTTGGAAGTTATGAGATGGATGGTGTCATGTTGGATTTGGGATCTGACGTGAACATCCTGCCATAGAAGTCCCAGGAATTGATGGGTAAACCAAATTTGTGCTGGTCACCCATTCAACTTTGGCTGGAAAATCAGTACAAAATATACACTATAGGCTAACTGGAGCAAGTGAAAGTGAACATAGAAGGGGTGAAGACGAAGGAAGATTTTTAACTAATACAAATCACGGATGAATCTAATCCATACCCTACCCTACTTGGCATTGATTGGGCCTTCGACAATAATGATGTGTTGAATATGATGAAGAGACAAATGTCGTTTGAGATAGACACCCTATATGTGATTGCACCATTAGATCCAAATGAAGGTGAAAACTATAATGAGCCCGTGAATGAGGATGGAAAGAGCTCTGTTATTGAGAATATTTATCAAATAATAGGGCGCACATAAGATTATATCAATCCCACTGCTGATGGGGAACTAAGTTGGAGGAGCATGAAGTCATATGAAAATGACTCAGAGGATGCCATGGAAAGGTTGTAGGATAAGATGTATGAGGTCTCTATAAGGAGATGCACTCATATTACCACTAAAGCATGCAGAGAGGAATTATGGACCTACCAATTCGATGGGTTGGATTCAGTGGATGCATTCATTGTCTGGATGCATCAATTCCCATAATCCACCAGGTACACACCCTTGATACAATATTAATATGAATACTCATGCAATGGTGGGCATCACATCGATAACATCTCAATGCAAGGGAATTTGTGGAAGAGTCGATAAGAGAATGGTTTAGGCTAGGGGTGGATATACGTCAGTGCATGTATTCTTGTGAAAGGTGTTGGGTAGCCAAACAACAATGGGGTGTGAGAGAAAGATATCTAAAATCCCAGTGTGCTCTGCTAAGAAGACATTTCGTCCATCATGTTCCTAATTTTCCTAGCAGATGAGCAGGTGAATGGAATGAGAGAAGGATGGAGATGAACACTTAGTATTCCATAATAGAGAGCATGTCCACCCGTACATCCCAGGATGGCCTTCTTGAGGAAACCCCATGCCAGAAAAAAGTACAAAGCAATGAAAGAACAATCGATTCCAAAAAATGTGATTCCATTCGGAGTAGAGTTTCAAGGGCCTAAGATGGTAAACATTTTGTTGCTCAAGTGTGTCGATTATAATCTATGTGACCCAAATCAATTCCCTGAACTCCAATTCCATAAGTATGTAAAATTTCTCTAGAAAGCAGATGGAATAGAGAAGGTGGTTACTTAGAAGTGGGAAAGGGCCTTGTGAAAATCTAGTATCCTTACATTACTCAATTGCCCACATTTCGATCAAGCGCCAATAGTTCAACCATGTGTCCTCTTCCTCCTCACCATAATACATGGTGGTTACCTATGGATGGACAAGTCTTACCCCATTGACCATGATACGATGCTCAGGGTTTCTGGTATTCCCACTTATTGTGAGGATCCAAAAATTATTATCAAGGCAAAAGACGTAGGACATGAGGAACTCTACACTCAGTTTGGGACACGCAGGGGAAAGCGTGGGCTCGTAATCCCAAAAATTAAAAATCTAGTCATGAGATTCATAACGCAATTACTGGCCTACAAAATCATATGGAAATGCCAAAAGGATGAATGCACCTTTGGTTTCGTCGTAGTCGTTGAATGATGTGCTGGAGGAGTTTAGATTGCCTAGGATTAGTACTTGTTGAATGAGTTTATTGACAACTGTTTGGATGCTCAAAACTGGGGCAGGGAGTTTCATTATAGTTGGATCATTATTCTACTGGGCATGATTTTATGGAAGCCACCAACAAGGCATGAAGAGGATGCGGTGGGCTCCTCACGATTCTCTTCCCCCCACTTCATGGCTCTCCAATACTCAAAGGACCCAACAATCCATCCAGAAATCATGAAGGATTTCTGAAAGTAGTTCACATAGTTAATCATTACCTCTTATGAGAGGGTTTGCATCCCGAAGTGACTTCTGAGAAGGTATGCAAATTATCTTGATTTTAAATATGATTTCCACAACGTTTCCATTTATCCTTGTGTAGCCAATGACAAGTCCGAGGCTAGGATACCTTTATGCATTGTTGAAATGGATATCCTGGAGAGTGTCACAGAGTGGCCGAATGACTATAAGCCTCCATTTTTTGAAGTACAAACCCATTTTGAGGTAAGAACCAAGTATTCATATGAACATAGATAGGTTGTAGTTTCTACTTGGTGTCGTGACAAAGCTGTTGGATTGAAGATGCGAAAACCCGGTTCCAAGGTCCAGGAATCACGAGATGCGAAGGAGCAAATGATAAGCGTAGAAGGGTCCAAAGCAGAGGAATATAAGGTCAATAGACAAAAAAGGTCTTCCAAAGGTCAAGGCCCACCCCATATTAACTTGGACCCCTACATAGAGGAAGACCGTACACCCTCACCATTTACCACTTGGGTCAAAGAAGAAGTCCCAACACCATCTACCCAGTTGAATGTCCTCCCCTATTAGGGTTTGGGGAATTCCAATGAAAAAATACCATGAAGCAATCATAGGCTACCTCTCTGACACCACAAGCTAGAAAACATGTATCGAAATTAGTGAAGGAGCTTTGCACTCAACTATCCTGATAAAATATTTCCAAAATGATAAGGCAGGGAATTTCGACTCCCTGTGTCAATAGTTGGATTTACCTTCAGTAGCAGAGTCCCCTCCTAAGGACCCACAGTCTATCGAGGCACTAGGAATGAACCAAAAAATAGTTATGAGTGTCATCCCACTGGCTGTGGTCCCAGTTGAATTGACTAGGTAGAGATTGATCTCACGCAGGTCCCTACTATTGATCTACATGGTTTTATTACTACTATACTCCACAAGATTATGGAGAGGAAACAAACTCTCACCCTTGCACATGAAAAAATGCACCTTCAACTTAACTAGGAAGCCACCATTCATGAGGATACCAAGTCCTAGTTGCAGCGAGAGATATGCGCATGAAAAGAGAATGAAGCTGCCCAAAAGGATCTCCATAAATTGCATCTTGCTGAGGTTAGCGCACAAGGATACAAAGGACCACCATGAGGCTACTTTAGCTAGTATCGATGAACTATTTAGTGCAATGGAGGAGTAATATTCATGGGTTTTCCCTCCTGAACATGCACAACAAAAGATCTCAACACCACAAAGACTCCAAGTGGTCACCTAGTGAATTCAAGATTTATAAGTACAAAATACAACACTTCACACATGGCCTTAGCATACATCGCCGGAAGAAATAGAGTTGTAGAAGAATATTGCAACGATCGAAGCAGCTATCCGACACAACTAGAACAAATTGAAGTATTTTTTGGGAGTGGTTGAATATAGTTTCACCTTTTCGAACCATCTACAAAATCCAATGAAACTGATTTCTATTAATGAAAAATTTCACGTGGAAAAGTTGAGGTCGCCCAAAAAAAGAACATTTTGGCTTCTCTACCCCTGGGTGAGTGCCAAGCTATGATGACAACCATAGTGAAAAATACTAAGGAACAAGCAGAGATTTTTTTTTTTTCAGAGTTAGCCATTGATGCGACCGGTAAGGCCCTAATATTTTATACTCAGTTGTTGGTCACACAACTCATAGTTTCCCCTATGATCAAGAATATGGAGATGATGGACCTGAGATATCCTCAGGTTATGAAATTCATTGTAGATGAGGTCGTTCATCTCACCCATGAACTTCATGATACCCTTAATGAATCTGATAATTGATTCAAGGAGTTCCTTCAAGAGATCATGAAGACGGTTCCTTCCATCGTGCCAATCACTCCATGAGGCCATTGGCTTGAGGATGAGCCAAATAATAGTGGTGGGGTTCCATTGGCACCCAAAGTTTTGGGTAAAGGTTGTGTGCACACACTATAGTTTTGATCACGCAACATTTTTTCGCACACACCAGTAGCTGCGCAGTGGATGACATGAGGTGTGCATGCTAGTCTGAGTTTTGATATTCACACCAGTCCAATTTTTTATATTAGCTCTAGCTTGAGTTATATAATTAACACCATGAATCAAGAAGGCGCTGCATGCACACCGAAATCAAAAAAAAATCTTGGGAAATATTCCTGAATGATTACTTTAGGAAAAACGAGAGATCACGAAGCAGTTAAGGGTTGAGTTGGAAAGGTAGTTAATATTTCCAAAACTCTAAAGAGGTTACGTGGACTGCATGTGGGTGGCAGAAGCATGTGGGACTAGCATTCAACATAGTGAGTGGAGAAGAAATGAAAGTGATAGAGCGCCAAAGTAGAGAAGGAAACAAAAGGGAGAAACGATGACAAAAAAGGAGTTATCCATTTCATTAGTTGATCGATTGATGTTCATTGATAGAGCTCACTCTGAGCTCATGATTTATAAAGAGTCTAGCTATGTTTTGTGAAGAGTATGGTTGTGAGTCTGGTTTTGTAATAGATGTAGAATTTGAGATAAAGCACATGGAACCATGTAATGAACTACTGTGAGAATGTATGAGAGCGCAAGGTGATATTTCTGATAATTGATGAGTCTCTTAGTATATGTATGTGACTGGTTGAATGAGTATAATAAATATGTAGTGATTCCTATCATTTGATGTGTTGATCATGTGTCTAAAGAATGTACATGTTACTATTACATGTTGTTAGTATTTAATCATATTGTAATGGAATGTATGAATGCCAACCCGAATGGATTCTCTGTGTAATTAACCCTTCATCACTAACACAAGACTAGATAGTTTATGTGATTCTCATGTCATATCGGGTGAGACCTCCTTCAATCTTTGGATGAGGATTGATATGTCGACACCTTGGGTTTTTTTTTGGTCAACTCTGGATGAACTCTGGGTTATCAACCCCCCAACACTAAGAAGGATGCGTGTAAGCGATCCAACAAGAAGGTTGTATAAGAAGGCCATGAGTATGCATCCAAGAAGAAGAAACAAATGTGAGGTTATGCTAGTGGTTTGAATTAATATAATCATCTTTTCTCCTAAATTGATTCATACTTCCATCTCCATTGTTTTTTGGTGAATCAAACCTCTCTCCTCTTGATATATTTTGTGCACTTCTTCACACGATTGTCAATTTGTTTGAAAGAGAGAGAAGAAGGGTTCCAATGGGAACAAAAAAAGACCCTCCCAAAGAGGAATAGGAGAGCTCACTTGTGCTCTCACTACCCTTGGTAGTGTTATCAATATCATCCTACTCCATTGGTAAAAAATATTGATCTTCTTAGTTTTTTAGCTCTTGTATCTTACTTTTCATGTGTTTATTTCTTTATGTTTACTTCTGTTATATATCTTGTGATGGTTCTATAACCTATAACTAATATTTTTAGTGTTAGTATAGCCTACCCTAACACTCAAGGGTTGTTTTTTTCTCACCCTTGTGACAAACTCACCCAAACACCATTGAAAATAAAGAGAGGTGGAAGAGGAAGAACCTAGTTCTAACATGCCTGGATTTTCCTAGTTGAATCTTTTGATATTCACAATTGAAAATCTAGGGTAAAATGACTCTCAAAGGATTGTGGTAAATATTTCCAAGTTACAATGGTAAAATTTATTATTTTTCACTATTTATGGAAATTTCTTACCTACTTTTTATAGTTCTCAAACTTTTACTCTTGTTTTCTATGGATTTTAGAGTTCTTGGACTAATATGATGTCACAAGACAATTTTTTTACTCCAGTAGCTAAGGGGAGGCTACAAGGACACTCTTTTTGATCTCTAACCATATAATCATTTCTCTAAATATTTATGTAAATGATCCATAACTGATATTTAGGCATAGGTATCATCACCTTGCATTATGAATTATCAATTTATACTTCATTTTTTCCTTAGGATTTACTCCATAGAGTTGTGAAATTCATCCATGTCTTTCATTATTAAGTGTCTTAACTTTGAATAGTAGAGCTTACCTATCATGGGATGCCTTAGTTAGCACCTTGATCACTTTTTGGTGCCCATGTTGATTTTTATCATAGGATTGGGAGCCCTCTTATCCCTTCCATGACATAGTATTTGAATCCTCACAATCTCTCTTCACATGTTTTCTGGCCATTCCTTACTAGGATCCCATTTTTTATGTTTTGATTTTCATTTCACATTGCATATCTCTACTTTCACTTTTTAGTATAATTCTCTTTACAATTTGCTATTGTTGGCTTATGGCTTCTTCATTCTTTTGTCACTCACCTTTGCGTCTATTGATTTTTGTATTTTCAAACCTTATCCTTGGAGGAAACATGCTTATTAGTGTACAAATCTTGCACATCCATTTTTTGCATTTTTGCATGGATATGTTTAGTGTGCTTGAAATGTAGTTTCATGCCTTGTGACACTCATTTCCCACACTATATTGTTAGCATTGTTTTATTCCTTTTCAGGTTTTATAATATGAAAAAATAAATATTTATAAAAATAAAGGGGGAAAGAAACGATATCTCTATAATTATCGTACACGTGGCAACAACCCAGTTATGTCACCATTGAACAAAGTACTTATGTTGTGTCTAATAGTCACAAATTGGGTCTTAGTATTTCCTTAGGAGATATCATATATGTGGCCACAACCAAGTTATGTCACCCTTGAACAAAGTAATTATGTTTTGTCTAATAGTCACAAATTGGGTCTTAGTATTTCCTTAGGAGATATAATATATGTGGCTACAACCAAGTTATGTCACCCTTGAACAAAGTAATTATGTTTTTTCGAATATTCACAAATTAGGTCTTAGTATTTCCTTATGAGCTAAACCATGGTTTTTGAGTTTATTACTCCTCTTATTGGTTATTCTTCCAATCATTATGGATAATATACCAATGCCTCCTACATTGTGGATTTATATAATTGGTCCCTTTTGTGTCAATCGCTACCCAATTCACCATTTATTATGCTTATGTTCAAGGGATGTCTTTAAGCATGTGTTATCCATTCTTCAAATTGCTTGACCATACATGTCAACCTACCTTGTTGGCAAGTTGTACTGATTTTTTATCAACATAACCAATATTTACTCATGCTAGTGTAGGAGGACTCATTATTTCCTTCTCACTAACAAGTCTTCTACTATCAACTACGATACATTGCTTTGGGAGATAGTATTAGAGTTGGTAACACCCTGAGACTTATTTTCATCATTGATAGGTCACTTCTTAGCATATGACATCCCATTATTGATCAATGATTGAGTAGTTTCCCTTATGTTTAATGACAAGACCTTTATTCACACAGTGGGATTCATGTCGTGCATTGGTTTCCATTTTCATCATTGGTAGAATTCCTCCTCCTGGCTCTATGTCGACATATTTCATTATTGGTTATTTTTCAGAGGGTCTTTTTCGTGTGATAATTTCATTTGGTGCATATGAGAGACATACTCAGCGATGTGTTCATTCCAATTTTTTCAAAGACCTTCAAATAATATCATGTTCTTGATACTTGCTTGTGTTGGTTGATGGGAGATGCCTTAATTTCCTCTTTCTCGTGGATCTCTTCCTATTGACATTGACTCATTTTCTTTGGGAATGGGATTTAGAGACCTTTCTAGTACCTTGGGGCTTGCAGTCATCAATGGCATGCTCCCTCTCCATTGACAGTGGGAATATATCAATGTCCACTGATTGATAGATTCTACAGGTGTTCAACTTCAACAAATCTATTCACACTTGCTTGAATGTACTATGTATCTTGACACCCATTTTCATTATCGGTGTGTGGTATCAAATTTGTTAATGGTATACTGTTGAAATGTTTGATAGTACTGTGAGGGGGGGTGAACCAATCCTGTATACTTTTAATAGCTTTTATTCTGATCTAATTTTACACACATTTAGGATTTATACTTGTAGTCAATTATACGAGAAATATAGTCATCATAATCACAGATAGTGTTCACCACATTTACACATATATAGGTGGAAACCCAAATTGTGAATACCTTACAAATATTTATAAATGAATATTAATTCATGTAAGAATACTTGTTAATGAGGACACCAATCCTCTTTAGGAACCAACCTACAAACATGTACCAACCTGTAAATGGATGAGGACACCAATCAGCTATAGGAACCAACCTACAAACAAGAACCAACCTGTAAATGGATGAGGACACCAATCCTCTATAGGCACCAACCTACAAACAAGAACCAACCTACAAATTGATCTTCAACTCAATATTTCCTTGCTCCACCCCGCCTCCCTTAATTTTTCATTTGTTCACAAGAAACTGTAGTGATGCATTTATATTATTCTTCTTGATATAAAACAATCTTCTAGAAGCTTCTAGAAGCTTCTAGAACAGAGTTACATATGTACAGAATAATGATAACTACACCAGATCTTCTTATTAAATTTTGTTCTTCTTATTGCAATCCTTATACCTTAATTAATGTCCTATTCATCAAAATTAGTCCTCTAAAGTTTATGTCACCGTACCTTTCAATCATTTCCCTAAATTTCAATGCATAGAATAGGTCTTCAATCCCTTAGAATGTCCAGAATCCCATATTCCCTATTTCTCTATTCTATCATTAGCCCAAAATCACCATATTGGCATTCCTCAGTTGTTACTTCATCTTCACAGTCACACTCCTATGCATTCTCTATTTAACAAGTTACCTCAAATATCCCTTCTCTTCAACTCACACATATTTTCTTCATCTGGGTTATACATATATATGGTTTCAATTTAATTTTGTGGATTTATTCTACGATGAATGCGGACCTGATTCATCCTTCGAGTTGATTAGAGCGCCAAAAATTTCATTGAAAGGTTTGGACAAATTGTAAGCTCCCAGGGTTTATTTTCCTTCATTAAATGAGTTATTCCAATGGGAATAGAACCAAGCATGTGGGACCACATGATTTATTGTGGGGGGCTATACCCTTGACTTGGATCTCGAGCCAAGGGGGGGACAAAATATACAATGCATCGAAGCACGCATTTTATTTTGAACACATGTTGAAATTGCAGGGGGTTGCCTTTCTATTAACTCGCGTGCTATCTAGTCTTCCCTAATTTAACGAGAGTCATTGATCTCCTCTCCTGATGGACAACAAGATATCCATCGTTTGATATTATTCAAAGTGATTTCCAAGGTACTTTTTGTGGGCCACACGATATTTTATCGATCACCGTTGATCCATTATGTGATCAACAATCGATATTTCTCCTCGTTGATTTGATTAATGGTTCTTCTATAGATAGTGGTTCCATCAAATTAGAGGCTTGCTACAATTAAAGGCTCTATCGTTCATGCGTGCCATTTCTCTATAATGATCAATGATCCTATTTCTTCCATGTCACCATGCTATAGTCCTTCCACATGGCTTTTTTAACACCGTGGATATTCTTTCCATCAATTTATTTCCATTGTTCGATTCATTAAATTTTACAATTGATTGTTTACGTGGATCTATTATGGACATCGAATTTCCTTGATGGTCAGATGTTTGAACATGATTGTGCATGCATGTAGACTCTTGTTCTTCTCTTCACATAGGCATCGTCTTGGTGGATAATAGGATACCTTAAGTGTGGACAACACTTTGTTAGTTCGCCTAGTGCATATATGTAAAATCTTGTTCTTCTCCTCACATAGGCATCGACTTGGTGGATGATAGGAGACCTTCAGTGTGGATTGCACTTTGTTAGTTCCCCTACAATTTGGACATCAATGAAAAAATATTATCCAACAATCTCCCCTTACAGTGTTGACATCAATGGCACAAACTATCCAACAATATCCCCATTGTCATTGTGGAAACCACTGAGTAAAACATCTCTTACTCCCCCTGTGGGTATTATTCATGGGTCACTGTTCATTTTCTTTCTATATTTTCTCCCCATGTGTCACTGCATTGCATAATTATGTTGAATGATGTTTTACTGCATTCTCTCCCCCTTTGAAAACAATGACAAGGATCCCTTTAATCTTCTCTACCTTTCTACAACTACTCATGTCAATGACTCTTCCTTTGAGGATTATAAATTTTGTCTTGTGTATTTCAAGGCCTGCTTCAAAATTGATGACCTTTCTCATGTCTTCATGCAAACTTTCCTTATCATGGATGTTGTTGTATTTTTAGTTGGTGTACTATGGGTGCTACTAAAAACCCCCTTTGGCGGGCTTCTGAATACACTCTATTTTCATTAACGTTTCCTTGGACTTTAATGACGCCCCTTGGGATATCGCTTCTTAGTCTTGATATTCATTTTTTTTTTTTATGCAACACACAATCATATGCACTCCCCCCTTGATATTTTGGTTCTACTGAGCTCCCAACAACTTTTGGCTGAACTCTTTACTAAGAATTTAGAATGGCTCCCAGATTCCGTCAGAGATACTCAAATGTATCTCTAGGTAGGGGTTTGGTAAACATATCTGCAATTTGTTCCTTGGTAGGAACATACTCCAACTTGATAGTCTTATCATTCACCTATTCCTCAAAAAATGATATTTGATTGGGATATGTTTTTTCTTTGAGTGCATCATTAGGTTCTTGGAAATGATTATGGCATTGGTGTTGTCACATAATATAGAAATTGGTTGCTTGTATTCTACCTTAATGTCTTGCAGAAATTGCTTCATCCAAAGGATTTATGTACAAAAGGATGTTGCTACAATGTACTCTTCTTCTGCCATGGATAAAAAAATTAAAGACTGTTTCTTTCTTAACCAGGATACTAAAAAGATACCCAAGAAGAATGCTCCAACACTTGTGTTTTTTCCGTCATCAACACTGCCTACTCAATCTGCATATCTCGAGTGGGTCTTTGTGCCTTGTCTAGGAGCTTCCTCTTCTTCTTCTTCTGCATTATCTTCCTCACAATATTTCTCTTCTTCTTCTTCCTCTGCATTATCTTCCTCATTGTCTTTCTCTTCGTTACTATAGCTTGTTATTGTTGGATGGTCATTTGTTTGCATCTTGATCCTTACAGGATTTTCATCATCCACTCTTACATTTGCACTTTCAAAATTTTTGTATAATCTAAGATTTAAACATATGTACACTTTTCTTTGAGGAGTATGGAAGGAAAATACCTTCATCACATCTGGAGTCAAACTTGCCAAGGTTATCACCACCTCTTTTTATGTAGCATTTCCTGCCAAAAACCTTAAGGTATTTGACATTTGTTGGGATGCCTTTCCACAATTAATATGGAGTTTTGTCACTATTAGCTCACATCTCTTCTCTATTCAGAATATAGAAATCTATGTAGACTGCATCTCTCCAAAATATATGTAAAAATTTAGTTTGATTTAGCATAGTTCTGGCCATTTCCTGTACAATTCCATTTTTCCTTTCATCCAAAAAGATATATTCATACATGTTCATAGTAGGTCTTCTTGGTGTCATCACCTTTCTGGATCCATTCTTCCTATGAAGGACAACTAGATTCTGCTAATCAAGGTTTTCTTCATTGGTGTTCTCATTTCATTCAGTGGGATGGTTCAGTTCCACAAAATGAATCTTGGGTTCTTCCTTGGTTCTATGTAGTGTGGAGTTGGGATTGTAACCAAGTCCAGATCTGTCGAATGGTGATCTTTGATTACTAAGCATATTATCTAACATCATGGAACTTTGTTCAAATATTTTACTGTTGTTCAGCTCAACTATAAGTACATTGATTTCCTTCATTAGGGTAGCATTTTCTTTTTCAAATTTCTCACAATCTTCTTGTTTGTTATGAAGTTGACTCATTATTTCCTCTTCAACTTTCTTTTGTTCTTCTAGTTGAGAAGCCATATCAGAATTATGTGACAAATTTTCTTTCAATTATCTATTCTTTCTTTTGAGCCTTTCTATTTCATCTAGGGAACAAAGTAATTCTCCTTCAAGATCAACATCCACATCATCATTTTCTCCAATCTATGGGATGATGTTATTGTCTTCTTCTTCATTGGATTCTATTTCTTGGACCATGAAGAGAGAATTATCTTCAACTTCTTCATCACTTTCAGAAGATGAGTAGTAATACTCTTTAAAATAAAGGTTCTTCTTTTTCTTATGCAGGTATTTGTTCCTTTGACTGTTATGCTTCCTTCTTTCATTAGGGTTAAATTTTTCTTTATCTTTTTTATCCATTTTCTTATTATGAGGACATTTGGAAACAAAGTTTTCAACTCCACCACAATTAAAACATTTGAAAGGAAGTATACCTTTATATTTTCTAGTTCCTTTCTAGAGCCTTCTTACAAAGTTGGCTTCTTCTGTATCAGAATCATCATTTGAGTTGTCACTTGATTTTTATTTTATTTTGTTAGTATTCTTTGAGGATTTGAATGCTTCTTCCTTTTTAGGTACTTCTTCTTTTCCTATTCACATTTCATATGCTGTAAGAATTCCATGTAGTTTATTCATTGTTAATTTGTCCAAATCTTTTCTATCTTCAAGAGATGATATCTTAGGATTGAATCTCATAGGAAGTGACCTGAGTACTTTTTGCACAATAAATATTTCATCAACTATTTCACCTAAGCCTATGATGATGTTTACAATTCCATCCACATGAAGAAGATATGCTTCAATGTTTTCTTCTTCATTCACATTTAGTCTTTCAAATTGACTTCTATGAGTTTGTAGTTTTTCTTGCTTAACTTTATCATCTCCTTCATAAGTGTTCTTTAGTTTATCCCACATCTCTTTTGCAGATTTGTAGTGCATAACTTTGGTGAATTCTGATTTTGATAATCCTTCCAGAATTGCATTCATGGTTTTTGATTTATTGTCATTGAGCTTCTTTGCACCTATGTCAAAAAGTGAATTTGTTGGAGTTTCATAACCATTCTTGAATGATTCCCAGACATCATATCCTAGTGACTACAGATATACTCTCATTCTGATGCTCCAAAAGGAATAATATGTTCCATCAAAGTATGAATATTTGTTGAAATATAGTTTCTCATGTTTATCCATGTGATCTATTGGGATATTCCTTCTAGTGGTTAGACTATTGATGAAGGAATCCACTCTTATAATAACTGTTGAAATGTTTTATAGTACTAAGAGGGGAAGGGGGAGGGGGTGAATCAATACTGTATACTTTTAATAACTTTTATTATGATCTAATTTTAAACAAGGTTAGGATTTATACCAGAAATGTACTCATCATAATCACAAACAATGTTCAACACATTTACACATATAGAGGTGGAAACCCAAATTGTGAAGACCTTACAAATATTTATAAATGAACATCAATTCATGTAAGAATAACTATTAATGAGGACACCAATCCTTTGTAGACACTAACCTACAAACATGCACCAACCTGTAAATGGATGAGGACACCAATCCTCTGTAGGAACCAACCTACATATGTAATGTCCTCGGACATCAACCCCACAGTTTGCCAAATGCTATTGCGCGGAAACAACATTCTCATACTTATATATATAGCATGCATTAAGTCATATTACACACATTTAACTAAACAATACAAAGTAATCATAGAATTATGGCTAACATGCAGAAATAATGGGATTAACAGTAATTCATGATTATAGCGGAATACATGATAATATTGCAAGAATCACAGACATGCATATTTAATTGAGATTATACACATGCATATACTTATCTTTGAAACTGTAGTGGCTCCACCAACCACGTGTAGACCTTCCATGAACCTCCCAGCCTTAGACCCTGCTGCTCATCACTCTCAGTAGTGGGTCACCCCCGAGCAGGGACCAAGCTCCACCCAAGGTAAGGGTATCCTAGACTAGGATGAGGTTACAAAAAAACTGCATAGAATAACCAAAAGGATTCTTCCCATGATGCCTTCTTACACCCACTACTCACAGACTCTCATTCCCCACATGCCTGTTCTGCCCAGGAGTATACACCTTCACAAGCACAGTCCATCAGTGCTTCACCTCCCTCTTTGGGTCTCGACAACAGGCTGGATCAGGAAGTCTTAGAACTCTGTAGCTGGTGTTGGACTCTCACTAGGAGAAAACCCCTTCCCAACAGACTCCTTCACCTGGAAAGAACTGCTCACAGGCTTGACAACCTGCCTCTTCGACCACGGGCCTAACAACCCGACTCTTCCACCAGTTTCCACTTCAATTACTGCAAGTTCAAGATGACAGCCACGAAAACATCTTGGGTTAACTCACAGGTACTAGCAGCAATAGGAAAATGGAGTGTGGAAATAGGAAATGGCTGTAGGCCACTTAAACACATCACGGATTAGGTAACACCCGTTTGCAGGATGCGTGACCAACAATTCACGCAGGGGTTGAGCACAGACTTGATTGGTTCGGGTAGAGGTGTATTTTCTTCCCAAGGAACACCACTGCTCCATTCTCAGGGCACGCATGAGGCATACAAAAGTCAGACGCAAAAGATGACAGAATGAGGAGTGAACCCTCTCCACGGATGACTTCTGTAGTTTTTAACTACATGTGCCTGGGTCGACACATATCACCCATGAAGATGCATGCTCTCCATCAACATGTGTTCCTCTCCAAGAACTTAGGACAAAACATATATTTCACATGGCTTTTGGAATAATATCAAAATATTATTCCCGAGGACTTAAGCCCCTAGGCTCAACACTTAGCCTCTCTTTCCAACCTTCCAACCCCCAATCCCTTACCCACTCTGTGGAAGCTTAGTCCCCCATCATTCATTCATCGTGGTCAGTCTTCACGCAGTGGTGTTCATATTTTTATTAATGTTCTCCATAATTACATATACAAAAACAGGCTCTTGGCCTTAACACTTAGGCTCTCCGACCTAATAAACTTATAAGCCTTACCATCTTATATTAAATTGTCTCACCAGCCTGTAAAACATGATTTACAATTCATAAACATGATTACAACATGGCTCATCCTTGGGGATATTACAATCCCCTCTCCTTATTTTTGCACTGTCCTCAGTGCAACTTTCACACAGTATCAACAAGATTTCCAAAATATTAAAAAATATGCGGGTATTCTGCCCGCATATAATCCTCATGCTCCCATGTCACGTCTTCAGGACCGTACCAGGTCCACTAGACCTTTTCAAGCCCTATAGCTTGATTCTAGAGCTGTTTGCTTTTCATGTCGAATATGTGCACAGGATGCACTTGCATGACACCTTCTTGCTACACTTGAATCACATTCCAATCGATAACATGATTAGCATCAGGTATATATTTCTTAAGTAATGAAACATGAAACACATTATGTACAATCATGGATGAAGGTAATGTAAGCATATATGCAACTGGCCTAATCCTTTCTAGGATTTCAAATGGCCCATAAAATCTGGCTGCCAACTTGGCGTAGTTTCCCAGCTTCAGGGAACTTCTGTTAGCTTTTAATTTCAGGAAAACATGGTCACCCACTTTAAACTCCCTATGGGTTCTATTTTTATCAGCATAACTTTTTTGCCTGTCTTGGGCAACTTTCAAATTCTACTTAATTTTTAACATCTGTTCTTCCATTTCCTTAAGCAACTCTGGCCCAACTACTGCTCTATCAGTTGGATTATCCTAGATTACTAGAGTATTTAACTTTCTTCCATAAATCACTTCAAATGGGCTCATCTTCAACAATGCATGATACCTATTGTTGTAGGCGAATTATACCAAGTGCAAGTGGTCTTCCCATTTCGATGGTTTGTCCATCACATACATTCTCAATATGTCTTCTATCACTCGATTCACCCGCTCTGTCTACCCATCCGACTCAGGATGGTAGGGTGTACTGAAATTCATATTCATTCTAAATCCCTTGAATAACCCCTTCCAAAAATTTGAGGTAAATTTTGGGTCTCTGTCAGACACAATTTTCTTGGGAATTTCGTGCAATCGTGTCACTTCCTTCATAAAAATATCAACAACATCTCCTGCATTATGAGTGGTCTTTAACGAAATGAAATGGGCAGATTTTGTAAGCTTTTCCACCACCACCATAATGGAATCATGTTGTTTTCTTGTTCTGGGCAATCTCATGATGAAATCCATTTTCACCACTTCCCACTTCCACTCAGGAATGGGTAAAGGCTGCAGTAACCCTGCTAGGTGTCTGTGCTTAGATTTAACCTTTTGGCAGTCCATACATCTGTTGATGTATTCAACAATCTCTTTCTTCATCCCTGGCTAGAAATAATGGCTCTTGACTGTTTCCATAGTTTTCTGATATCCAGGGTGCCCTGCATAAGGCACGTTATGCATTTCTCTTAGAATCACAAGTTTCAAACCCTGGACATTAGGTACATAAACTCTGTTCTTGTACAGAAGTATCCCATCGGTTTCCAAATTATAATTTTCCACTTTCTGTGGAATATCACCTTGTTGTAGCTTTGCTACCAGCTCCCTGTACTACAAATATGCATTTGCAGCCTTCAAAATTCTACCCTTTATATCAGTTTGGTACATGCTAATGGTTGTAGCATGTAAGTTGTGCACCTTTCTACTGAGTGCATCAGCCACCTTGTTTTCCTTCCCTTTGATATGCTTGATATCAAATTCGTATTCACACAGAAACTCTAGACACCTACTCTGCCTAGCATTTAGGGTGGGCTGGTCAAATAAGTATTTCAGACCATTGTGGTTTGTCCTCAGTTCAAATCTCCTCCCCATGAGGTAATGCCTCCATTTCTTTAGCACATGAACTATTGCTGCCAACTCCAAATCGTGAGTGGCATAATACTTTTTGTTCTCTTTCAACTTCCTAGACTCATAACAGATTAAGAATCCATTATGGCTGAGGAATTCTCCCAGCCCTTCTTTACACGCATTTTTGCACACCATGAAATCTTCATTTGGATCTACAATCCTCAGGATTGGAGCACTGGTTAACATCTTCTTCAATCGCTAGAAGCTTTTCTCACACTCTTCAGTCCACTGAAACTTTTCTCCTTCCTTTGAAAGGAAGTGATGGGGTAAGCTATCTTTGAGAACCTTGTTATAAACCTTCTGTAATAGGCCGTAGGACCCATAAAGGATCTAACTTCCACCACATTCCTTGGCACTGTCCATTCTCTAATGGCCTCAACCTTCTTAGGATCCATGACGATCCCTTCTTCTAAAATAATATGCCCCAAGTAATGGATGTGTTTATGATAAAATGATCATTTGCTCAACTTGGCATACAACTAGTGCTCTCTTAGCACTTGCAGCACCATCCTCAGGTGTTGTTCATGCTCTTCCTCTGACTTGGAATACACCAGAATGTCATCCAAGAAGACTATGACAAACTTGTCTAGATAGTCCTTGAATACACCATTCATCAAGCACATAAAAACAACAGGTGTGTTCGACAGTCCAAATGACACCACTATGAACTCATAATGACCATACCTTTTTCTAAAGGTGGTCTTTCTTTTGTCTTCATCCTTTATTCTTACCTGGTGATATCCCAATATGAGATATATCTTTGAAAATATATTCGCATCCTTCAACTAATTGAAGAGGTCATCAATCCTCGACAGAGGGTACTTGTTCTTAACAGTTACTTTGTTTAACTGTCTAAAATCAATACACAACCTTAACGTTATGTCCTTCTTCTTCACGAATAGGACTGGGGCACCCCAAGGTGAGACGCTTGGGCGTATGTACCCCTTCTTCAGAATCTCTTCAAGCTACAATTGCAACTCTTCTAGCTCTAGCGTACTCATTCTATAAGGAGCTTTCGACATTGGAGCTGCTCCAGGAATTAAAATTACAAAGAAGTCAATATCTCTCTTTGGAGGTAGTCTGGGTACCTCCTGAAATACATCTTCAAACTCTTCTAGTACCGCATGGTCTCCAATATTTGAGACCTTATCCTTAGATGCTTCCTCCACGTGGGCTGCAAACAACTGATAGCCTTTCCTGTAGCATTTCTTCAGCTGTAATGTTGAAATTTCTTTGACAACAACAACTCTGGGAATTCCTTGGACTGTTTTCCGATTCCCCTCCTCATCCAAGCAAGTAAATTCCTTGTTACGATAGTCCAGGAGGGCATGCTGCTAGTCCAACCAGTCCATCCCAATTAAACAGTCATAAGATCCTAAAGGAAAAATATTCAATTCAACCTTTATGCTTAATCCCTTCATGTCCACGGGACATGACTTAACCAACCTAGTGACTTTCCTCTTGGTTCCTGTAGCCAACTTCACTAACCAAGACTTTTCATGTTTTCTTTTTGATAAATGCAAACTTTCCACTACTCAAGGATCTATATAACTATGGCTAGCCCCTGAATCAATTAAAATAGTAAAGGCATGGTTCCTAATCATACCTTCTACTTCAATCATGTGCAATTGAAATTCAACTTGCTTGTTGTCCAGGGCCACATATATCCTTGGCATTCTACTGCCCATGTCCTCCACTATTTCAACTTCTTGAACATTATGGAAAACTCTCGCTTTGCCATTTTTATGGGGACAATCTTTGTACTTGTAGTTCTCTTTATAGCCCCAACAATGAATGTGCGTCTGTCTTGGCCTTTGTTCCCCCACTTCAGCCATTCTTGGCTCTCTAAACGATGGCTATCGTTGAGGACTATTTCTGAAAAAGGGAGGTTTGTTTCCCTTCTACCTCTACACTTTCTTGAACTTCCTCTGGTTGTCCCAAGCCTTCCGAAAGGTAGGCTTTTATCTTTGTTGTTCATATAAGAATTTCACTCTTCTTATTGTTTCTTCCATAGTCTTAGGATCATCATACTGAATCTAGTCACCAATGGAAGGTGGCAGTCCACTCAGATACCTTTGAATCTTGATAGTCGCCTCCTTGATGAACGAAACATACTTCAGTAATTCCAAAAACCTTCGTTCGTATTCATCAATGGCCATGTTTCCCATCTTGTGTTCGAAGAACTCCTTCATATTTCTTTCATAGTATCTTTTAGTCAGGTATTTCCTCTTGAAATACCTCTTGAATTCCTTCCAAGTGATATCTCTCTCTCTCTAATGTGTTTCACCTACACGAGCTGATCCCACCACATGGATACTTTTCCTTTCAATTGATACATCACAATTCTTCGTTCTACATGAGAGGAATAATTCTACAGTTGGAAATACTTCCTCATTCCTAGCAACCATGTCTCAGCATCTTCTTCCTTTTGGTGTTCTCCATCAAATGTGGGAGGCTTAATCTTATTCATTTCTCCTTTCAATTCATCCACTCCATACCTCCTATGCTTTCTGGTAGGATATGGGCTTGAATTACCACGTGTTTCTTTACTGGAATGCTTTGGGGAGTGACGATGATGTCCGCTAACACTCCTCGATCTTGTTTTCCTCTCAGGGGTCCTGTGACTCCCTATTTTGCTTGTGTCACTCTCCTTTTCCAATTTCTTTTCGATCCTATCCAGGCTCCGCAACAACTTCAAGTTGAATTCACCCTATTTATCCTAAGTTTTCTTGAGCCTTCTGCTATCAGTTTGGAGATCCTGGGCATCCCTATGTAATATTTCAATTATTTTCATCATATGCCCTTCCTTATCCACCTCTTTTCCATGCCCATTGGAGTTCGATCCTTCAATTCCCAAGTTGACATCCATTTATTTTCTTTCATTCTCTGAATTGGAGGCAATCCACACCTCTTCCATTCTCTTTTCTCAATGACAACCCTATTCAGTTCTGGCACTTTCTAAAAATTTTCAAACACACATGCAGACAACAGGGATTTTTTAGGTCATCATTCCTTAACAAATTCCACACATTCAAAAAAATTCAGATTTAAGAAAGCGTTCAGTTTTCCATGAATTTTCCGGGCTCTTCTCAGATCCATAGGAAACTTAGGCCATAGCCCTTTTCCTCTTAGTTCCCAACCCATGTGACCAAGGCGTGAACTAGCACTAGGTATCAAGGTGCTACACGGCTTTTCGGCCTTTGGAAAGTTTCGAGTCACACACAACTATTTCCCGTAGTTATGATTACCAAACTCATGAAGTTAGGTGGATCAATGGTCCACGTTTACCCATCATCCATGGGCTGAAATTCATCGTGGTATTTCCATCTTCGAAGTTTTCGGGACTTTAGAATTTCGGGATTTTGAGTTTTGGAGGTGTTCACCTCTCTTCACTTCCCATCTTCTGACTTCACAAAATCTAAAGGGTTCTCGCGAATAAATCGAGCGTGACTCCACAAGATCTAACGATCGAGTCCTCCTCCCAGATCTACGGCGTAGATCTTCTCGGGTTTTCAGGGTTTCGGGGTTTTGTGTCTCAGCGCTCCCCATTTTTCCCAACATCCGAACTCCCGAAAGGATTATTAGATATCCTTCCAGCACCTTCTCTGTATCTAACGGTCATAAAGGTATCTGCTTTCGAACAAATCCTATGGCTACCATACTCCAAGTGTTGAGCTCTCTCTCTCTGTGGTCAAATACCATACCGGCTGCAGTGTTATTTTACCGCTACTCCTCCTAAGCTTCTTAACACAACCAAGTAACTCCTTGGTGCTCAGGAATTATCTAAGGTTCGAAATTGGTTCCTCCAACACAATTTCACTCGATACCTTGGGTCCAAAGACCACTTATCCGGCCCATCCAGTCTCATCGTGGAAACTATGGCTCTGATACCATACTGTTACGTCCCCGACCATCAACCCCACAACCGGGAAAACGCTACTGCACGGAAACAACATTCTAATACTTATATATATAACATGCATTAAGTCATATTACACACATTTAACTAAACAATACAGAGTAATCACAGAATTACGGCTAACATGCATAAATAATGGGATTAACAGTAATTCATGATTACAGTAGAATACATGATAATATTGCAAGAATCACATACATGCATATTTAATTGAGATTATACACATGCATATACTTATCTTTGAAACTATAGTGGCTCCACCAACCACGTGCAGACCTTCCATGAACCTCCCAGCCTTAGACCCCGCTGCTCATCACTCTCAGCAGTGGGTCACCCCCGAGCTGGGACCAAGCTCCACCCGAGGAAAGGGAATCCTAGACTAGGTTGAAGTTACAGGAAAACTGCACAGATACTCACGAACTACACCCATACTCACAGATGCCTTCTTACACCCACTACTCACGAACTCTCACTCCCCACATGCTTGTTCCACTAAGGAGTATACACCTTCATAAGCACAGTCCATCAGTGCTTCACCTCCCTCATTGGGTTTCGAAAACATGCCGGATCAGGAAGTCTTAGAGCTCCATAGCTGGTGTTGGGATCTCCCTAGGAGAAAAACCCTTCCCATTAGACTCCACCTGGAAAGAGCTACTCATAGGCCTAACAATTTGCCTCTTCGACCATGGGCCTAACAATCCGACTCTTCCACTAGTTTCCACTTCAATTCCCGCAAGTTCAGGATCACAACCACGACAATGGCTTGGGTTAACTCACAGGTAATAAAAGCAACAGGAAAATGGAGTGTGGAAACAAAAAATGACTGCAGGCCACTTAAACACATCACGGCTCAAGTAACACCCATTTGCAGGATGCGTGACCAACAATTCACACAGGGGTTGAGCACAAACTCGACCGGTTCGGGCAGAGGTGTATTAGCTTCCCAAGGAACACCACCGATTTGTTCTCAGGGCGCATGTGAGGCATACAGAACTTAGATGCAAAAGATGAAAGAATGAGGAGCGAACCCCCTCCACGGCTGACTTCTGCAGTTTTTAACTACATGTGCCTGGGTTGACACATGTATCCCATGAAGTTGCATGCGCTCCATCAGCATGCGTTCCTCTCCAGGTACTTAGGACAAAACATATATTTCACATGGCTTTTGGAATAATATTAAAATATTATTCACAAGGACTTATGTCCCTAGGCTCAACACTTAGCCTCTCTTTCCAACCTTCCAACCCCCAATCCCTTACCCACTCTGTGGAAGCTTAGTCCCCCATCACTCATTCATCGTGTTCGGTTTGCACGCAATGGTGTTCATATTTTTATTAATGTTCTGCATAATTACATATACAAAAACAGGCTCCTGGCCTTAACACTTAGGCTCTCCGGCCTAATAAACTCATAAGCCTTACCAACTTATATTAACTTGGATCAAAAGCCTATAAAACATGATTTACATTTCATAAACATGATTACAACAGGGCTCGTCCTTGGGGATATTACAACAAACAAGCACCAACCTGTAAATGGATGAGGACACCAATCCTCTGTAGGCACCAACCTACAAATTAAGCTTGAACTCAATATTTCCTTGCTCCACCTTGCCACCTTGAATTTTGCATTTGTTCACAAGAATTGTAGTGCTGCATTTATATTATTCTTCTTGATCTAAAATAGTCTTCCAAAAGATTCCAGAACAAAGCTACATCTGTATAGAAATATCATAACTGCACCAAAACTTTTTATTATTTTTTTTTATTCTCAATGAAATCCTTATACCTTCATTAAGCTCTTGTTCATCGAAATTTCTCCTCTAAAGTTTATGCCACCATACCTTTAAATCATTTCCCTGAAATTTCAATGTACAGAACAGGTCTTCGGTCCCTTAGAATGTCCAAAATCCCGATAGACGACAAAATATTCATCGTCTGATCTTCTTTAAGGCAATTTACAAGTTACTTGTTGTGGGCCACACAATATTTTATGGATCATTTCTGATCCGTTCTGTGATCAACGGTTGATATTTCTCCTCACTGATCCGATTAGTGGTTCTGCTATAGATAGTGGTTTCATCAGAATAGAGGCTTTCTACAATTAGTGGCTCTTCCATTTATGCCTTCCATTACTCTATAATGATCAATGATCCTAGTTCTTCCACGTCACCACACTGTGATCCTTCCATGGGGATTTATTACCACTGTGGATCTTCTTGCCATCAATTTCTTTCCATCATTCGATTCATTAATTTTTACCATTGATTGTTTATGTGGATCTGTTTTGGACATGAAATTTCCTTGTTGGTCATAGGTTTGAACATGATTATGCATGCATGTAGACTCTTGTTCTTCTCTTCACATAGGAATCGACTTGGTGGATGATAGGATACCTTCAGTGTGGACTTCACTTTGTTAGTCCCCTTGGTGCATGCATGTAAACTCGTTTTCTACTCCTCATATAGGCATCGGCTTGGTGGATGATAGGAGACCTTCAGTGTGGACTACACTTTGTTAGTCCCCCTACAGTGTTGACATCAATGACACAAGATTATCCAACAATCTCCCCTTACAATGTTGACATCAATGACACAAACTATCCAACATATACATATAATCAATATCAAACTTTTCTCCCATAGTCGACATCAGATAATTTGTTCACATGGTGTAGATTCATATATTTGGTGGATTTGGATTGAATACCTCGGTTCGTGGTATAAATTCATTCTTATGTTGCTACCCAAGTTTCACATACTATATCACCTATCTATATGACATTGGTACCATTTTGGAGAACTAGTTTTTACTTTCACTTGGTTTTAGTTTTTCTCCTAATGTACACTAATACATAGATCCACTATATATTTTCTTATGGCTATGATATGTTTTTGACATGAATACATTGTGTATTTTCCATGGCCATGATTTTTCATTCTATATATACTTCATGGATCCACAATGTACTTTATTTAATAGCCATGCTTGCCTTTCCACCTGAGCATGGGTATGCCTGCCTTGGGGAACAAAGTAATATGATACTTTGGCTTTGTTTGTAGCTATTATTCTAGTCCTGATTTCAATGGAATTCACCTGGTTCCACTTATCTGCTTCATCTATAGTATTATAACGTATTTCAACCATCAAATTCCCTTTTGACATCATACATTAGGGGGCATCTACTATAACATTATTTGGTCAATGCTAACCATTAATGACTATTTGGCCAAGATATATCCATTTTAATAACTTTTCTTCACTCAAATCGGTGTTAAAGATACTTTTACTTAGTATACATGCTTTCTTTTGAGGAAACACACGTATCATACATGCTTTCTCTTAAGGAAACATGTGTATCATACCTTCTTTCTCTTTATGCAAAGGACATGCATTTCAAAAGTTTTAAAAGATAATAAATGCACAGTAATTGTGTGCTCCTAAGAGGGAATTACAAGTTTCTTACACTTGTACAATGATAATTTTATTTGCCAATGAAATTAACCAACTTTTGGCAGTATAAATAAGGTTAATATATTGGAGAAGGGTCAAATGACCATTTGAGTACCCTTATGATGGAACATTGTGTTGAGAATATAGCTTTGGAATTTTATATCATTCCCTTCCGCAAAAAACCTTTTTTTGAAGTCTATTCTCTTAGTTGGAGTCGGGACTTAAAACCTTGATTATTTTCCCATTTGCATATAGTGAGGAGTTTTGATCAAAGTTGAAGCCTATATGATGCAGGTATTTTTGAGGGTCATAAATTTTGACTCGGTTATCTGTTTTGGATGAAATTTTACAAGGAGTTGCGTCTCGAAGAGTTCATTGTTGTGCCAATATAATCCTTTAGATTAAACATCATTTCGATACTTTTTCGGGGCCAAATTCCTTCATATAAGGCCTCAAATGAGGGTTTTACTATTTTTTTGGAAATTTTTAAATTAGTAATTATCAGTTATCTCTTAGTTTATGCACCTAATCAGAAAAGCGAGTTGAAAAAACAATGTCTCTCTAGTTAGATTTTAGTTATTGGTCAATTTTAGAGTCATGCGAGAAATTTCTAAAATTAGCTATTTTTCTAAAATTAGTTGTTTTTCTAAAATTAGTGGTTTTTGAAAATCTCATATAGTAGTTATAAGGGGTTGAATGTCCATTGTAATAGTTAGGATGGAGAAGGAATAAAAAGAGTTATTTTCCCATTCTCGTGTGTTTTTCATGGTTTTTATATATCATGAATAAATCAAAGTTTATTGGCTACATAATCTAGTATTAGAGAAGGAAGATGGCTAGGAGAGGAAGAGGAAGACAAGGTCTTGCTTAGATGCATAGAGATATGCAAAACTTGCAAAGGAAAGTAGAATATCTTACAAACATGTTGGCTATGCAGAGAATAATACAAATATAAGTGTTTGATGAGGAGACAAACCAAGGAGATTTAGATCATCATATAGAACATGAAGAAGAACAATCAGAGTGCATGACTTTTGAAGAAAGGATGCTCAAGTCTCTAGAAGGGAGAAATGATGGGATCAAAATGGAAGTTTCAAAATATGCAGGGAGTCTTGAACTTGAGGAGTTAATATATTGGTTGAACGCCATGAAATTGTTTTTTGAACGGAAGCCTATGGAAGAGGAAAATAAGGTGAAAATTTCATGCACCAATTTGAAGGGTCACACCGTGATGTGGAGGGGTAATGTGTAGAAAGACAAAGAAAAAAAGGGAAAAGAAAAAAATAGGACCTGGGATAAGATGGAAAATAAAATCGAGAATTTTTTTTTCCTTTGGACTATGCCCAGACCTTTTTTCGTAGATTTCAAAACTTGAAGCAAAACCCGTCCACCATGGAGAAACTCACAAATTATTTTTATCAGTTGTCCATTCGTGTGGATCACCAAGAAAATTATGAGCAACTGGCTACAAGGTATGTCAATTGTTTAAAATTTTCTATTCAAGATGAATTGAGAATGCATAGGATTCACAACATGGAAGAGGCATACCAATTTTCCTTAAAGGCCAAGTGAACCAAAAAGGGTATGCATGTTGCATGGCATCCTCCATTTCCCAAGTCACTTCATCGGGACCAAAGTGTTTCCATTTCACCTTGACCTGGGCAATGGTTTTGTTCCTGAAAGAGATCTCTCTCCTGTTTAGGATACACTGCGACTTTGGTTGGAACTGTCTCTCTAGCTCGACCTATATCCCAGAACAATTAATTATATGAGTAACATCATGTATATATCTCTTTAATAAGGAAACATGGAACACATTGTGTGCCTCCACTCTATATAGAATTTCAAAAGGGTCACAAAATATGGGTGCTAGCTTAGAAGACACTCCCATTCTTAAGGATATTCTCCTTGGTTTGATTCAGAGATACACATGATATCCTATTTTAAACTCTTTATGACTTATTTTGTTATTTGCATAACTCTTCTATCAGTCTTGGGACACCTTCATACTTCTCTTTATATGGGTCATTTGTTTTTCTAGTTGCATTAACATTTTAGGCCCAAGGGTAACCCTATCTACTGCATTATCCCATCCAATTGGAATATTGCATTTTCTGCCATAGAGGGACTCAAAAGGGGCCATTTTCAAGGATTCTTGGTATCCATTTTTGTATGCAAATTCTACCAGGGGTAGATACTCTTCCCATTTCATGGGTTGATGCATTACATGCATCCTTAACATGTCTTCTAATATTCACTTCACCCTCTCTGTTTGTCCATTATTTTGAGGGTGGTACATTGTACTAACCAACAGTTGTGTTCCACAACTAGTGAACAAGGACTTCCAAAATTTTGAGGTGAATTTGGCATCCCTATCAAATATAATTTCCTTGGGCATCCCATGCAGTCTGAATATTTCTTTCATGAATATGTTGACAATGTCTATTGCCTTGCAAGTGGATTTTACTGGAATGAAGTGGCCAGCCTTGCTCAATTTATCCACAACTACCATGATGACATCATTTTGTTTGGTCTTTTTGGGTAGTCCAGTGATGAAGTCCATGGAAATGGTTTACCATTTCCATTCTGGAATAAGCAGGGGCTGAAACAGCCCCGTTGGGTGTCGGTGTTCCACCTTGACCTATTGGAACTCTAGACCTTTAGCCAGATAATCAGTTGTGTTCTTTTTCATTCTTGTCCAATAAAATAGTTGCCTAAGGGTTGTAATCATCTTCTGATAACCAGGGTGACCAACATATGGTCTTTCGTGTAGTTCATCCAATATGAATTTTTTCAAGGTGTCACAAGTTGGGATATACAACCTCCCTTTGTATGTTAGTAGGTCATCACTTGTTAGTTGATAAATTGCATATTTCATTCCAGTGAGCTCTTGCTCCGGTTGTATCTTCATGGTTATGAAGAACTCATCTACCTCCTGTGCACTTTTAACTCTTTCCTTGAGGTTTGTTTCACAAGTACTCATGGATGCTAAATGAATTACCTTCATACTTCTATTGAGAGCACTAGCCACTCGGTTTTCTTTTCCTTTCATGTGTTTGATTTCAAATTCAAACTCACTGATAAGAGCCATCCACCTAGCTTTCCTAGCATTTAGCTTGGGCTGTTCAAATAAATACCTCAACCCACTATGGTTGACCATGAGGAAAAACCTTCTACCTAGGAGGTAGTGCCTCCACATTTTCAAAGCATGCACTATGGAAACTAGATATAGGTCATGGGTTACATAATTTATTTCATGTTTACTTAATTTTCTGGATTCACAACATATTACATGTCCATCTTGCATGAGGACTCCTCTGAGTCTCTCTTTGTAGGAATCAGTGCACACCAAGTATTCCTTGTTTGGGTTTGGAATTCTTAGTATGGGGGCATGTGTTAAGAGGTGTTTTAGCTGCTAGAAACTTCCCTCACATTCTGTTGTCCAAATAAATTTCACCCCCCTTCTCTGTAGTAAAGTGATTGAGTGACCAATCTTAGAAAATTATTTTATGAATCTTTTCTAATATTCTTTTAAACCCATGAAGGATATAATGTTAGTGACATCCCTGGGTGTGGGCCAATCTATAATGGCTTTGATATTATCTGGGTCAACTACTACTTATTTCTCAGAGATAACATGGCCTAAATAATGGAATTGCCTTTGGAAGAAGTCACACTTGATAAGCTTAGCATAGAGCTTGTTCTCTCTTAGTACTTGGAGTACTAACTTTAGGTGTTCTTCATTCTCTTCTTGTCTCCTTGAGTAAACTAGGATGTCATCAATAAAAACTAATATGAATCTATCCAAGAACTTGTTAAGTACATTTTTCATCAAAAAAATGAAAGTGGTCAGTTAGTTGGTGAGACCAAATGGAACCACCACAAATTCATAATGTTTGTACCTTGTCCTAAAGGAGGTTTTATAGATGTCCTCATCCTTGATTCAAACTTGATGATATCTAGATCTCAGATCAATCTTGGAAAAGATGGCGGCACCTTTTAATTGGTCAAATAAGTCATCAATTCTGGGCAAGAGGTAATTATTCATAATTGTCATTTTATTGAGTTTCATATAGTCCATGCACAACCTGAGTGTGCCATCCTTCTTCTTTACAAATAAGGTTGGTTCTCCCCAGGGAGACACACTAGGCTGAATGTACCCCTTGTCTAACATTTCCTTCAGTTGCAATTTGAGTTCAACTAACTTTGGGGTACTCATCCTATAGGGTGCTCTAAACATTGGCACTACTCTAGGTACAAGATCTATTGAGAAATTGATATCTCTCTTGGGAGGTAACCTTAGTACCTCTTCTAGAAACACATCTCTAAAATATTTCAGTATAGGGTGCTCTTCTAGGATTGGTTTTTGGTTCTTAATTGAATCTAATACCTATATTGCATACAAAGGGAACCCCTTCCTACAATACTTATTCATTTGGAGGGATGATATATTTCTTACTGAGACAAGTTTTTGAATTCCCTGTAAAGTTCTTCTCTCCCCTTTGTCATCTTCATATTCTAAGGTTTTGTTATAACAATCCAGTTTAACTTTATGGGCAGCCAACCAATCCATGTTGATCAACATGTCGTATGATCCTATAGGAAGGATTTTTAAGGTGGATTGGGTGGGAAACCCATTCACGATGACTGGGCATGCTATTATGACCCTCGCTACCCTTCTTTTTGTTCCCATGGCCAGTTGTACCAACCATGGCTTAGTGTGTTTTTCTGGATATAATTTACACTTCTCAATAGTTTGAGGAGAAATATAAATCATATTAGAACCGAGGTCAGTTAGAATAGAAACAAGATGGTTGGTGACCATACCTTCCATTTCCACCACCGAGGCTTGGTGGTCTGCTTGTCTGTTGTCTAAAGTTGCATGGATTTTTGGTATGTTTCTGGCCACATTGACTATGGTAGTCTCTTGGAAATTGAAAATTCTCTTGTTGTTTGGATTCCTATAAGGACAATCTCTCAGCATGTGTTCTTCTCCATAGCCGCAACATTTCAATGGTTCATTCTTTGTTCTTTTAGTCCTACCTAGGGTTGATCCAATAGTCTTATCTCCACCTTGAGATGGGAAGCTCTACTGATTCACACTTTTGGTAGGGAAGCCCATCTTGGGATTCTTTCCAAAATTATTGAACCTTGAAGGTTTAACTCCCATCTTCTTGAATCCTATTTTATTTTTCTTCTTCCATTCCTCGGGGGTTTCTTCTTTGTGGTTGAGTTTCTCGTAACAGTATCTAGCCTTACGAATGGCATCTTCTAGGGTTTTAGGTTCATCAAATTCAATTCTGTTCCAGAAGGATTGAGGAAACCCACTAGGAAATCATTGCCTCTTTACCTTTTCATCCTTTATGTAGGGTACATACCTCATCAATTCTAGAAATTTGTTGATGTATTCATCTATAGTGAGTTTTCCTAATTTGAGCTCAAAGAACTCCTTCATATTTTCATCATAGTACCACTCAGAAAGGTACTTCTTGAAGTATTTCTCAAACTTGTTCTAGGATAACCCATTTTCCCAGATTCCTTTTACATTCCTAAGGTATTCCCATCAGATAGAGGCCTTTCCATTCCAATTGAATATAGTTATTCAGGATTTCAGGTTCTCAGAGTAGTTATGAACTTCGAAATACTTCTTCAGGCACAATATCCAAGCTTCTGCCTCTTCCCCTTTTTTTATTTCCCCATAAAAAGTAGGTGGCTTGGCTTTCTTAAATTCCTTGAGGTCCCTTCCCTTGGAGTACTTCCTTTTCTTCCGCTTCTTCTGGGCATGGGAACTGGTCTTACTACTGGAAAATTCTATGGAGCTTTCTACTCATTCGCTAGAGAAATCCTCATATGAATTTTTGGTTTTGGTATGCGTCTTGTCTCCACGACGAGCCTTCTTGAGAGGGTTTCTTCTTTCATTGCTTGTTTCATGTCCATGATCCTGCATTTAAGGTAAACTATGGTTTTTCTTAGGCCAATGTTTTCCCATGTTGTTAGGGGCTGGCCCATGTTGTAATTTTCATTGTATTTATGACATACTTTGTAGTAGGACCAAATTTATCTTGGTCTGTTTTTCTTTCTCCTTCATTAGCCGGTCATTGTCAGCCTTAAATATTTGCAACTCTGTCCTAATATTTATCATGGCCTCGACCAAGTTTGGAGGGGTTTCTACCATTCTTCTTTCATTATATTCTTCCTCTTTTCTATGGGAATTCCCCCCCCATTCATTGTGGATCACCATCACTGTTCTTAGAGCTTGTCTGGAAAATCATGGATCGGTTAAGTGCTGAGAATCAACAATTATTTATTAGTCAACTTGTCCATTATCTAAAAAAAAACAACATGGTACATATGTAAACTGATATTATGTTGTAGAAATCTAGTATTTTACAAAAGTACACAGTCCCTATTTAGTTATGCAAAAAAAATGTATAATCATGTTCCTCTCTCCCGTAAGAGGGTTTTTAATAAATCCAAGCGATTAATTATTTGTCGGGTTATTATTCTCTATATTCTAGGGTTAATCGTTGCACAATGAATTTTGTTGGGCTTCCACGCACTGGTTAAAATGGGGATTCATGAACCATAGGATCAGAGGGTCTGTTAATACTCATCATTGGTTGGGGTTTTCATGGTGAAAATATGGGTGGGTAAGCTTTTAAATCGTGATCGTTGATTACGGCCAGATCAACAGTTCATGTTGTTATACAACGTGAAAGTGATAATGAATTACATTGAAGGGTCGATGGTTTTGACGAGAAGCACCCACATAAGTCACACGTGAGTTAACTAAGGTGAACATGTGGTGGTCACTAAGGCCATATTTTCATTCTTATGGGTGGCGTTATTACTGCCCCTCGACCTCCTGTTATATTCTGAAGAAATTAACTTTTGGTCAACAAATGTTAATGCACTCAAAGGCCTAAGTACTTGGTCACCCAACTGGTATTAGTAGGTCCTTTTAAATAGGGTAGGGTAGCATATCCTTCCCTTTGTAATTTTCTAATAGAACTTATTCAAATCCTTCATGAACCCAAGCAGGCCAAGTGTAGTTTCCTACTCTGATACCACTTTGTAACAAACTTGACCCCTTAAGGATTCTCAGGGGTGGGGTGTCCAATTTTTCTCGGTTTATATAAATTATATTACTTTATTCCATTCACATCTCCAATGTTCTTTGCTTATTCAAGGACTTTTCGATGACAACACCTTTTTATTCGCAGATTCACAGACTCACAGACTCTCGACTACATATCTTTATAATTTTCCTTTCACAAGTTTGCCTGTAAAATCTCGACACTTAGCCATTTTTTTCCATCTTCGTAGAATTGCAGACTCATAGACTCACGGAGGTAAAATTCTATGTCCCTAATGTTTAGGAGTCCATGGAGTCTCAATACTTAGCCATTTTTTTCATCTTCACAGATTCACAGACTCACAAATTTATGAAGGTAAACTTATACGACCCTAACTTTCATGAGTCCATGGACTCTCAATACTTGGTCATTTTTCCTCTTCGCGGACTTGCAGACTCATGGAGTTAAAATTATACAAACCTAACTTTCATGAGTTCATGGAGTCTCAATACTTAGTCTATTTTCCTCTTCGAGGACTCACATAATTGCAGAGGTAAAATTCTATGACCCTAACTTTCATGAGTCCATGGAGTCTCAATACTTAGTCATTTTTCCTCTTTACAGACTTGTGGAGTTAAAATTATACGACCCTAATTTTTATGAGTTCGTGTAGCCTTAATTCTTAGTTGTTTCTCCTCTTTACGGACTAGTGGACTCGCGGAGTTAACATTATACGACCCTAACTTTCATGAGTCTGTGGAGTCTCAATACTTAGTCATTTTTCCTCTTCATGGACTCACGGAGGTAAAATTCTATGACCCTAACTTTCATTCATCCGTGGAGTCTCAACGCTTAGTGATTTCTCCATATTCTACTCACACATAGTATGACATGTGGGGTGGAACTTGGCACATGTACCTCTTGACACGTGGAATCCATATTCCTTGAGGGGCCCTTGTCTAATTATTCCAAAAATACGTGACATGTGGCACCTTCTTAGGGTGACATGTGTCCTTCCCCGATCAGGACACGTGGTACTCACATAGGGCCTTCATTTCGTGGATCCGACGATTCTAGTTTGATGACATCTGTCTCGGTGGGGATTCAACAAGGATTCTCCCTTTCCCCTTTCTTCGATCACCCATTAGCACGTACCCTCTTTGGGTACATACTAGTCAGTATGGTACTCGTGACGACATCACCCTTTTTCCCTTGGTACCATTCCAACAAGATTCACCCAGATCTATGACAAATTTTCATTGCGGCCTCACCCCAATGGATGGTCTAGATCATCCGTCAGCTTCCAAGGTCATTTTGACCAGGAGGTTTTGACCACGTTAACCTCCATGGAACCAACGGTCTTGGATCATCCACGATCACTACCTGAAAAATCAACGAACCTTGTTGATTTCAGAGTATGGATTTTTGCTCAGTGACAATGGAGGGTCACGATCTTTCCCTTTCAACCCAATCAATGAATGAGGTTGTATCTCAACTGCCTCCAATAAAGGGCCCAAATTTATTCATCGTGCCAAATCCATGACCATGATTCTTCTGAAGCGAATTATGGATTATCCACTGACTTAACAGTCCATGCTTCAACTTAGCCATATCAAAAAATTCTTTCTTTGAGTCCTTCTCAAGTCCTATCGAGCCTTGAGGATTCTCATGCTTGAGTAAGGTACTCCATGGTTTCCTTCACACTTCTTCATAGAACCCTATTCTTTGAAAGACTGGTTGAGTTCATGCATTCCAACGTCGTGGCACACATGGTATATATATATATATATATATATATGCCATAGGATTACAATGATATACATAGTGAGGAGGGACATATCTCCCCTCGGGTTAGTATAGAGACCTTGAATTATATGCGTGCATAACAATCTTAAAGATTTGTGTACTTTCCTATATACCAGACATAGCTTTATTCACAGTCATACAATTGTAAATAATTCTCAAAAGACATGAAGTATTGACAAATAAGAATATAAAAATATTCACACAATTAAAATATTATGCACAATTTTCGGTGTCTCCAGAATACCTAATTTGATTTGCAGACCAAATGGTTACAATCTAAATATTATGTTTTTCATTTAACCATACACATAATCATGTCAATACACAGAGGTGGATGAGACACTTATCTATATAAAATTGAGATATGTTGAGTACTGTTGTAGAGAGAACTACTCTCCACCCAATCATAGGAAAGGTTTCGTTCAACTCTACTAGAACCAACCACCCTGAGCGAGGATACGATGTCACGAGAGAAGTTCTGCAAGATTTTTCTCTGGCCCCCCTTCTTCCCTTGCCCTCCCTCTTTTCTTCTCGTCTTCTTCCCTCAGGACTTCGTGGATCATGCCAGAAAATTCCTGAAGGTACTTGCCCATCCATTCTTAACTCCTTCGAGAACTATTCCAACTACTATCTTGGTTGATAGTCAGTTTCTAGGGTTGAGTACAGTTCAGATATAATTTTAATTACGTAGGGTACTTCCTGACAGATTCATTCAAAATAGTGATGTCCTCCCTGTCTCCCACTCCTCTCATGACATCGTAACCTGTGAAGGACATCCCTTCAATAGTAGCTCAACATTCTCTATTTTATTAAAAATCAAATTTATTTATATATATAGAAATATTACAAAATATATCAAGGTCCATTGTTTATCCTTTATCACCCATAGGTTTTCTTATTGTTTTTCCATAATAACACTTATAATTACAAACTGAGGGAAAGAAGGGTGTTACAAGGTATGTCAAGTTATTATTGATAGTTGTAGTTGTGAGAATACAGTTTCCAAAGAGATGATAGATAAGTTGAAATTATGCTATGAAACACATCCCCATCCTTACCGAATTGAATGGTTCAAAAAAGGGAATGAAGTCACCATTAATAAAATATGTTTGATCAAGTTTTCCATCGATAAGACTTATAAAGATGAAGTATGATGTGATGCCATTATAATGGATGCAAGCCATCTATTATTGGGGAGGCCTTGACAATATGACAGAAAAGCCATGCATGATGGAGAAAAAAATACCTACACCTTTTGGAAGGATGGATCGAAAGTCATCTTATTTCCCCTTAAGGATGAAGGGAAAGATGAGAATATGTTGTCGGAAAGAGAGCTTGTTAAGGAAACTAAGGCAACAGGATTATGCTATGCATTAATAGTGCAAAAAGGAGCCAGGGAAAACATACCAATCCCTACTAAAGTGGCCAAGGTACTAGAAGAATATGTTGATGTTATCCCTAATGAACTACTTGATGGTATTCTACCAAAGAGGGATATTCAACATCACATTGATCTAATCCCAGGATAATATTTACCTAATTAGTTAACCTATAGGATGAGTCCTACACAACATGTAGATCTCAATCGACAAGTAACAAAACTCATAAATAAAGGTGTGGTAAGAGAAAGCATGAGTCCCTGTTCTATACTGACATCATTGACTCAAAAAAAATATAATACATGGATGATGTGCACAGATAGAAGAGAAATCAATAAAATTACCATCAAATATCAGTTTCCTATACCATGTTTGGACGACATGATGGATGTGCTAGCCAAAGATAAATATTTTAGTAAAATTGATTTGCGAAGTGGATACCACCATATTCATATTCATGAAGGGGATGAATGTAAAAATGACTTCAAGACTAGGGATGGCCTGTATGAATGGATGGTGATTCCATTTGGGTTGTGCAATGAACCTAATACTTTCATACGATTCATGAATATTATGCTTCGACCTTATATTTGTAATTTTTTTGTCATTTGTTTTGATGATATCCTAGTTTTCAGTAACAACAAAGAAGATCACTTGCAACATTCAAAAATTATATTGGATGTGTTGAGAAAACATCAAATTTATGCAAACTTGAAGAAATGTATGTTCCTGCAAGAAAGTTTGGTATTTATCGGTTTTTTCATCTCAACAGAAAGAGTGGAGATGATTTAAGAGAAGTTCAGAGCACTTTTGGATTGGCCTAGTCCTCGAAGAATAACAAAGGTAAGAAGTTTTCATGGATTGGCCACCTTTTACCGAAAATTTATTCGAAATTTTAGTAGTATTGTAGCACCCATAACAGATTGCACCAAATGCAAGACATTCATGTGGACCAATGAATATGAGGAAAGTTTCTAATTTTTTAAAGAAGAAGGAAATAGAGGAACCTATATTAGCCTTATCATATTTTGATAAAGTGTTCAAGGTAGATTGTGATGCTTCACATCTAGGTATTAGAGCTATACTTAGCGAAGCAGCTAGACCAATTGCATTTTTTTTGTGAAAAGTTGAATGAGGTAAGAAAGAATGACTCCACATATCATGTAGAATTTTATGCAATTGTGCAAGCATTGCAACATTGGAGGCATTATTTAGTGCCGAAGAATTTTGTGTTATTTACCGATAACATTACATTAAAATATGTAAACACCCAAAATAAATTAAACAATAGACATGCAAAATGGGTCTCTTTATTACAAGACTACACCTTTGTTCTGAAGAACAAATCAAGATGACAAAATCAAGTTGCAAATGCTTTGATTCGGTGCACTATTCTTTTGACAACCATGGAAAATCAAGTAATTGGGTTTGTTGCATTAAATGATCTCTATGCATTTGATAAAAAGTTTCGGGAGATTGTGGAACAATTGAAGAATCCAGTCACTGGGGACATGGATCTTAATCAGGGTGAATATTTTATTTAATATGACTACCTCTTCAAAGGAAAACAACTATGCATTCCAATTGGTTCTATGAGGGGAAACATTATTAGACAACTTCACAATAGTGGTTTGGAAGGACATTTTCGAAAGGATAAGACACTACCCTTAATCGAAGATAAGTATTATTGGCTAAATATGAAAAATGATATAACTAGGTATGTGGCATGATGTAGGATTTGTCAAATGGCTAAAGGACACTCACATAACACATGGTTGTATATGCCATTATCGGTGCCCATAGGCCCATGGATAGATTTGAGCATTAACTTTGTGTTGGGGCTCCCAAACACATAACGAGGTAATGATTCTGTTTTTTTGGTTGTTGATAGGTTCTCTAAAATGCTTCATTTCATTGCTTGCAAGAAAACTAGTGATGCATCAAGGGTGGCATAATTGTTTTTTTTAGAAATTGTTAGATTGCATGGGGTTTCGAAAGCTATTACCTCTGATAGAGATACTTAGTTCTTTGGTCATTTTTGAAGGAATTTATGGAAGAAAATGGGGACTAAATTGTAGTTTATAAGTGCTTATCACCCCCAAATAGATGGGAAAATTGAGGTAGTAAATCAGAGTTTGTGAAACTTGTTATGAAGCATTGTTGGAGAGAATCCCAAGTAGTGGGATTTGGCTTTACCTCAAGCAAAATTTGCCTACAATAGTTTAGTGAATCGATCCACATGTAAATCTCCATTTTAGGTTGTTTATGGTAGAAATCCTATGGGTGTCCTATATTTGGTGCAACTATCACTTGGAGATATGATCAATGATGATGGGGAAGCATTTGTAGAACACATTCAATAGTTGCAGCAACAGGTGAGACAAAAACTGCAGGCCATAAATGAACAAAACAAAATTATAAAATATGCTCATCGACGATACTAGGTATTCGATGAAGGTGATTTGGTGATGGTTTATTTACAGAAAGAGCGATTTCCTAGAGGAACCTACCATAAATTGAAATATAAGAAAATTGGTCCTTGCAAGATTCTCAAGAAAATTAACGACAATGCTTATAAGGTCAATTTACTAGATGATATTCTTATTTCCCATGTTTTTAATGTTTCTAATTTATATATATTCCATGGGCATGATTTGGGTGATGACAGTGAGGTGGAGGTAGATTGGAAAAATGCCATTCTGAGCAAGAAAAACGAAAATATTGTGCATATTTTAGATAAAAAGACCCTTCATACTTAACAAGGCCAATAAAACCAATATTTGGTCCAATTGGAAGGCATAGCACTAGTATAGAGTACATGTATTATAGAGGGGAGCTTGTTGAACCTAGATCCCATTAAGTGGAAGAAGTTTGAAGATAGTAACTTGCAGGAGCTCCATTCTTTTCAACCTGAGGAGAATGATGCAGGGATTTATGAGGGTCATAAATTTTGACTTGGTTATCCATTTGGGATGGAATTTTATAGGGATTTGTGTCTCGAAGAGTTCATTGTCATTCTAATATGATCATTTCGATTGGACACTTTTTCGGGGCCAAATTCCTTCATAGAAGGCCTCAAAATGGGGTTTTAATGTTTTTTTGGGAATTTCTAAATTAGTAATTATCAGTTATCTCTTAGTTTATGCACCTAACTAGAAAAGCGAGTTTAAAAATAGTGTCACTCTAGCTATCTTTTAGTTATTGGTCAGTTTTAGAGTCATGCAAGGATTTTCTAAAATTAGCTATTTTTTTTTTAAATTAGTTGTTTTTCTAAAATTAGTGGTTTTCGAAAATCTCAGATAGTAGTTATAAGGGGTTGAACTTCCATTGTAACAGTTAGGATGGAGAAGGAATAAAAGAGAGTTATTTTCCCATTCTCATGTGTTTTTCATGGCTTTTAAATCTCGTGAATAAATCAAAGTTTATTGGCTACATCACTATAAGTGGTCAAAGTAAGGAGGAACCCAAACTCTCATGTTAAAGGTGTCCAAACCAAATCAAGTATTGATTTGTAATTGTTATTTCAAATTATATATTATGAATATGTCTCTTCTTCCCCCCAAAACAATCTATGTTGCTATCTATTTAATTATTGATCACATGATTGAGAGGATGAATTAGTTACCCGATATTAATTAAGATTAGTTAATTACATGTTTTCTTGTTTTATTCTCATTTATACTTAATGTTTTAAATGGTTTGAGGAAGGTTGTACATTGCTTGTGTGCATACCTTTAGAGAATTTTGGAGCATCTAAGACTTTATCTAGAAAAATTACATGATCCAACCAAGAGACCAGACAATTATTCAAAGGTATTCTAACTCATCTATTTCTTGTATCTTTAACATAATCAATGAATTTGGAAATTTGGGTAGTTTATTTTCCATCCTCTTTGCCCTTGATTTGACCATAATCAATGGGGGATTATTCCTTATCTCAAGAGGAAAATTCTCTAAAATCTTAAATCAAGAGACAACAAAGATGTAACCTATTACATAATAATGGTCTATGGACTTTGTAGGGAAAACATAGTTAGAATAGGTTCAATATGAGTTATTGGGAAGGAAAGGACAATATATATAGTCTCTGCCAATTGGAATGTATATTGAGAAGGAATCCCAAGAGAAAGTAGTGTACAAAATATAAGAAATAATGATCAATTGATATCGAGAGGAAAGAGTTGAAGTACTCGATCAACCACCTAATGAAGAAGAAGAAAAAGAAAAGGACATGAGGGTAAAGGAAGGAAATGAAATAGAGGAATGAGAGAAGAAAGATGGAGGAAAGGAAAATATAGTTGAATTAAACATCAAAGATAAGGAAAATCAATATACAAAGAGGCATGCTCTTAAATAGAAATATACAAATGGAGAGAAAAAATATAAGCATAAGGAAAAGTAAATGAAAATATAGAAGAGGAAAGACCAAGGGAAGAGTCAATAAAGAAAGTTCTAATTGGGGATAAGTTTTGGCCTGTGACCAAGTTTTGGGAGATCCTTGGTCAAGTTTGACCTATTTTGGGACTTCAACAACATGTCTAAGGAAGAGCGCAAGATGAAGCAGAGATCGTGGGTCTCGGCCCCTTTTTAGGTCCTTTTTGGGATTTGGGATTATGTAATGGGTATGGGATGTCGGCCCATGGGTTTACGCATATTTAGGCCTATTTTGTAAAGTATAAATTGAAGCCTAGGTGATGTAAGGAAGAGTCATAATTGTTATGTGCAAAGGTAGATTTGAGTGATCTGGCTCTATTCATACTATGTAATACTTGCAAGGCTATGTGAAAGTGATTGTAACTGACTTTGTGTTGTAACCTAGCTCGGGGAAGGAGGATCTGGCGGAGTGCACGTGGATCTCTTGTCCTATGTGGAGTAGGGTTTTGTGGCTTTGTGCATGTAACTGATTGACATAAGATAATAGAAGAGAATAAGAGTTGGTGGACATAGCCCCAGAGTGGGGGTGAACCACATATATGCTGTGTTGCTCTGCTTTGTGCGATGTATTGATGTGTTTATGTGTTTACTTGCTTAATGATTTGATATAGATAGATAGATATGTTGATGCTTTATGCTTAATGATGTATAGGGATGCTAGATATAATCCATGAGAATGTGCTTAGTGATTGAATCTGCTAGATCTAATCCATATCTTTATGCTAAGTGATACTAGATACTTTGGATCTGAATGAATACTGTGATGCTCGGTTTTATCAGTGAAGTGAATGTTAATGAATGGTAACTACTAAATGTTGTGTTAAGGTGCTCTAATCACAGATATGTGTCCTAAATAAGGTTGCAGACATATGAGTCCTCCAACCATCCCTGCCTCTACCTTGGGTGATACTTCATCTACTTCGTAGGTGTTGCCGAAAGGGCTGATAGTTAGGGTTTTGTTGGTGCACTCTTGAGTGTTGAACCCTGGGTCTACCCCTGTGCCAACAAATGGTTTCGTTGTTGGGACATGAAACTGTGATTGCTGGGAACTGAGGAAGAAGAAGCTTTGTGCAAAGAAGCTCTGTGCATAGATATGTTGCCCTAGTGCGCAATACTCTACTTGGTTTGCGAAGCTTTGTGCTAAGAGAAGAAGGGTCAGATCTAAAGAAAAGAGGTAAGATCTATAATCTTTGTTCTCTGATATAGATAGGAATAGTGAAAATTTTTAGATCTAAAATATTTGTGCTTTGTTGAAGTAAGATAAGTGGAAATTTTTGTTTCTAAAGTATGAATCTAGGTATGTTTGATAAATGTTGTCCTAGCTTGAAAAGTAGGACACTGATAGATGAAAGAATAGTTGATATAAGTAGATCTGATAGTGAAATATTTGTTATACCTATGCATAGAAAGAATGTTTGGACTAACAAAGGGATGCAGGATCCTAGAAAGAATTTTTTGTAGGTTAACTACTATGATCCTAGTGCACGGTACATGAAAGGTTGGGGATCATTTAAAAGAAAGAGAGGATTAATTTTTTGTTATAGTTGCAGAAGTTCGGGACATCTTGCTAAGGATTTCCCTAGTAGAAAACCTAGTTGTCTTTGTTGGAAAGCTATGGACCATGAAGTTTTGGATTTCCCTAGAATGATTGCAAAGCTTGAAAAAATGAATATGGAACAAGTAGACCCTGAGAAAGGCCAAGAAACTGAGATTATGGAAGAACCCCAGAAAGAATCAGAAATGGTATTGCTATAGATGAAAGAAACCTTAAATGACCACAGGGATACTAATCTCTCAAAGATCTTTAAAGAGAAAGAGCAAATAGAAGTAAGAATACGAGACTTTGACATTGACTGTGTTCTATATGAGGAAACACATGTGAATATTATGACAGAAAAAACTTGGGAAACTTTAGGAAAGCCTGCTATGATTCCTTCATTGGGAGGAATCAGATTATTTAGAGGAAAACTGATACACCTACATGGAAGACTTACCCAGATATCTTTGAGTGCTCATGGAACTTTGATAGAAGAAGATTTTGAGGTTGTTAAGTTTGTCAAAAGTAGCGCCCCATTTCCAGTTTTGTTAGGGAAAATCTGGATTGAGAAAGACCAGATCCGAAGGAAAGAAGAAGAGGAAGCTCTAGAATAGAAAAAGTAGGACCTAATGGATTTCATGACTAGGAGGATTGCACACTTGATGGAAGAACAAGAGACCAGGTCAAAGCTATCTAACACTAGAGACTTGGATATCGAAGTCGTAGGAAGACAGGAAGACTCCCAGAAGACTGAAGTACCTATTCTAGCTACATAGGAAGTATTACTTCTGACCTCTAGGAAGGATTCTCACTAGTGTGAAGCTACTCTGCCAAGAGAAGATAAGAATCAGAACGAAAAAAGGAATACTGAGATGAAGATCAATGGAAAGAAGGCTAGAAAACTAAGTAATAAAAGAGCTAAGATTGAAAAGTTACAGAAGATTCCCAAGGGAAATTCACAGAAGGAAAATTTGCAAAAATGGAGCTTCGCTGGAATATCATAACAACGCCATCTGGCACTTTGCCATGACGAAGTATTGTAGCTATTAGGAACAGTATAACCATTAGACCGATGCCTCGAATGGGTAGAAAGACATTTATGGCTAGAAATCTCGTCACCAGACCATTAGGACCGCGCCGTAGCAAACATAAATGAGTTAATGAAGGCTTCTCACCCGTTGCAAGAGATCCGTTGCCAAGTTATCTACATAACAAATCGACACTTCATCTACATAACAGTGCGATCTGATGAACAAAAGGAGCAGTTCCAGTCATACTATAAACTTACAGAAGAGGACCTAGAGGAGATTACTAAGGACTGGTCCATGAACCTCCTTATTCCTGCAGACCCTGCAGATATTTTCGACCCTGACATCCTAGAAACTGTGCATGATACACCCAAACCCAACAAGATGAAGAAAGCTAAAGAAGTCTAAGAATTAAGAAGCACCTCAGGAAAGACTACTTTGGTATCACCTGACCGAGGGGGTGATGATGGAGTAGAAGCTGAACAGAGGAAAGGTGAAGTAACACCGCCTAGAGACGGGGTTGACCCCTTGAAGAAGAGGAAGGTTTATCCCCATAAACCATCTCCCTGAAAGAAACCCAAAGCCACCACAATGAAGATGCAGACTGTTCTCACCTCTAATGATTTTGACTTCATCATAGTAGCTTTAAACGATGCTTCACTAGAAATCGCGGAGAAATAAGAAGCCAAGCAGGAGAAAATGTATGATAGAATTGAGGTTGAACTCTGAGGGGTTTAGCAGGCCCTTTAGTCCATTTGTGCAGTCTCCACTTTGCCCCTACCATCGGGAGAACCAGAGTTGGGAGATGAGCCAGCCCAACTCTGTCGAATAACCGATGTAACCGAAACCCACCTTAGACGAGCACAGGAAGAAACAAAAAAAGCCACCAAGGCCTTGAAAAAAGTGCAAGACGTACTCATAGAACAATGCAGAGTTGCAGAGAAGGAGAAGGTTTCTCTCCAGACAAAGTTTGACGAAGAGAAAGCACAAATGCAACAAGGGAAATAACAGTTTCTCACGGAACAAGTTGAAGTGAAAGAAGCAGTCAAAAAAGAAATTTTCTCTGTGATAGGCTTAGAGATAAAGGTAGAAGATCGAATCACCCATCAAGTGGAGCAGCTCGTAGAAGCCATCCAACAACTACAAAAAAGAATCATAGACTTAGAGCTCTGCACAGTGCCAAGCACACCATAGGATGTGAGGGATCAAAGAGAAGTAACTGCCCGGAGTGCAGTCGAGAGAATAAAGGCTCTTACCATGGATTGCAAGTAGCTGAGTGATCGCAACGCCTAGACATATGAACGATTAACTAAGAACCCAGAACTAAATGCACTAGAGTCGCAACCCCAGGAAGCAAAGTATCAAGCATAGACAATACAGGCACAGTTGAAGCCCCTGTCAGCTGTGGAAAGAATGAAACGATCCCAGGAGCAGTGCACTTCCCAACAGTAAGTCCACACTATCCAGAGTAGAGTTATGGAAGTGACTTAGAGACTCCAACCTATACAGGATGAGGCTTGCCAATTTTTTGTTGAGATCGAAGGCCGAGGAGTGAAGCTGGAATAGGTCATCACCACAGCTGAACATCACCTAGAGGGACCTGTCAACGAAGTAGCCATCCAGGAGTTTGCTGAATAGGAGGCCGTGGCACAATAACAAGTCAAAGCAGCTCGAGCTAAGCTCGAAGGATTTTGAAGCAGAACTGACCAGATCAGAGTGACTAGGGACGATTCACAGGTGAGTTTTGGGGGCCTGTTGGCCCATGACCAAGTTTTGGGAGATCCTTGGTTAATTTTGACCTATTTTGGGACTTCAACAGCCTATCGAAGGAAGAGCGCAAGATGAAGCATATATTGTGGGATCTTGGCCCCTTTTTGGGTCCTTTTTGGGATTTGGGATTATGTAATGGGTATGGGATGTCAGCCCATGGGTTTACCCATGTTTAGGCCTATTTTGTAAAGTATAAATAGAAGCCTAGGCAATGTAAGGAAGAGTCATAATTGCTAAGTGCAAAGGTAGATATGAGTGATTTGGCTCTGTGCATACTATGTAATACTTGCAAGGCTAAGTGCAAGTGATTGTAACTGACTGTGTGAAAGACTTTGTGTTATAACCTAGCTCAGGGAAGGAGGATCTAGCAAAGTGCGCAAAGATCTCCTGTCCTATGTGGAGTAGGGTTTTGTGGCTTTATGCATGTAACTAATTGATAGAATATAATAGAAGAGAAGAAGAGTTGGTGGATGTAGCCCCAGGGTGGAGATGAACCACATATATGTTGTGTTGCTCTGCTTTGTGTGATGTATTGATGAGTTTATGTGTTTACTTGCTTAATTCTTTGATATAGATAGATAGATCTGTTGATGCTTTATGCTTAATGATGTATAGGGATGCTAGATCTGACCCATGAGAATGTGCTTAGTGCTTGAATCTGCTAGATCTAATCCATCTCTTTATGCTAAGTGCTACTAGATACTTTGGATCTAAATGAATATTGCGATGCTCTATTTTATCTGCGAAGTGAATGTTAATGAATGTTAACTGATAAGTGTTGTGTTAAGGCGCTCTAATCATAGATCTGTGTCCCATATAAGGTTGCAGACATCTAAGTCCTGCAACTACCCCTACCTCTACCTCGAGTGAGACTTCATCTGCTTCGCAGGTGTTGCCGAAAGGGTTGGTATTTAGGGTTTTGTTGGTGCGCTCTTGAGCGTTGAACCCTGTGCCAAAAATAAGACACATGGAAAAAATGAAACAAAAGAGGACATAAGGACATCATAGCCTAAGGTAGGAAAATAACCAACCAAAGGATAGAAATATGATAGAGGTAACTAAGGGACAATGGTGTTTTGAATTATTTTAAAGGAATTTTTTTCACTTCCTTTATAGACATTCTAAACTTTTTTTATAATAAATAAGGCATGTAGGAGGATAATGGATAGTTTTGTATGGGTTTAATACTTATGACTAATTTTGACCTTTTATTATGTAACTAATGATAAAAATGGACCTCGTCAAAAATAATTGGTCAAATTATTGGAAGGTAGTTAAAGTGTCCATTGTCTATATAAAGATACTTAGAGGTTAGGGTTATGTTGTTGCTAATTTTGGTATTGCTAATGCATTAACCATATTCAATATAGATATTCTAAACTTTTTTATAATAAATAAGGCATGTAGGAGGCTACTGGATTGTTGGAAAATTGGTTGTCATTCATGTAAACTCTAGAAGAAGTTTAGAATCCCCTAGAAGTGATGGGTGTATTTGAAGAAGTATCCAAAGTGGTCCCCTTATGGTGTATCTTCAAGCATGGCCCTCATGGGAAGAATCTTTGAATAAGTCTACAAGAATCCCCAGAAGTGTGGTCATGAATCCTCGAAGTATGGACAAGAAGTTACAGGTCAACCCCAAAATTGATGAAAGGAGAAAAAGTTGTTGCAACAAAAAATTACAAGTGGCCCCTAAAGTCAAATAAAAGAGGCACTTGGAAAAGTTTAAATACACATCAATAACCTCTCATTTGTTTATCAAAGCAAGTGTGTGTCTATGTATGGATCCAACATAAGTGTGTCTACACTTTTTCTAGGAGGTTTGACGAGCTCAACAAAGAAAATATGGCCCAGGAGAAAGGAGGTCGAGGAGAGCAAGGAGTTTTCTGAGGTCATCTGCAGGTCCCACTAGAGAAAATCGCAGATGTCCACAGGTTGACAATAGAGAAAAGCATAGATTTTTGTTTTCGATAGTTACAAGCTGAAAAGTAGGTCATCTGCGGGTCACAATGGAACAAGGCGCAGATATATGCAGGTCGTAGTGTAGAAAAGCATGTATGTCCGTGCGTTGACAATAGAGAAAAGCATGAATCTATGTTTTGGGTAGGTACAAGCTGACAATTGACATCAACAAGCTATTCAGATGAATTTACAATGGACTAGGGGAGTCTTGCAACTTGGCTATGACAGGTTGATTCTTTTATATACATATTTAAGGGTGGAAGGAAGGGGCAAGGAAAGGGGATTGCAACCTCCTCCTAGTTAGAGTTGGAGAATATAGGGAGTTGTAGTTTCCTTAAGTTTGGAGCCTGTAAACTAGGGGGTTGGTGCCTCCTTCCAGATGGTGCTGGAAAATCTTGGAAGTTGTAGCTTCCTTTGAATGTAATATTTTTATTATATAAGAAAAACATTCCATGTATTTCCACGTAAATCTATTGTTCATTGTGTATTTCTTCTTTTTCTCCTATTGTATATTGGATTCATTATTTGATTGAAAAGTAAAGATGTAAAAGTGCTAAATTATACTTGATACTGATTCACCCCCCCTCTCAGTATCAACAATTGGTATTAGAGCAGGTTTCCTTCCAAACAATCTAATCATTGGAAGGAAGATCATGAGAAAAAATGGAAGGCCACATTCCAAATGGGATTCCAACATTTGATAGAAACAATTATGCATACTGGAGAAACATAATGTAAACTTACTTGACAACTTTAGGAGTAGATATCTATCTCTCAGTTGTCAATGTCTATAAATTTCCGAAAAAAACTCAACCAATCCAGATGAGAAGAAATTAATGAGTTGTAATTAAAAGGCTAGGCATGTTATCCTGAGTGGATTGAAACCAAATTTTTCTTGCAAGGTTATGGGTTGCAACACAACTAAAGAGGTTTGGGACAAACTTAAAAACATTTATGAATGTGATCCAAAAGTCAAGCAGGTCAAGCTCCAATGACACAAAGCACAGTTTGAAAATTTGAAAATGTATGAAAAAAAGGATATTGCAACCTATTTACTCAGAGTATATGAAGTTGTGAATACCATAAAAGGATTAGGAGAAGAATTTGAAGAATCCTTGGTTGTACAGAGAGTGTTGAGATCACTTCCTTTGATATATGATGCCAAGTTATTGACCATTGAAGAAACTAGGGATTTGACCAAAATCACAATGAATGAGCTACATGGGATCCTCATGGCATATGAAATGATAACATATATAGAAAATGGACAGCCAAATATAGAAGCAACTTTTAAAGCCACAAATAAAACAAGGAACAAAGAACACAAGATAGAATAAAATCCAGATGATGAATCTGATGAAGAAGAAGCACATTTTGTAAGGAAGCTAAAGAGGGGAACCAACAAATACAAAGGTAGGTTACCTTTTAATTCTTCAATTGTGGTATAATAGGACACTATGCTAAGAACTATCCTTTTGAAGAAAATAAAATATTCCACAAGAAAAAGATCCTTTACTCCAAGGAGGACAACAATTCTTCAAATGAAAGTGATGGAGAAGAAAGGGATGTAATGGAAGTTCTCTTCATAACTCAAGAAACTCAAAATGATGACCACAAAAATTCTAAAACATATGAAATCAATAATGGAGAAGAGTCTGATGAAGAGACCGGAGAAAAAAACATAGAGTCTTTCCGGGGAGGCAAAGACTTCATAGAAAGTGAATAGGAAGATGATGAAAATATGGAAAAAAATGAAGCATGCTGAAAAAGAAAATAGCAAGCTCATAAACACAAATAGAGAATTAAAAAACAAATTGAGTAGCTTCAAAGAAGATAATCATGAGATTGAAAAGAAAATTAACAGCTTGAAGGAGCAGTTAGATAAGAAACCTAAATATTATGAGAAAATAAAAGCATAATTGGATCACAAGAGAAAGGAGCTAACATTGACAATGGAAAAATTGGAGAAATTTGAAAGAAGTATTGAAAAGTTAGATGAAGTACTTAGCAATTAGATATCACCTAATGATAATAAATGACTTGGATACAATAACAACTTGAAGACAATAGACACAGATAAAAAGGATAAGAAAGATGAAGGAAATTCTAGAAACTATGCAAATACTTTAAGAAGTGGAATCAACAATCAAAAGGGAGTTGAAGCACAACAGGAACATGACACCTCTAGCTGGAACAAAATATCATAATTTAGAAAGGGTGAGACACCAAGAAGGTCCTTTCCTACTAGGTATGAGAATATTTTTCTTGGTCATTGTTATACTTGCATAAACTTTGGACCCAAAACAATTCACTGTAAAATTAATGCAAGAAACAACTATATGAGAAAAATAAATGATTATAGATATCCAAGGGACAATCATGTTAACAATAGATATGAAAATGCTTATGGATCTATCAACAAAGACTACAATCCATTTGATTCACTGATGGATCAAAATATTGTTTGCTACAAATGCAAGAATATTGGTCCCAAAGCACGAGATTACAGAGATATGAAAGAATATGTTCCTATGCCAACCACAATATGGAAAAGGAAAGATAATCCAAGCAAGGAAAATTGTAGATTAGAACTAATTGTTAAAGATAAAGAAGATGAATGGTACATAGACAGTGGTTGCTCAACACACATGACCGGGGAACAAAACAAATTCATCAACCTAAAGAAAGGAAAAAGTGGCAAAGTGGCATTTGGAAATGACTCCTCTATCAAAATACTTGGAAATGGTGTAGTGAGTCTTGGAAGTGAAAATGTAAAAGAAGAAAATGTCTTAATGGTTGAAGAATTGAAACATAATCTCCTTAGTGTTAGTAAAATATGTGATCAAGGATACAATATTAAGTTTGACTCCCGAAGATGTGAAATCAGAGAAGATTACTCAGGCATATTGGTTGCAACAACAACAAGAAGACCAAATAACATATACATTCTAGACAAAGAGGAAAGAAAGAAAGTTGAAGTCACACAAAAGAGCTCCAAGGAAGGAAAGGATAAGAAGTTAGAAAAGGAAGGAGAAGTACTATTGAGTGACATGAGTTCATGGGGAGAAACCCAAAGAGAAGACTCATCCTTTTCCATTGATGTCAAAGGGGGAGAGAAAAATGAAGAGCATGATGACAGGGGAAGTAATGTTTACAGGAAGAGTATGATCATTTCCATCAATTCCAAAGCGAGAGATTGTTGAAAAATTGGTTGTCACTGACGTCAAATCTAGAAGAATTTTAGAAGCACCTAGAAGTGACGGGTATAATTGAAGAAGTATCCAAAGTGGTCCCCTTATGGCATAGATTTAAGCATGGCCCTCACAAGAAGATGCTTTGAATAATTATACAAGAATACTTAGAGGTGTGGTCATGAAGCCCAAAAGTATGGACGAGAAGTTACAGGTCGGCCCCAAAATTAATTAAAGGAGAAAACGTTGTTGCAACAAAAATTTACAGGTCGACCCTAAAGTAAAATAAAAGAGGCACTTGGAAAAGTATAAATAAACATAAAAAACCTCTCATTTCATTATCAAAGCAAGTGTGTGTTTGTGTATGGAGCTAGCATAAGTGGGTATGTACTTGTGCTAGGAGGATTGATGAGATCAACAAAAAAAATATGGCTTAGGAGAAAGGAGGTCAAGGAGAGAGTATTTTTTTGAGGTCATCCGTGGGTCGTAGTGCAACAAAGCACAAATGTCCATGGGTTGACAGTAGAGAAAAGTGATGATATTTTTTTTCGGTAGGTACAAGCTGACAAGTAGGTCATCCATGGGTTTCATTGGAGAAAGGTGCGGATATCCACGAGTCGTAGTGGAAAAAAGCACGAATGTCTACGGGTTGATAGTAGAGAAAATCATAGATCTAGGTTTTGGGTAGGTACAAGAAGACAAGTGACATCAACAAGTTGTTTAGGTGAATCTACAGTAGAGGAGGTGAGTCTTGGAACTTGGCTATGACATGTTGATTATTTTATATCCATATTTAAGGGTGGAAGGAAGGGGCAAGGAAAGGGGGTTGGAGCCTCCTTTTAGTTGGAATTGGAGAATCTAGGGAGTTCTAGCTTCCTTCAGGTTGGAGCCTGTAAAATAGGGAGTTGGTGCCTCCTTCCAATTGGTGTTGGAAAATCTTGGAAGTTGTAGCTTCCTGTGAATGCAATATTTTTATTATATAAGAAAAAAATTATGTGGATTTCTACATAAATCTATTGTGCATTGTGTATTTCTTCTTTTGCTCCTATTGTATATTGGATACATTATTTGATTGAAAAGTAAAGTTGTAAAAAGTGATAAAATGTACTTGATACTGACTCACCCCCCCCCTCTCATTATCAACATTGGATAGTGTTGTATGGGTTTAAGACATATGACTATTTTTTACTTTTTCTTATGTAACTAATGATAAAAATTGACCTTGTCAAAAATAGTTGGTCAACTTATTGGCAGGTAGTTAAAATGTCCATTTTCTATATAAAGACACTTAGAGGTTAGGGTTATGTTGTTTCTAGTTTTGGTATTACTAATACATTAACCACATCCAACACCTTTACTCACTTATAATGATGTATGGTGGATCATGTTGTAGAATGTAAGGATTAGGGGAAAAGATATGATTATTTGCCTTATTGTAACAACCCTAAGGACATAAAAGGACACATTTTAAATGAGTTTTATCTTGGCACTGAAGTTCCCACTCTGTATCACTATGTACTCTAGTTGTTAATAGTTTTATTATTCTTTTGTGATGGCACATTGCTAATCAAAATAAATATACAAAATATAACTTTGTTATTTTTCTTTTTCTTTTTTATAGATAAGGTATACCAAATAGTTCTTGTTGTAGTCTAGGGGAAAGTATGAGAAGCCTACTAGAAGATCCTTACACATAGAATTACACAATACATCATTATATATAAGAGCACATAGACATATAGAAGAACATACACAAGTGGAGGAGAACCATCAATACATTTTATTATATACAAGTCTAGAACAACCTCCATCTTTCCATTACATGCTAGTGTATATATATATGTGTGATATACAATTACCCATCATTTACATTCCTTAACTCGTCGATCGATGATAACTATATGTTAAATCGACTTCCTAACCGACTATTGCAATCGACTTGGCTAATCGAATGGCAGGTCTAGTCGGCGGGGCGAACTAGCCCCTACAACATCTCCCCCCTCCTCAATTCCTTGATCGTCCTGAGCAAGAGGGGAGTGTGACAAAATACAAAAAAACTTATATTATGTCCTCTTTGAGGTTATTAAAAAATGAGAGAAAATAAGAAGAAGAAAAGAGATGATGTTGAAGATGGATCCTACTAGATATATTGTATGCTTCTTAGCCTTCTTGATGGTTGGAATGGATGCTCTTTTATATCTCGAGGGGCCTCCCACTCTTGTATTATTACGTTGCTTAGTAGGTTTATTACTCTTGTTGGAATATATGATTCCTATGACCCTTCAATTATTATCTATGGGGTTCTGGATTGATGACTGACAACGACCATGTTCGATTCATAAGGTATAGGATTGAAGAAGTGGAAATATTGTTAGTATATTGATGGTAGGTCTGACTGCTCTGTAGGGGACTAGGGTAGCCTTTCGAATGTTGTTTGATAAATGGTTGAGGCCGAATGTAGTATATGCTTGGATAAAATTCACCATTCGTCGACTGAATGATGAGACTCTATATTCATTTTCTTCATCTCTCTCAAAAGTTCTAGATTTTTTGTCAAAGGTGCTTCATGTACTGAGGTTGACTTAGGGTTGATGTTTTTTTTCATTTCTTCAGTTTTATATTTTATTTTCTCGAGGTGCCTTGCCACTTGATATATTATCAAATGAGATTTAATTGCGTATTTCAACCATTCTCTTTCTTATCATGTTAGGTATAACTTAACCACTTTTTCTTTCTCTAACTGGATGTATATAACCTGTTTCTATTTTCATTGGTGGCAACACGTCGAGCTGTTTTTAGGTCAACGATTACAGTTCTCTGTGTTTTGAGTTTGGTATATGTGGCAGAAAAATATGTCGGTCAATTGTTGAGTGTTGTGCTTAGAGTGGCTTCCTATGAGCTGGCTAACTCGACTTGTTCTTGGACCACCTTAAATTTCTTCAGATCGGATTACAAGATTACTTTTGTTTGTTTGGATAACCCATTTTGACTATATTTTATTTCCCTATTATGCATCTTCTTGAGATTCTTATTCTCTTTCCTTAAGTACTGGATTTATGCCTAGTTATTTTTTCATGTGGATATGACTACTTGGATTAGGCTCTGCATTTCAATGAGAGGATCGACTCCTTCCATTGGATGGTCGATGCCCAATTGTTCTTTTGAAAGGTGAGTATATTTTTTTAGTATTTGTTTCTCCTTGGTCCTTCCTTTAATTCACGTTCTTTCGCTCAGGGCCTTCTTCCACCTGTTTGTTCCTTCTTTAGATAGCTCGTTATATAAGTCCATTATTTGTTCATCTGACATGACTGTTGGGTCAAATTCTAACTTTGTTGGTGCTTCTATCAACCCGATTGGTTTAAATGTTGTGAATGTGATTAAATTTGTAGTAGTGGCCTTGTTCTTTTCCTTGGTTAGCTTTTGTTGTTTTGGTTTATTTCCTTCCTCGTTGTATCCACCATAGCCTTCTCCAGGGTATTTGTTTCCTTGATTTTCCTTATCGTGTTGTCAATATTTTGACTGTTGGTTGCTTATGGGATGACCCACGTTCTAACTACAGGATTACCAACAACCCCTCGACCATCAGCCCTTCTGGATACCAGAAGGAAACACAACGCACAAAGTGCACCTCACAGTCTCACACGAGATGGCTTCAATGGGTGTCTGCATGACTCAGACGTCTCCAACCCTTGGATGGGATGTCTTTCCCTCTCAGAGGCATTGGATCTACTCATTGTTATCCCTAATAACCCTCATTATATCTTAGTTTAGAACAATAACACTAATATTCCAATAAGACTTCATTAACCATTATAGCAACATGTTTTCAAAGATAGGTATTCATCTACTGTAACATAAGATTCATATCTAAACACTAGCTATGGCATTCATTTACTTAGTGTTGTTCTACACTTCTTTCCTTAGTGTACAGTGTTATTTCCTTTATCATTTAGCATGTTCATCATGAATTCATTAAAGCAAATGTAACCATAAATAATGCAAACATTCATACATAACACATATATATCATGGTTCACCCCCCTCCTGGGGATACATCCACAAAGATTTATCGCTTCAACTCTTTATTATTATTCATGAAAAATCTAGTGTTGCGCACTGCACATCTCTTCCTCCATGATCTCCACAGATTGCAATAGTCCTCACAAAACTGAGAACTTCTCACCAATCCACTATCCGACTGACTCAAAATGGCTAACTCACTAACTCAAAAACAACAATATCTAACCTTTTACAGTCCTAATACATTCTACTTATAAAAAAATGGGACAAATCTCTTACAAAAACCCTAACCCTAAGAGGATTAGGTTTTTTCCACTTTTCAACTACTCAATCTCAGTTGGTCCTCGATCCAACCATTCTCCAAGTCGATGCTTGTCTACTTTCCAACTGCTCCATAGTCGTTTGTCCACTTTTTTAACTTCTTTTCTCGGTGCTTCTTTTCCTCTGTTTTCGATGCTTCTTTTCTTCCAATTCTGGCACGCTCCTCACTTTCCAGTGTGCTCCTCATTTTTCGGCGTTGTCTTAATTATTTCTCAAAATTGGCCTATGCCAACAAACCCCCAACACTGGCATCATGACTTGTCCTGAGTCTCTCATGGACTCCTGCATCTTTCACTATCTGTGCCAGTGATTCATACATCTCTACTATACACTGGCATTGCTCCTGAGCTTGGTTTCTCTTCTCCGCCATGGCTTCTACCATCTACACGGTGACTGGATGATTTAGTATATCTCCTCCCTCCAAGCCTATCTATTCCACCCTTGTATTTGCTGCGTTGATCTCCATGACAAAATTCTCAGCCTTATCCTGCAGAGGCTCCAACTGATCTTGTCGTGCAATTTTATGCGCCTGCACTGCTTTCTCCTTTGCCTGTAGGCTCTTCATCTCTGCAGCTGTCTTAATATTTTCTGGTAGTGACATTGTCTTCTGTTGTTGTTTTAACTCTACCATTACTGCATGTACTTTATATTCCCTTCCTTGTAGGTCTTGTAAGCTCCCATCTTCTAAGATCTTTGTCTACAATTGGCCACTTTTTTCCAAAAATTATGTCATCCTATGTATGGTTTGTGTTATACTCTTTGCGGATTCTATTGCATCTTTCTCTCACTACGCTCTTACTTCTAGAGGAGTAATGGGTACTACGCATTCCTCCAGATCCTTTATCTGGTCCTTGTATTTCTCCAGGGCCTGCGCTATTTTCCTCATATTCTCTTCACAATATACTTCCTCCGGCCCTGCATTGTCTGGGATGGTTTGGAATACTTCACTAATTTACTTTTCCGTCTCCTCTACCTTTTGCTTTGCTATCTTCTTTTCCTACCCTTCTTGGCTGATTTCTTCCTTTGGTGTGATGTTCTCTTCCTGCACTATTTGTAAGTTTGTTGCATTAGACCTTTCCTTAGACTGAATTTCTTGCGCGACGCTAATCTATAATTTATACAATGCCTTTGTTAGGATCTTGGGAAATGCCAAGTCCAATGTCTCAATTTCCTTCAAGGGCTTCTATGTTGCCTCCTCATTGATGAACAACATCTCATGGGTTATGATAAAATTGGCACTCTCTTGCGCTGTGATTTGCATTGTCTCTCCAACATGTATTCCTTCCCCAATTTGCACTGGTTTGGCTTTTGATGGCTTCTCTGCCCTGATATTGAAATGCTCAAGCACAGTTTTTACTTTATGTACTTGCTCCAAAATCGAAGCCCTGTGATTCTCAACATTCTCCCGCACCTCAAATAGTTGATCTTCGACTATTGTGGCTACCAATTCAACGCCATCCGCTGTCAGTGATGTTTGCAGTGGTGTTCTGTGGGCCTTCGTCTTCTTCCTGGAGCCACTTGATTTCTCCCCTGTCCTCTTACTTTGGGCATTTGATGGCTCATATGCCTTTGTAATATGTGTATCCATGCATGTCTCCTTCCCTATTTCTTCTTCCACAGGTATATCCCGTGGCTCTGTTCTTACTTCTTATGTGCACACCTATTCTGTTGTATCTCTTGGTGCTTGCTCTGTGTGTGATGGATCCCATGTAGAAACACCCTATGGTTTCCTCTACATCCTGCTTTTCTTTTGGATTGGGTTGCTTCCCCCCACTGGACATGTTGTTGTCTTCTTCTTCTTGTTGGTGCCATTTATGCCTATCTGTTGCACGGGGACTGTTCTATCCCATGTCCTAGTTTGTACTGTGGGCACCGTTTTTGGAATTAGTGTCACTTTCCATTCCTTAAGCCATTCCTAGACCGCCATTTGTATGTCCTGCATTGTCACGTAGTATCTCAGTTGTAACCACTCCTTAGCTGGGTCCCTCTTCACCTGCAACCACATTCTATGGCACGTTTTCTGAAATTTTGCTATCTGTCCAAATTCCTGGACAATCTCTGGTGAAATCCTCCAGGTACTAACTACTAGCTCCTAGATATCTGATAAGTACTGCACAAAAGTGTCACTATTTGCCTTCTTTATTTTTGGGTCTGTTGTTCTCCTAAAAGAAGTGTAGTGGGTTGCGCCACACTTTTCTATCCTCTCTATGTACTTGTTGTACACCGATTCTTTCCACCCTATCAATGCAATGAGGATAAGTAACCACGAGTAGTGGAAATTAGAGCCCCAATCCTGCGTGTCTTTGCAGTCTTCCAGGAATGAATTGAGAAAAGATGGGGCCCAACTCATCAAGCTCCCCATCACACATTGCACTAAAACTGCTACCACTCCTGCTGGCACTTCTTCTTTCATACACTTGTGCATCAACTTGCACCCTAGCAACCTTGTGGCAAATCTTGTCGCGAGATTATTGATGTCACTGATCTGGATCTCCCTACTCCCTCTGTCTGTGCCATATTTTTCCTTAATCTCATCAAAGATGGGATTCTCCTTTGTCTTATCTTTGAGGTATTTCTCTAGCTTCTCCCCATCTATGGGTAGCCCAGTGATAGTTGCGATCAAATCCATGTTGATAGGCACTGGCCTATCCATCCACAAAATTCCTCATGCACCTTTTCTAAATGTGGTATATCTAACAAGCTCATGATCCCTATGTTGTAAATTCCTAAAATCCACTATGCAGGTTCCAACAATGGCGCACCTGATGGGCCCTCTCCTTTGCATTCCATGTAATTTTGTTGCACCAAATCCGAGAATTTGATGGCATATGCGACGCCATGATCTGAGTATTTCATGGTGTTTACTCCTACCATTTCATCATCATCCTTTACTCCCTATGGTATTTGTGGCATCACTATTGCCAACTCCACTTGTGTGTGTTGTACACCTTGCACACTGCTTTCAACTTTCTTTTTCTTCTTCCCTTGTGGGGACGATGCCTCAACCTCTGGTATGCCTTCGTGCTCTATTTATTTCTGTTCTTCCAGCTCTAGGCCCTATTGTACTTAACCTGTGGCCTGTTCGTCTTATTGTGACCCTTTTCCTCATGACACGTCTGATTTTGTCCTTTCTGCGTCTTCCTCAGGTTGCCCTACCTCCTGTGCTGGGTTTTGTTCCTCCTCTATGTGCATGGTAGTAGGCTCATAATCTGGTGTGTGAATTTTGTTGACATCCATGATTGTTGGCATGTCCTCTATCCCTATTTGCATCGCTCGAGCATTGGCTCTTGTGTTTCGTTTGGCCCTGCTCGACGCTCCAACTCTTGGTGGCGACATATTTCTAGAATCCAGATTGTTGTGCTATAGATCTTGACCTACTATCAAGAATCCTTACTCTCAGCTCAGAGATCGCTCTTTGTTCTTCTCCTTAGCAAAAAAAACACAAATGATCACATTTCCCCTCTTTTTTGACTTTATAGTGGAACTATGTGCTGACATCTGTTCCACACTGACAATTTTTACTTTTTCACTTTTTCCTATGCCCTGTACTTTTCTGCCTATTAACTAATTTCCAGTGCGCAGTGTCTTCAACATTAGTTTTTCTGCAGCACACTATTAATTCTAACAATTCTAAAAACCTTCTAAATTCACCTATCTTTTTGTCTTTTTGTTACGTTTCCTCTTTTTATGGCTTTTTGTCTTTTTCTTCTATCATCTACTATATACAATATGTACACTCATACCTTTTCTCTCTATTTTTACCTCATGGTGTTAGGTCGACTGTCTTGATACAACTTCAGTTGACTTCCATTCACCAGTCCTCTGAGATACGTCCCTGCAAGATCTTTCAATTGCACAACACGTCCATTTGTGATGGCCTCTACCTGATAAGGCCCTAACCAATGCATTTTGAACTTCCCTGGGTGTTCTAGATACCTGTTGTCATAGAGGAGAATTAGATCACCTTCCTTAAATATTTTCTTATTTATGTGCCTATCATGCCAAGCTTTGTCCTTCACTTTCTGTACTTCCTGGTGAAATCCTCCTAAAATTTTGTCTTCTTCCAGCTCCATTAGCTGATCCAATATTTCCAGCGCAAACCTTTCTTCTGTCATATTAGGGATTGTTGCAATGTGCATACTAGGTACTAAATAATCCAATGGAACCACTTCTTCCTACCCATACACCATTATGAATGGTGTCTGTACTTTAAGCTTCTTGTATGTAGTCCTGTAAGCCCATAACACTGTTGATACCTTCAAATCCCAATCATCCCTATTCACATTGAAAATATTTTTCAATGCATTTTCTAGAATCTTGTTAAAATCTTCTACTATACCATTTTACCGGGGATGGTAAGGTGCTCTCTTCTGATGATGTATCTTGAATTCTTCTATCAAATCTCTGATTGTACTATTAATAAAATGAATTCCCTAATCACTCAACAAAATTATGGGACATCCAAATCTGGTCACCACGTTCTTAAAGAGAAATCGCGCTGCATTTTCTACACTGCAATCCTTCACTAGGGTTGCTTCTACCCATCTGGTTAAGTATTCCATCGCAGTAATGATGTATCTGGATCTTGATCTCTTTGCTGGTGGGTTAATGGGTCCAATGAAATACACAACCCATTTATCAAATATTTGTAAAGTTACTTGGGGCAGAAGTGGCATTTCATCCCTTCTAGATGGTTTTCCCACCCTCTGACAGACATCACAGGTCTGACAGTATTCCTTTGCGTCCTTTTGCACTGTAGGACACCATAATCCTGTGCAAAACACCTTCTGTGATGTAGTCTTTCCTGCATAGTTCCCTCCATCTATTCCTTCATGTGCTTCTGCTAACACCATGGAGAGTTCATGTTCCATCACACATCTTCTCATAATTCCATCTACCCCTAACTTGTATAAATGACCTACAATCAATTGATAGTCTATAATGTGCACTACCAACTTTTTTTTCTGCATGATAGTAAATTCCTTGGGAGCCATCCTTGTGCTAAAAAATCCAACAATGTCAGCAAAATAATCACCATCAATCTATATAGAAAATAAGTTAGCATCAGGAAAATTCTCCTCCAAGTTCTTTGGCTCCTCTACATTAGTAATTCTTGAGAGATGATCTAGTCCTGCATTCATCTTCCATGGTTTTACTATGATTTCAAAATCAAATTCTTGAAACAATAACAACCATCTACAAATCCTCCCCCCCAACACTGGCTTGTTAACTAGCTACTTCAAAGAGGAATGATTTGTAAACATATTGAAATTTTGACCCAATAGATAATGTCTGAACTTATGTAGGGTGTATACCATATCCATACCTTCTCTTTCTATAGTATTATAGTTCTGCTCAGACTCAAACAATTTTCTACTAGAAAAAGATATTGGGTGATCAATGTCTCCTTCACTTGGTTGTGCTAAAACTGCTCCAAGTGCAATGGATGAAGCGTCCACATGCACATGTAATTCTTTTGTCCAATTTGGTATGCTAAGAATTGGTGTTGTCACCATCTTCTCTTTCAATATGTCCAAGCTCTCTTGGGATTCTTAATTCCAATGAAACCTTATGTCTTTCTTTAGTAACGTCTCCATAGGCACAGTAATATTTTTATATCCCTTTATGAACTTCCTGTAGTATTCCATGTGGCCCAATGTTGCTCTCAACTGGCGCACTGACTTTGGTGGTGGTAAATTGACAATAACATCAATATTTGCAAGGTCTACCATCAAGCCCTGTTTGTATACCATGTGTCCAAGTAGGATGCCAAAGGGTGTAGTGAATATACATTTCTTAATGTTCAATGAAATTTGACATTGCCTACATCTTTCTAACATCAACCTTAGAATTTCTACATGGTCCTTCAACAGACTGAATACTGTCCAATCATCCAGATAAACCTATAAAAATTTATGTATAAAATCCTTGAATGCAGCTACTACTACTCTGGAAAATATTGTTGGTGCATTCTTTAAACCAAATGGAATTACTCTGTACTAATATGACCCCCACTTGGTTGCAAATGTGGTTTTGTACCTGTCCTTTGGAGCAATTCTGATTTCATGGTATCCTGAAAATCCATCTGTGAAAGAGTATATTTCCTGTCCTCCCACATTATCTAGCATCTCATCTGTAAATGGAGTAGAAAAAGGATCATGCAAGCATGCATCATTTAACTTCCTTAGATCCACATATATCCTAATCCCTCCAGTCTTCTTTTCCTGGACCACCATTGGACTAATCCACTTTGATTCTTCCACAGGCTCTATGATTCCTAATTCTAGCATTCTATCAACTTTTGCCTTCACCTTTTGCTTATAGATGGGGTTTAATCTATATGGTCTTTGTATAACTGGTCTTGCCTCTGGTCTGAGGGTTATCTTGATTTCCCCAATTTCTCTTGTTAGCCTTTTCATTTTTGAAAATGTGGTTGGGAATAAGTCAATATACTCGCGCAGTAATTCAGTTATATTTTCCATTGTCTCATTGTCCCAGTAATCCTCAATGATAGCTATCTTGGGCTTCTCTTCAGTCCCAATATTGACATTTTTAATCTTCATAGGTACAGTAAAATATTTTGATTGTAACAGGGGTCCCTCCAACCCTCTTTCTCCTTCCCCTTCTACTATTTGTATGTCACGTGAGTTTTCCTCTACTTCTTCATCCTTTGCAACCTGATAACAATAGACTAATTGTTCAAGTGTTTCTTTTTTGTAGTCTCTATCTATTGTCACTGTATCTACCCCATACTCTTCAAATATCTTCCCTTTGATCCTTTGTAATGCTAGATCCACCCATGGATTCTCACTTTCAAATGAAAATGTCCTAATAAAGTTCTGCTGCACTACGCCCCAACTTGTAGTTTCTCTATGCAGTTCCTGCTCCTTGTACCAATTACTTGGTATTCATTCTAATATATGAATAAAATAGTGCATCCATTCCTCTGGTGGTACCAATATCTAGTTAGTGACACAGCCATTTATGTGATGCCTTGTGTTCCCTCTTCCATCATACTTATGTAAGGTTCTATCCTGCTAACTCCTACAAAATCTTATGTGCATCAGTCGCTTACACTGATACTAGTCTTGAATTACCTTCTTATGTGCACCCCACCATCATGCAGGTGTGTACCTTACTGCTATATCCAACACTAATAATCTATGAATATCCAAAACATTTGATTCGAACTATGTCAAGAATTTTTCTAAATTGTCCTCTTCAGTAAGGTTCTATCCTGCTAACTCCTACAAAATCTTATGTGCATCAGTCGCTTACACTGATACTAGTCTTGAATTACCTTCTTATGTGCACCCCACCATCATGCAGGTGTGTACCTTACTACTATATCCAACACTAATAATCTATGAATATCCAAAACATTTGATTCGAACTATGTCAAGAATTTTTCTAAATTGTCCTCTTCAGTAAATGTGGGAAACTATCTTACTTCTGTCCCAACCCATCTTACTGCGCGTGTAACTCTGGCGCACCTCCTAGTAGAGACTTCATGCAATCTTTGCTGCCAATTTTCTACTCCTGTATCCGAGTCTGACATGTCGCAATTAATACTCCTACAACTGAGTACTCCATCTGTAGTTGGATTCACATAGTCTTCATCTCTCGCAGTAGTCCTATACAACTGGTTCACATCATCCTCTAGAACACTGTCAGGAATAGGTTCTACATATGTTTCACAATCTGAGGGATCTAAAGGTGCTACTACCCTAAAGTTACCAGCTTTGAATATTATATTCCTAGTCTTTGAATTAATTATGTACTGATTATCAAAGGCCCAATCAATTCCCAATAGTGTTGGAAATGGTATAGACTCATCCACCATAACCATTACTTCAAATTTTGTTGTGGTGTGCAAACCATCTATATCCATTGTTGTATTCTTTAGTATACCTATGGGAATCACTCTCTGCTGGTTTTCTAGCTTCAATTGGATATTGGAATACCCTAGTGTAGGCTATCCCATTGCTTCCCAGTCTTCTTTGGAAAAATGTTGACATCTGATCCAAAGTCTAGGATAACATTTCCCATATTAAAGTCTCCTATATTTGCATTCAATCTGAACTCTCTGCTAGTTATTTTCTTTCTATGGACTTGATTAATATTCTTTGGTTATGTTCCTACCCCTTCCTCTATGCTATATTTCTCAAGCATACTTTTAAAAAAATCCATGACATTCTTATCATTAATTAATTTAAAGAAAGATTCCAGAAAATTCTTTAAGTTACTTACTTTCTCTATTTTCTCTCCTTTGTAAGTATGATCCAAATACCGAGACATATAAAAAATAGGAGTATCATATCTTTGCGCAATATTCGATGTGGAGGCTATATTCTCCTTCAAGAACTCCTTCTTTGCTTCCTAGAAAGATTCCTTCTCCTTCTTTGCATCAAGTTGTTGTTGTGGCTGAGTGTTCTTTTGAATCCAACACTGAGATTCCTTCTTATGATCATGTGAATATGCTCTTGTCTTCACTCCTACTCTAGTCACTATATTAATGTTCCTCTCAAGATCCCTTATTTCTGCAGAAATCCATTGAACATTCTGGTTATTTAGATTCCTCTTCTCCTAGATCTACGCCATTAACTTTGGGAATTATTTTGTCACATGATCTGTTGCACGACAGTACATACATGTTGTTGCTGGTTGATGACAATCTCTGGCATAGTGTCCTTGTTATTGTCAATTATGGAAGATAATAGCCCCCCTGCCTCTTCCCATTCCTCCTCTTCCTCTACCTATGAATCCTCCTTTGTTCCCCTATGTATCCATGTTCTGATACTGTTGTGCCTGATTATATTGTGGGGTTTGATGAAACTATGGCACTGCTTGGAATTGTTGCATATTGCCAAACTGTGGCGTAGTCTATCCTATCATCAACTTAGCCTGCATCCTGTATGCATATGAGGTTCTTTGCTTCATTAGCTCTAGGGTTCTACAATTTTTTTCTTCATGTCCTGCTGACTTACAAAAGTTACAGAAAGTACTCTTCGGTTTTGTCTTGTACTTATGCATCATAGGGAAACGATAAGGATCATGCCCATGTGTCTTGCATATTTCACACCAAGGCCCTCCTATAGGCAATGGATTTGTAAGTCCTACTCCGAAGTACTTCATAAATGTCAGACACTCATTCTTGTGATGCCCCTCTGATCTGCACAGGGTACACCACATTGCTTCTCTTTTATCCCTACTTTTATTCTAGTTTAATTGCACTGTCAAGTTCTTCAAGGATTCCTTCAGCTCCTCTATAGTTGGATCTGTTTGATTATATTGATTCTCCTCTAATTGCATCGCTGCTTGTAGTGCCTCTTCTTGGTTTTGAAATTTCCTTTGTCTCAATGGATATTTGAAATGTGGTAACATAGAATTTATAAACAACTTTCTGTGCTGCATGTCATAAATGGGATACTTTAGTTTACCTTTCAATGTCTTTAACTTTTGATCAATGTTCCATACAGACTCTCCTAGTTTCTGTCTAACCTCAATCATCTAATTAATGAACTAGTCCTTTGATTTCATCTTCTGAAACTCAATGATTATTGTTTGTTTGATCTCTGCTACTGTTCTCGGTGCACCTTGTGGATTGTTTACTGCTAGATTCTTGTACCAACCCGGTGCACGGTTTTTGAATGTTATTTCTAGCTGTGCTACTTTTGTTGCCTCATCAGTGATTATTTTCACTTCCCATATTCGATCACACATGAATAGGTTCTTCTCTAGGTATTATTTTCCATCCCCATGGAAATCTGGTAGTCTTATCATTGGATCTAAACCTTCCATTGTTGAATGTGTTGTACCTGCTCTGCGTTGTACTACTATCTCTGTATTGTTGTTCAGAATTGAACTCCCACTAATATTTCTATTGGTACTTCCACTTGTGCCACTACCTACATTGTTGTTGGTACTTCCACTTGTGCCACTACCTACATTGTTGTTGGTACTTCCACTTGTGCCCTTACTTTTATCTTGATTTCCTATATTTCTCTGACTGTCAGTTGTTAGTTTTCTAAATAAATCTTTCTTTACTGATGTGTTAGTTGTACACGGGGTTGTAGGTTCTACATTGATTTGGATCTAGAGAGGGCTACTTTCTTCCTCATTAGATCCAGCTCCTATAGTCTTTATTTCATATGTGGCAAGAAATATTTCTTCAATTTTCTCCATAACACGAAGATAATCTACCTCTTCATCATCACTCTCCAAGCCTTCCCTCTCGTCTACTGCTCTTTTCTTCCTATTGAACTTATACTGGTAGGGTCTTCCACTACGCATCGTTCCTACCTTCTGCATGATTTCCTAGATCTCCTCTTGATCCATCATAATGAGATATTTCTTTTTACTTCTCTCTACTCCTGCATCCATTCCCCCCTAAATCTCAGACCTTCCTCAGTGTTTCCCCTAACTCCCCCATGCACGTAGGGTAGTTTAGTTGTCTGATTCCATGGTTAATACCCCTTTATCATGCAATAATCTTTTGATCGAAGTGTACAATGACCTGATGTACCTTCCCCTTGGAACATTAAGAAACTCTTGCTCTTCTAAACTATAATATTTCGATCTATCTACTGCAAACTTAGTGATATACCCCACTACAATGCTGTCTTTTCAGAAATCTACTACGCGCGTGAATTTGTTATTTACCCTCTTCAACGCGCGATACTTTCTTTTGTCCACTCCACAGATCTAACTCTATTTGTTGGATGGGTATCTTTCAACAGTGATGTCCACTCCTACAATAACGTGGGAAACTCACTAAGGAAACTCTCGTGTATTTAATTGAATACGTATCTCTCCAAGTACTGTCTTGGTTTAAACCTAGGTCTTATATTATCTTTGTCGGAAAAATCTAGTTCCTGAACTGCCAACCATCTTTCAATCTCCACTTTCATGGGATTCCACTCTACAAACATCCCCTTTATTAAACCCTCACACTATACTACATGATACATCCCTACCGATTTAATCTTATGAGTTCCAACCGACAACATAACCATTGTTGGATTCTTATGGGCTGACCCAGGTTCTAACTACAGGATTACCAAAAACCCCTCGACCATCAGTCCTTCTGGATACCAGAAGGAAACACAACGCACAAAGTGCACTGCGCAATCTCACCCGATATGGCTCAATGGGTGGTCGTAGGACTTAGATGTCTGCAACCCTGGGATGAGATGTGTTTCTCTCTTAGAGGCATTGGATATACTCAATGTTAGCCCTCAAACCCTCATTAGATCTTAGTTTAGAACAATAACACTAATATTCCAATAACACTTCATTAACTATTATAGCAACATGTATTCAATGATAGGTATTCATCTACTATAACATAAGATTCATATCTAAACACTAGCTATGACATTCATTTACTTAGTGTTGTTCTACAGTTCTTTCCTTAGTGGGCAATGTTATTTCCTTGATCATTTAGCATGTTGATCATGAATTCATTAAAGCAAATGTAACCATAAATATTGCAAGCATTCCTACATAACACAGATATACCATGGTTCACCCCCCTCTTGGGGCTACATCCACAAAGATTTATCGCTTCAACTCTTTATTATTATTCATGCAAAATCTAGTGTTGCACACTATACATCTATTCCTCCATTATAGACGATCTCCACAGATCGCAAAAGTCCTCACAAAATTGAGAACTTCTCAGCAATCCACTATCCGACTGACTCAAAATGGCTAACTCACTAACCCGCCAACAACAATCACTAACCTTTTACAATCCTAATACATTCTACTTATACAAAAATGGGACAAATCCCTTACAAAAACCCTAACTACTTTTCTCAACACTTCTTTTCCTCTGTTTTTGATGTTGCTTTTCTTCCAATTATGATGCGCTCCTCACTTTTCGGTGCGCTTCTCATTTTGCGGCATTGTCTTAATTCTTTCTCACAATTGGCCTACGCCAACAATGACTATATATTTCCCTTTTTCTTATTTTCATTCTCATCCTTTCCTTTATCGGGTGCATTGGACTACTTTGTGATGTCAATCTTCCCTGAAATATTTTCTAGTGGTGATTTGTTTCATGCGTATGGTCCTTATTTTTGTTCTCCTATCAAACTAGTAAGATTTACCCGATCTTTTCTATTTTCTTGATGGGTCTTTGTTGGTGAGTTAGAATTATTCAATGGTTGTACCTCAGGGTGATTTTTCTCTCATCCCTAAGTGTCTGTACAATTTTCCCCTGCTTGTTCTAATGTGTTTGATACCAGTTAATTTGTTTGATTTTTTTGAATTGATGGTTGGTGTGAGTTTGGAATTTATTAATTGTTTTCTTTCTTAGTTGTTCCATTCTGCATATTAGTGTTGATTTCTTATGAATCTAAGTGATCCTCGCTTCTTATGTTGCTTTTATCCAAAATTGTTTCCTCAGATGATATTTGTTGAGGTTTTCTTTTGATTTTCTTTCTTTGCTTCACTAACTTCTTCATTGCTTCTTTTTCTTCAATTATTGGTGTTGGCCCGGGTGGAGGAGATTTTCTTGTAAGGTCGACTCATCCTATGCACTACTTATTTGTAACTGATTTCTTACTGAGGTCAGGTTGACCGAGATTCAATCGACATGTATCGACTGGGGTAGACCGACCTGTACTATGTTCTTGTTGCTCATCCATACTTTGTTTCTTTTGTCTTCTTGTCTCAATTTGCTTCTCTAGAGATGCTTTGGTTTTCTTTTCATTTTCACTCTTTTCTTTCATGTTTCCTATAGCTTCTTGGAACTATGGGCCAACACTTGACTTTAAGATGTTGGTAGTAACTGCTTGATCCTTTTCTCTTTGTCGATCCTTCTCATCTAAATTGTTTGTGAAGTCGGTAATTTTATGTATTGTTTGTGGATTACTGAAGTTGAGGGTTGCATATGATTGAAATGTTTGATGCCACAACATATTTACATCATCATAAACTATATTAACATTAATACGTCACTTATATTTAATCATTTTTTCTTACTTCTTTCTTTTGGTTGGGGTCTTCTTCACTTGAGGACTTGCTTCTCCATCCAGGTTCTAAACAAATGGGTCTATATAATGTGTTTCTTCCCTTTCTTCTTATTTTTCACCATCCGTCAAAGGTGTTATGATGGAAGATTCAAGATTTAGTACATGTGGAAGGATTGTTGTTTGGAACCCTAGTTGTCTATCCAACTCTTGAAATATTTGGTACTTCATTGGTTGATATACTAACTCCTCGGGTGATGGTTCTCCATTAATTCCATGCCACATTTTGGTGTAGTTGAGCCCTATTTGAATGTGTGCACTGAGCGGTAGAGCTCATCAAACCTATTGTTGGACTCTCCATTGAAGGGAGACATTATTGAGATGGTTGACCCAACACTTGAATATTATATTGGATGGTGTTGCCTTTGATGTTTTGGTTACTCCAGGTGCGAAAGAAGTGTAGTTATTCATAGTTGTAATCTTCTTTAGAGTCAATGCAGGTTCCCTAACAGGGTCAACTCGACTCATGGAGATCCATATTAGAAGTGTTGGGAATTTGATGGCCTGGCCATACTCTTGACAGTTGACATAGTTTCTTTTGATTAATGCAACTAAATGTTCATCCTAGTCGAACCGTGCTCCGGACTAAACTATTTGGCCAATTAGTTCTAACATATTGAGCTTCACATATGAAGCCCAACCAATAGTGGTAAAGAATAGGGAAACTATAATGCATGTCCAATTGGCATGGGGGTCGTTTACTCTGTTAATTTGCAACCCTTTCAAATTTTTGGCCAATGTTCTGCCTGTGAGGGTCTACAACTAGTCATTGGTATTTATGGTTTTAGGCACGGGTGTGACCCCATGTGGTATTCCCATGATCCTATGGATCAGACCTCCCATGATTGCAACTGGGAAGTTGAAACAAATGTATCCACTATGATAACAAATTACGAGGAACTTTGCAGATTCCTCTTTCCATTCATCGAATTCTGCAATTTTGGGTGCTACTAGAAAATGGCGGATTCCATATTGCTTGAGGAAATTAGTTTCCTCCTTCCATTGGCTGCTCTCTACTCCCCATGCCATGAAATTTTCCATTGTTGATACCTTTCTATTTCTTCGATTCATGATCCATGAATGTTCTGCATTCACATTTGCAATTCTGTTTCACCTGCTTTGTCGAAGTTTTCCTTTGTTCTTGGTTCGACTGGTGAATCTGTTACTTGTCCCCTCATTTTAGGAATATTTGTAATTTCTTGCTTATTAGATGCAAATTTCTAAATTTCTTCATTTGGGAATGTCACTTCAACTATGGGGCTCTGCCTTCATGAACGCTCTGGTGTAAATAATAATGAAATGAAGTCATACACTTCATCCATATTTATAGGTGGGAATTGGGCAGGGAACTTTAATTTATCCATTGGTGACATTAAATTATATGCCTCAGTTATAACATCAAATTCATGTTAAAATATTTTTGTATCATCGGTGATATGGTGGTCGATATTCTTCTATTGTTCATTAATTGTATCTTTGTGTTGGCCAATTGTTTCCATGGGATAAGTTTTTTTCTCTCGAGAAATGTGCTCGGCTTGGCCGATTCTGAGTTGTTTCCCGTGGTCAAGTCAATTCTTCCAGTCAGTCGGAGTTCTATGATATATGACTGTGTTGGTTTCTTTTTCCCTGTTAATTTGACTAATGCTTGGTATTTTAAAAATATGCTTTTGTTGCTTGGGATCTTATTGGTTACTTGAATTAATGTTTTGATGCTTATTTGATTGATCTTTGTCCCACTTGCTTGTTCTTGAAAAGTTGCATTTGTAATCTTCCTGCTTGATCAGATGATGCATTGTTCTTTCATTGGATCGAGTAGTAAGCTTGTTTAGATAATGGTGCAGGTCTTGATGAGGTATTGAATTTGGTCTTTCTTTCTGCATTTCTTCTCTATTTTCTGGCTGGAATCTTTGTTCTCTTCTCATTTTTTCATAAATGAATGCCTTGATGGTTTGTAGATATTGTATATCTTGTATTTTGTGAATATTTTTTTTTACCTAACTATGGTAACCAACTTATTAGTTACCTTATTTAGTTTTTTCTTAATCTTGCTTAACTTCTCTTTTTGTTTGATTTTTCCCTTTTGATTCCTTTGTTTAGGACTTTTTTTTTCTAAAAAGATTTTAATTTCTTTTGTTGTTGCTTGCAGAAGTGCCTCCTCTGATCTGAATTTGAAGTCTTTAACAAAGTTACTTTTGATTACGTTCCAGTTGAATGTATGTCCAAACGATTCTTTGATATTATACCATTTATGTGGTATGTCTGATAATATATTCAGAAACATGTGTGGCCATACTCGTTCGTCTCAGTATCCTACATTTTTCCATTCCCTTTCACATTGTTGAATGTCAGCTATTAGCTCGAACCCAGGTTTGAAAGTCAGGATGTTAAGGTTTGTCGATAATTGTTTCCCCCCAAATCTTTCGATAAAGTATAAGGTGACCTTGTTCCATGTACGTAGTCGAGGAGCATGCGTTTCCCACCATCATGAGGATTGACTTGTGAAGGACTCAACTAGACTTTGAATTCTCTCCTATTCTCCGACCGACTGCACAATGGAGAGTTCCTTTCACTGAACTGTAGGGGTTTCCTTGCGTTTGTATGAGTTAGAATGAGTGTCAGTGTTTTCTTTAACTTTATTTCTACCACAAAAGGTACAACTTGTACATATAAGCATGATTTGGATCTTGTTATTGGTATGGCTTCTATTGAACAACATTATTTTTCTTGGGCTTTGTAATTATCCATTTTCCAGTTGTACAATTCTGTATCTGAATTTTGTCATATTGATAAGGGAGACCCAACTAGGATTTCTCCTTCGTTGTTTGGCTTGAAATTATCTCTTTTCTAATTTATTACTTGATATAGGCGTCTGGATTCTTGAGCTTCGTCCCATGTCTTGTCCCAAGGTTTAACTTCCTTTAGATCCAATGGTATTATAATTTTTCTTCCACTCCCTTTCATTTTGATTCTATCTCTTTCAAGGGAGATTGTATCTCACATGTTTTTTCCCCAATGTTTGTCGACTAATGCAGGATAGGAAGGGATGCCTTCGACCAAGTTGATTACTTCAAAATCGACTCTCGTCAGTATTTCGATTATAGATGTTATTACGCTTTTAAGGGTATCATTTGGTTCAATGAACCTATGATATGATAGCTTTAGGAAATTCATGATTGGTTGGAGGAGTGGTTTTTCAAGTCAAATTCACTTTTCCCTTGGGAGTATGTTTACTTGAGATCCCAAATCAACTATGACTTCCTTGATCATGTGTTCATTGATTTCAAGGTCGACTTGTGGTTCAAAGTCATTGGTATGTATTTATTGAGATGGGTGGCATAAAATTTTAATAAATCTTAGGTCTTCTTTATATTCTCTTAGAATAATCAGTAGGTTGATCAAGTGGTCGACTGACCTCTTTTCTTTTAGCAGCTGCAGAAATTCATCGAACACCATATCATAAATGTTTGTATGTTCTCCCTTGTTCATTTTATCTTGGTTGATATTCTTGAATAATTTCATTGCTTCCCGCATAAGTTTGTCTTGTTGATCTGGATCGAGGTATAAATATCGATCTCTCCTTTTTCCACTTGTTGGTTCTCGATAAATACCTTCACTAGCTCCTAAATGTGTTACAACATGAAGATTCGTCGAATTCAAAATCTCTTGTTTTGGCAATGTGTGCAAGAGATTTACATTTCTTTTGTTCATAAATTTTTCTAGTACAATCAGACAGTCCTCTAGGGAGTGATCTCCTACTCCACAAATGTTACAAAAATTGAGATCAGTTCTATCTTTTATGGGACAATTTGGGATTATATGATAATGTTTCCAACAATTGAAGCAATAATAATGTCCTCTACCTCGAACTTGATAACCACCTCGACCTCGTCCTATGTATCAGTTTCTATTTGCTTGGTCGACATGCTGGTCGACCATCTGTATGTGGTATACTGAATGGATGTCCGGTCTATTATTTCCGTTCAAACGTCATTCCTAGGTGGAATTATTATTTTCTTCGCATATACGACACCAATTGGGGCGTGCATTTCTTATATTGTGCAGGAAGTGTCTTATTACGTGATTTGTCGAGGCTTCACAAATATCACAGTATGTTTCGATCTGGATGTGTTTGACTACTAGGTCTAGTGCATCATTGAACTTGCAGTAATCTTTTGTGTGACCCTCACTTGAGAAAATGGTACACTAGAGTTTGTTGCATGCAATCGAAATGTTTTTGATTGATTGTTGTAGCTCGATGAGCTTGTCTTCCAGTCCCTTTTTAGCGATTGTCAAAGACAGGGTGCCTTCATCATCCATTTCAATTCATTGTGATTTTTTCAGTATGTCTTCACATGACTGAAGATCATACATTTGAAGGGTAATTTTGATATTTTGTAGTAATCCTGCTACATACCATTGTACCATCAACTTTTCATCGATTTCATAAGGGATTTTACTTAATGAATCTTTAAACCTATTATCATATTCTCAAACTGTTTCTCGCAGATTTTGCTTGATTTCTTTTAGTTTTTGTGCTTCCAAGTGACTGCTATCTTGAGTTTTCAAGAACTTGAGGAATATTTTCTTTATATGTTCCTTCGAGCATTGTTTATTGTCCGTATAATTCCTAAACCATGTAAGTTCTCTGGCTCGAAGGGCGGCACTGAACTGTGCCATTTTTTTGTCCTCATCGGTTATGTCGGCTATGTCCCAAAATTTCTTGCAGACGAACCAATGTCGCTTAGGGTCTTCATCACCTTTGTAAATCGAGATATGATTTAGAACCATATTTTATTTTTGGGGTTTCTTAAAAAATGGAATGGTTGTAAGAGTCCGTGTCGAGATCGATAGAGAGGTTGGATTACTTTCTTGAGTCGGTTTCTGGGTTTCCGACTAGACTAATTCAATTGCTAACTGCATGCATTCTTTTCTTGGGCTTTGAGCGTCTGTTTGACAAGATTTATCTAAATATTCGATGAATCGTCCTCTACAGGGTTGTGATGGTTTGTTTTCACTATCTATTGAATCAGAATATGTTGGAATACNCCTTTTTCAACAATTAGTAGTTACTTTTATATTTTATTCATTATCACAATAAATCAACAACAAACTTGTATGTAAAATCAATTATATAAATATAATTAACAAGAATTACAAGGTTTCATAAAGAATAGTGAAGGACACCAATCCTTTTTAGAGCACCAACTCTATGAAACAAAAAATTCGCTTCTTTAGGGCACCAACCCTAGGAAGAACCAACTCCCTTGTCTTTAGGGCACCAACAGAAGGAAGCACAAACTCCCTTAACTGTAGGGCACCAACCCCAAAAATAACCAACTCCCTTAACTTTAGGGAACCAAACCCAGGAAGCACCAACTCCCTTAACTTTACTTAGCAAAGGATATGAATCCTTCTATGCTCCTCCCTTCCACCCTCACTTCATAAGAATAATTAGTTCTTCTTCTTGGACTCTGCTTATGTTTTGATCTTTTGATTTGGATTCTAGAGACACTTTCTTCTCACCATTCTTTCTCGTTTATATAATATTTCAACTGGTGTGAGCTATGAAGAATTGTGTTCCTTTGTTTGGACCATCACTCCTCTTCATTTTAAATTAACAATAATCTCTATTATTATTCAAACATTAACGTGAAGGCTTTTAATTTAATGAGAGTTCTTCTCATAAATCAATCACATATATGGATCGATTTCTTTTAACTTGATCCCATGCCTCTTTATTTTATTCTCAATTTTAGTTGATCAGATCTCAGATTTCTGATTAGCATTTTAATCTATTGCAAATGTTGGATTACTTAAGATAAATCAGGACATAGTTCAGATCCTATCTTGTTCAACGTTCCTTCTTGACCGTTATAAAATTCTTACTCTGTGTGTAAAATTTCGCATAGAAAAATCTTCGAGACCTCTATTCCATATGACCATAGGTGGTGACCAGGCGCTAATTGCTTGATGAGATGGATGGTTCTTGTTTACTTCAGGACTTTTTTGTTTCGGGACTCCAGCCTTTGCAGCCTTCCAACTCCCCCAGAGAAAATTTTGTTGGAGTTTGTATGAGCACTCCCTGCTTGATAAACTCCACATGTATAGGAGCTAGGATCGTGGGCTTAACCATTCCAAGCATTGTTCTATTATTGCTTTCTTTTTATCTTCTTTACCTTATCATGCGACCGATGCTGGAACCAAGTCCTTCGATACTCCGACCTTCGATATTTCCGACCTTTGTAATCTTCCAACTCCCCGAATTAAATTCCATTGAAGTATGTATTATCTATTCACTCATAGATCAGATGGTTCTGGCTTAATCTGTGGTTGAATGGATGGTCCATACAACCTCAACAAGATGTTTTGTTAATGGACTTCTCATTGTGCGCTTTTAGGATCTCGACCGTGACTCTTCCTTCTCGACGAACGGTCAGATATTAATGTAGAGCTTCGACACTCCAGGACTACGAGTTACTAGAAATCTGAGATAGTTCAATCCCTCTGGAGTGTTTACCTATCAAATAAGTCATAAAGTTTTGGTGACCACTTGCTGTCAGTTTTTTGGTACACCTTATGCTATCCTTCCACTGCGATTGATCTAACGGTCGAGAATTCTCCCAGAGTAGATCAAAGGTTAGCATTACTTTGTGATTCATGCTTACTCTATCTTTTCATTACACTTGATATAATGGTCATGATTCATCCTGGAGGATCTTAGATCAATGACCAACATTAGTTCGCAACTTCGCCCTTCAACGCTTCGGGTAGTTGCTAGTAGGAGGAACTGGATATTGCCGAAGGGCATATTCTCGGAGTGACTTAGCTTGCTAATGTCACTATTGATGTGGCACTAGATGAGTGGCTGCCACGTGTCACCCTGATTCGTGACTTTCGTATACCTAAAGTGCCAACTGGACCTTGACACTTGTCACCATATGAATGCACCACGTGTCCTTACCGAAGTGGTCTTGTTGACATGGGCTATCATGACGTGGTCTCTTATTGTGTGTGCCACATGTCTTACTTCGTGACTTTAGAACTTTGGCCTTCGGGTGAAATTACATGTTCTAAACTCTTTTCCATCGAAGTGGTTAGCACATAAGTTGACCATCTCCTTGTGATCTAACGATTCTCATGTTTTACTCTAGATCAACGATTGATGTGACTTCAGGGATTTGGACTTTGCGTAATCTTACCTATTCTTGGATTTTTTTTGCCAGAGTGGTCAGCACCAGAGTTGACTGTTGCTACGCAACTCTGATCTGACGACTATCATATTTCACTCTAGATAAACATTTGTAGTGACTTCGGGGCTTCGTACTTTCTTATCCTATCCTTCCACTTTATTTTGATCGGACGGTTAATATAACTCTCGAAATGTTTCTCAGATTGAACGACTCATGTCCACTTCGGGACTTCATCTTCAGGTAAAATATCTTTTCCTTCGGTTAATTTTATCCGATGTAGTCAACGTCCAATTTGACCATTGTTCCTCCTACATGATCTGACGGTTTAATTTACTCATGAATATTCAATCAGATGGCCACGATTCTCACCTTCTTTATGCAGGTTTCCTCTGTGATCCAATGGTCATATTTACATCCGAATTTTGGATGAACGACTCTAGTTGCTTGATTTTTATAAAGGTTTCCACTTGCAAAAAATCTATTTCTGAAACTTGATCTCCTACGCGACTTCTCTTATGAGCTTTTGGGTTTATACTGCATCCTATTGACATCAATGATAATATCATGCCACTGTGTCCAACATTCTCCCCCTTTGGCACTGATGGCAACCTTTTTCTTTTTGAAATATTTTTATTTATGTTGTTTATCAATTTCGAAATAACTTTATTTCTGTTGCTTATCAATTTCCTCTCACTTTGACAACAATGGCAGAGGGGATCTTTCTTCGCTCCCCTTGTGGAAATGATCCCCCTGACCATGTGCCCCTTATGATATGATTTTTATGATTTTTAATGAGGTTTTTGAATTACTCCTAATTTTTGTCAAAGATTTTTAAAAGTGCTCCTAGGAAAAGGTTTTGTGAATATGTATGCAATTTGTTCTTTGGTTTCTACATACACTATTTTAACCACTTTTTGGGTAACCTGATCTCTTAGAAAGTGGTATTTAATTGGAATGTGTTTGGTTTTAGAATGAATTACTGGATTTTTAGAGATTCTTATGGCACTAGTGTTATCACAATTAATAGTAATGGGATTATCATATCTTATTTTTAAGTCTTCTAATGTTTGCTTCATCCAAAGAACTTGTGTGCAATAAGATGCAACAAAAATGTATTTTTCCATTGTTGTAGAAAGTGATGTGGATGTTTGTTTCTTGCTTAACTAGGCTACCAGACATTTTCCTAAGAAAGATGCTCCTCCATTGGTGCTTTTCCTATCATCTATACTACCATCCCAATCTACATCAGTGTATGCAGTTAGATTGAAGTCTCTATCTTTTGGATACCATAATCCAAGTTCTAGGGTGCCTTTAAGATATCTGAATATTCTCTATACTTCTTTTAAGTGAGTTTATTTAGGTGCAAATTGAAATCTCCCCATGAGTCCTACATCCTGCATGATGTCAGGTCTTGTTGTTGTTGAATAACGAAAAACTTCCAACCATTGATCTGTCCATCGTTTGGTCCACTTTTGGTGAGTCATCTTCTAGGCTTAGTTTACATCCAGTGACCATAGGAGTACTCATAGGTTTACTATCTTCCAATTTGAATTTCTTTATCATTTATTTGATATATTTGATTTGGGAAATGAATATTCCATTTACTGTTTGATTTACCTGTAAACCTAAGAAGAATGACAGTTCTCCCAGCGTAGACATTTCAAATTCTTCTTGCATTTTAGTTGAAAACTTTTTTCTTAGTGTAGTAATATTACTCCCAAATATGATGTCATCTACATATACCACCACAACAATTATGTTTTGATCCTCAATTTTGATGTATAAGTTACTAACAATAGTCCCTCTCTTGTATCCTTTTTTTTGCAGGTACTGTTCAAGCCTTGAGAACCATGCCTTGGGGGCTTGTTTAAGACCATACATGGCCTTTTTCAGCTTGCATACATAGTCCTGATTTTCTATTAACATGAATCCTTCTGGTTTCTCAACATAAAATTCTTATTCTAGTGTTCCATTAAGGAATGTTGACTTGACATCCATTTGATATATTTTGAAGTTTCTAAATCTTGCAAGTGCCAAGAACATTCTGATGGCCTCAAGTCTTGCTACTGGAGGAAAATTCTCTTCAAAATCAATACCTTCCACTTGGGATTATCCCTTGCAAAATAATATGGCTTTGTTTTTTATAATCTCCCCATTTTCATTGAGTTTGTTCTTGATGATTCACTTGGTTCCTATCACATTTTTGTCCTTGGGTCTTGGAACTAGTTCCCAAGTTTGGTTTTTCTCTATTTGGTCTAGTTCTTCATCCATTACTTTTATCCAATATTTACTTTTGTTGGATTCTTTATCTGACTTAGGTTCTATCAGGGATAACATTTCTTGTTCTGAGTCAAATGTGAGTTCTCTTCTTGTTTCTACTCCTGCATTTTTATCTCCAATAATCTGGCTTTCAGGATGATTCTTTTGAAATCTTTTTGATGGAGCTTTTGGCAAGCGAGTTTCTTCATTGTATTCTTCATTAGTATAGGGTTCAATTTCCCGTGGTTCATTATCTTCTTGCTGAGATTCTACATCATCATCTTCTTGTTGAGATTTCACATCATCATTTTCTTGTTGAGATTTTTTATCAATGTTTTGGGATATGCTCTCTTTTTGGTAATATATATTTAAATTGGCACTTTCCACTACCTTTAGTAGTCTATGATTATAACATCTGTATGGATTCTTATTATATGAGTACCCTGAGAATATTTCTTCATCATATCTTGGATCAAAATTTCCTAAGTTATCCTCATCATTCTTAATTTAACATTTACTTCCAAAAGTTCTGAAGTGTTTTACAGATGATGGCCTCCCAAACCATAGTTCATAAGGGGTTTTATCATGGTTGGGTCTCAACTGAGATCTATTAAGTATATGGACTACTGTGTAGACTACATCTCTCCAGAATTTTTCTAGAATCTTGGCTTCATTTAACATGGTTCTTGCAGCTTCTTGAATTGTTATGTTTTTCCTTTCTACCACTCCATTCTGTCGAGGAGTCCTAGGAGCTGAAAATTGTCTTTTGATTCCATGATTTTCACATAATTGAATAAATTCTTTAGATGTGAATTATCCTCCATTGTCTGACCTCAGACATATAATTTTGTGATCTGTTTCATTTTCTACAAGGGATTTGAATGTTTTAAATTTTTCAAAGGCTTCTGATTTTTCTTTTAAAAAATATACCTAGGTCAATCTTGTGTAATAATCAACAATCAACATAAAATACTATTCACCATAAGTAATTTTAGTTCTGGTAGGTCCACATAGATATGTTTGAATAAGTTCTAACAGTTTTGTTGTGGAATGCTATTTTTTTTAACCTAACTCTTATTTGCTTTCCTATTTGACAATGTTTACAAATAGAATCTGAAGGTTTAATCACTTTTGGCAGGTCCCTAACTGCCTCTTTCTCATTGGATTTGATCAAGTTGTCAAAGCTTAAATGTACCAACCTTCTATGCCATAGCTAACTTTTATCAACTTGGATTAAACAACATTTTTCTTCTTCATCTATATTAAGGATGTACACATTGCTAGATGTTCGCGGTGCAACTGCCACTAACTTTCCAGTTTCCTTTTTTCTGATCTCACATTTGTGAGAATCAAACGTAAGTATGTGACCTTGATCACATGTCTGACTTAAAATTAGGATATTATGTTTGAAATTTTCTACCAGAAGTACATCTTCTTTGGTTTTATTATTTCCTAAACCGACGGTGCCTTTTCCTAGTATTTTGGCCGACATGTTGTCTCCAAAAGCTACTTATCCTTTTCCTTTCTTATTCAACTTGAGAAATTTTCTTTGATCTCCAGTCATGTGTTTGGAAAATCCATTGTCTATATATTAATGACATCCTTTATTTATCGCATATAAGGCTACATTACACTCTGTTTTCTTTTTCTTCCGTACTTTTTTATTATTGGAAATACTTGTCTTTTTATCATATTTTGGAAATCTACAGTGACTAGTTTTATGACCATAGTTGTTGCATTTTTGGCATTCCTTATTCAAGTTTTGTAAAGGAGAAAATGAGTTATAGTTCTCTTTTCTATATTGTACTTATTGATCTTATATCTTTCGAAATTTCTACGATTGTATTGTCCATAAGCTTTGCAGTGTACTGCCTTATGTCCAAAATTATTGCAAGAGTAATAGTATCCCATAAATAGATAGTTAGGGGGATTCCTATGGTGATTTTATTTTTCTTGTCATCTTTTACTCTAGTAGGAAGTGCTGATTTTTGTTTATGTGTAAAAATTTTCAATGGTATCATCTTTGCCTTATTATCTTTTCTTCCTAAAGGGATTTTTAGAGCATCTACGTAACTGATTGGCCTTTTGGTTGATCCTTGTGATGTAGAGGTTGAGTCTTGGGTGTATCCCAAACCAACATTGTTGTTTGGTGACCTTTGGCTATTGAGAATTTCATCCAAGATTTTTGAACTATTTTCAATTTTTGATCTCTTCTTTTCTCTTTCAAATTCACCTTTTAGAAATTCAATCTCAGCTCCTAGCTTCTCACATACTTGTTCTCTATTATTGAGTTGTTTTGAAATGACCTCTTCAGTTCGTTTAGCTTCCTAAAGCTGGGACTTCAAATCAATGATGATCTTCTCTGACTATTTGATGGTTTTGGAAACTTCCTTCTCTCTTGATTTATTAGCTTCTTCAATCCTTAGAATCTCTTCCCTTAGTAACCTGTTTTGTTTTTTAGTTTTTGTTAGTTCTTCAATTACCTAAAGGAATTCTTCTTCGAAGTTCACTTGTTCTTCGTCTTCCAAATGTTTATTATCTTGAGTTTTATTTTTTTTATTCCCATAAATAGAGGATATGGTGTCTCTTCTTCATTTTCTTCTAATGAGCTACTTTCTTCTTGGATAAAGAACATTTTATTTTTCTTGTAGAACTTATTTTTATTATTAGTTTTGATTTTATTCTAATTTTTGAAGGTTATTTCATCATCACTTCCCTCCTACTTAGGATAGGGACATTTATTGGCAAAGTGTCCAATTTTTCCACTGTTAAAACATATTAGAGAAATCTTTCCCCTGTATTTCCTAGTCCCTTTCTTGAGTTTCTTTATGAAGATGGAAGTTTCCTCATCAGATATATCTGATAACTCATCATCAGTATTTTGCTGCCACCTCATCTTGGTTTTAGATTCTTTAAAGGATGTTTCTCTTTTTGATGATTTTTCGTTCCTTGTTCTCATCTCATATGCTGCAAAAATTCCATGATGCTGATCTACTATGAGTTTGTCGAGTTCTAGCCAATCTTCAATTGTAGAAATATTGGAATCATATTTGATACATAATGAGCCTAGTATTTTTTTCACAATAGGTTTATCTGTAAGTTCTTCTCCTATTTCTCTGATTGAATTAACTACTTCATCTACCCTATGAAAGTATTCAACATTGTTCTCTTCTTCTTTCATCCTCAAATTTTTAAACTGAGTTCTATATGTTTGTAGTTTGGCTTCCTTGACTTTGCTATATCCTTCACATACAACCTCCAATTTGTCCCATATTTCTTTAGTTGACTTACAGTGCATAACTTTTACACATATAAAATTTGTCAACCCTCCTAGAATTGCATTTATTGCTCTTGAGTTGTCATTGTATATTTTCTTTGATGCAACATCTGTGGGTGGAGTGGTTGGTGCGGTGTAACCGTCTACAAATATTGCCAAATGTCAAATCCAATAACCAATAGGTAGCTTTTCATCCATATTTTCCAGAGAGCATAACCACCTCCGTTAAACAATGGCGCTTTGTTGGAAGACATTACCTCTTGCTGATCCATTTTCATAATCTACCTTCCAGTTATTAGACTATGCTAAAGGTACCCGCTCTGATACCAATTCTTGAAATACTGAGAGGGGATTCGGGTGAATCAATATTACCCATTTTCAACAATTAGTAGTTAATTTTATATTTTATTTATTATCACAATAAATAAACAACAGACTTGTATGTAAAATCAATTATATAAATATAATTAACAAGAATTACAATGTTTTATAAAGAATAGTGAACGACGCCAATCCTTTTTAGAGCACCAACTCTAGGAGACAAAAAATCCCCTTCTTCAAGGCACCAACCCTAGGAAGAACCAACTCCCTTGTCTTTAGGGCACCAAACCCAAGAAGCACCAACTCCCTTAACTTTAGGCCACCAACCCAAGGAAGCACCAACTCTCTTAAATTTACTTAGCAAAGGATATGAATCCTTTCGTGTTCCTCCCTTCCACCCTCACTTCATAAGAATCATCAGTTCTTCTTCTTGGACTCCAGAGACACTTTCTTCTCACCATTCTTTCTTGTTTATATAATCTTTCAACTGGTGTGAGCTATGAAGCATTGTGTCCCCTTGTTTGGACCATCGCACCTCTTGATCTTAAATTAATAATAATATCTATTATTATTCAAACACTAACGTGAAGGATTTTAATTTAATGAGAGTGATTTTCATAAATTGATCACATATATGGATCGATTTCTTTTAACTCGATACCATGCCTATTTATTTCATTCTCAATTTCTGTTGATCAGATCTAAGCTTTCTGATTAGAATTTCAATATATTGCAAGTGTTGGATTACATAAGATAAATCAAGAGACAATTCAAATCCTATCTGGTTCAATGTTCCTTCTTGATCGGGAAAAAATTCTTTCTTCGTGTGTAAAATTTCACATAGAAAATTCTTCAGGACCTCTATTCCATACGACCACAGGTGGTGACTAGGCGCTAAGCCAAACAAGTTCTTGATCACTTTTCAAGATCAACTATCACGCTTTAATTGCACGATGAGATGGACGATTCTCGTTTACTCTGGGACTTCGTCGTTTTAGGACTCTGTCCTTTGCAGTCTTCCTGATCCAGGTGGATATTGGTGGCTAGCCACCTATTCCAATTGGCTCCTCATATCCATTTTTGTTCAACACGTTCTCCTGTACTACTTTATAATTGTGAGTTATACACTTCTGGGGATTTCTAAAGCCCCACACATTCTCTAGGTGGATACAGGTAGCCTCTCGCCTAATCCAATTGGCTTATTTTTTATGTTTTCATGTCAACACATCTTGCTGTACTTCCAGGGCCATTTTGGGGCCCTAACCATTGTTTCTTTGGATCACCACAATCAAACTGTAGTCAGAGTTAGATTTTGATGACAGAATGTGTATTTATCTGAAATACCTTTCCAATGGGCTATCACGTGCCTAAAACAAAGGTCATATACAAAAGTTACAACCCTTCGAAGTTGAGGTACCAAATTACATCAACTTACCCATAGGGCCCACATGACTTTTGGCGTTTCACCTTGTAGGGTTAGGTTTTTGGATGTCTAGGGTTTTGGCATTTATGAGTAATATCAAAAAGGCCTCTGAAGCCTCATTGTAATCCATTTTTCTCAGACGAATCCACATAGCATCCACATCTCTTCTCAAAGATAGCTACCACCATTCGAGCAAGTGGTTTAGTTCTACAGTTTTACAGTTTCAACCTATTTCTTTATTTAATAGAAGATATTGTTCACTGGATATTTGTGTTATTCTTCATATCTCTGTGTTATTGTATTCAATCTATTAATCAGTTCGTTCCGCTCCTAAATCCAGATCAATGGTATCAGAGCTTGGTGTCCAACAGAGACCAGAGACTTGACCAAAAGGTGTTGAGGAACCTGTTGTCTCGGTCAGAGATGATGGTCTGTGGTATCCCAAAGTGGACCCACACTTGTTCGAAGAAGAGATTAGTAGTATATGTTGCTATGAAATTCTTCTTACAGGTGGTGAGGATGGCCATATTTGAAAACCGATCAACGACCACAAACACACAATCATTTCCTTTCTTCGTGGACGAAAAGCTGGACATGTAATCCATTGAGATGGATTCCCAAGGCTTCTCAGGAATAGGAAGAGGGGTGTATAAGCCTTGCTTCTTGATAGTTGGCTTGGCAATGGCATAGGCAGTGCAAGATATGATATACTTGCTGACGTCCTGTCGAAGTTTTGGCCAATAAAAATGTTTTTGAAGAATAGCCACCATTTTCTCCATGCCAAAATGTCTTGCCACCCAACTGTAGTGGGCTTACCAAATCATCTTTGCAAGCTCTCTTGTAGGAGTACAGAGATGGCCTAGGTGGCATAATATTTTGTTCTGAATGTGAAAATCAGTGACAAGTGTGCCTATACCCAAGAGCTGATAGGTGGTAGTGAAGTATGGATATTGCTGATAAAGTTGGGGCCACTCATATGCTTCATGTCCATATGAATGGAGCACAGTGGTGAGTGCATCCACAGGAGGCCAACTGAGGCAGTCGATGACATGGTTGGAGATACATGTCTTATAATTTATGTTGATATGGAACTACTGCAGGTAGGTGAACCACTTCTCAAGGGGGTTGTTCTGTAATTTTTCTTGTGTTTGTATGAACTATAGAGGCTTGTGATCAGTGTGTATGATCATCTCCTTCCCCAGAATGTAATGTTTCCATTGACGAAAAGATTGTACAATGGAATACATATCCTTGTCATAGGTGGGGTATTTCCAGATAGTATCAGAGAGTGTCTCACTATGGTATTCCACTAGACACCCATGCTGAGTGAGAACTATGCCCACAACATAGTTAGATGCATCAGTTTCAATCTCGAATGGTTGCTACATATCGGGCAAGGAGAGGACTGGACCTGAGCACAAGCGATGCTTCAGATCATAGAATGCTCGTTGTTGCTCCTTCCCCCACGTGGACTTGGCCATGCCACCTCCCTTGGTCACCTGGATGAGGGCCCATGCAATAAGGGAGAATCCCAACATGAACCGTCGATAGAAGTTGGCTAGTCCCAAAAAGCTCTGAAGCTCGGTCAGTATGGTCGGGGTTGGCCAGTCATGGATGAATTGGATCTTAGCTAGATAAAAATGTACCCCATTCTCATCAACAACGTATCCCAAGTATTGGACCCTGTTCATTCCAAAAGAGAATTTTTCCAAGTTGGCATAAAGCTTGTGTTGTCGTAGAGTACTCAAAACTTGTTGAATATGTCGCATGTGCTACTCCAACGTTCTGCTAAAGATGACGATGTCATCCAAATACACTACCACAAAGGATTTGGTGAAGGATCTCAATACATCATCCATCAACCTCATGAAAGTGGCTGGTGGATTTGTTAAGCCAAAGGGAATGACTAGCCATTCGTAGAGACCTTCTTTAGAATTAAAGGTTGTCTTCCATACATTAGTTGGTCATGGATGATTTTAGGGGCTAAATTTCACTCATGAGCTAATTTTCCATGGTTTTTCCAAAAATGAGATTCGCTATTTTAAAAATGATTCGCCCAAATTCTATAGGATAAAATTATTTTACCTTAAAAATCGCCAAAATTTTAT
>ML781280.1:1285235-1295985 GCA_009831015.1 Picea engelmannii | reverse complement strand
GCTGCCACGTGTCCATACAAATGAACGTTCCAGATCCCTGCTTGATTAACGGTTGCGATCAATTCGCGAAATCGCATATCGCGATTTCGGGGTTTTCAACGTCAAGTGATTTGGATATTTCAAACTCTCTATCGCCGATTCTCTGATGGAGCCTCCAGGCTGCCACACGTCCACACGAATAAACGGTCCAGATCCCTGTTTGGTTTTAACGGCTGCGATTAAATCGCGAAATCGCATATCGCGATTTCGGGGTTTTCAATGTTAAGTGTTCTTTGCACTTTGAACTCGCGATCCCCGATTCTCCGATGAATTTATCTCTCTCACAGCTTCTACAGATCTGACGGTCCTGGTTCTTTCGGGAAATTTGGATGGGATCCAACTATCACTGTCTCTTCTCCTCTCGATTATTACTGCGCTGTTATTCAATGCTGTTGTCTTCACTGCGACCACACGTTCTTGCCATCAATGACAAGTATACGTTGATTTTCTTTCTGATAACTGAAATTGCCAACACTTACTGCATTGCTTAGCATAGATTAAATAAATAGCAGTAGTCGACGCTACCTCTAGAATCCTGTACAATTGTCTACCCAAAGTAATAATAACACTGTGGGGTCTAGACTAATACACAACATGATGCTTCCACAAATATGGTTGTCCTAAAAGAACATCACAAACTTCAAGGGGAGAAATATCACACACTACCTCATCTTCCAAAGGCTTGATGTCGTAGGGCAGACGACACTGTTGGCTGACACAAAGATCTCTTCCTTGGTGAAGCCAGCTGATGGTGTAGGGTTGTGGGTGTGGTTTCGTGGGAAGGTCTAGCTGCATGATGACCTCTTCTGAAATCAGGTTCTTCTGACTACCACTATCGACAATGAAATGAAGCGGAGCCCCCTTTACCCATATCTATGAGTGAAAGAGGCGTTCCCCTTCCTCTGGTTCTTCTGGTTGGCTTGGCCGAACTTTGGTGGTAGTGAAAGTGGCACTGGGTTTAGCATCAATAATCCACTTCCCACCTTCAGGATTTGACTCGGAATCAGAATCATCCTCTGACTTGGAAGCCTTCAGCTCGACCACGAGGGACTACTTGGAGCAACATTATTCGGTGTTGTGCTAAGGACTTTTATGGTACTCACACCATTTTCTTGTGTCCTTCTTCATCTTCTCATTTCCCTTCTTGTGTTGCGACTTGAATTGGTTTTCCTGAGGGTGGAAATATCAACTTGGTCCCTTGCTGTGTGGGTTGGGGCTGCCTTTGCCCTGCTTTGGCTATAAGGGGTTTGCAAATCCAAACTCTCATCCTTTCTGCTTGAGTTTCTGCTCGATCTTGACAACGTATCTATAAGCCATGCCAAATGAGGCAATGTCTAGGAACTCCATTTATGTTTGAATGTATCTATGAAAACATCTATGGTATTTGAGCACCAGATGGCTCTCAGAGTCTTTGATACCCAATTTGGTGCGTAGAGTATGGAAAATATTGGTGAAATCTGGTACTATCTGGTCCCTTTCTTGACGTAGGGTGGTCCATCTAGTGTACTAGTCCTCGTAGCTTCCAACAAGGTAGTATTGTTCTTTAATGGAATCCTGAAAGGAATTCCATGTAGGGGCCACCAAAAACATTGTAGATTCCACCATGACCCTTTGCTTAGAGTAAGTATCCCACTAGTCTTTAACATAGGGAACGACCTTGAGGAGTGCAAAAGTGATTTTTTCCCTATCGGAAAAATTGTGGACCAAAAAATATCCTTAGAGCAGATTCAACCATTTATCTACAACATCCGCATCTATTAGTCCTTCAAATAATGGAATATCAAAATTTACCTATACCTTGAAGGGGGTTGCATGGCCGCTTGATGAAGATGCTTCTCCTGTGGGCAGCCGTCGAAGGATCTACGCGAAGTTGTCCATCATTTCATTCCTTTATCGTGTGAGGACTTCCTCGAGCAACATTTTAATAGGATCTTCTGCTCCATCATCTTTCTTTTCATCCCCCATGGGTTGTTATTGGGCTCAGCGCGACCAATCTTGTAATGGATCGATTGGTTCAAGTCCCAACTTCTTGTATCCAGATCTTTCCGGGGACATGAACAAAGAAAAATAAATGAAGAGTAGACTGCTCTTCCCATCCAAATCCAGCAGAAGTTTCCTCACCTAATAGGGGAACTCAATGCAATGGAGACCATTTCTTCCTAAGGGGGGAGGATTGATCTAGGTAGATATTGGTGGCCACCCACCTATTCCAACTGGCTTCTCGTGTCCATTTTTGCTCAGTACGTTCTTCTATATTGATTTATATTTGTGAGTTCTACACTTCTGGGGATGTATGAAGCCCCACACATTCTCCAGGTGGATACAGGTGGCCTCTCTCTTAATCCAACTGGCTTATTTTGTATATTTTCATGTCAACACATCTTGTTGTACTTCTAGGGCCGTTTTTGGTCCCTAAACGTTGTTTTTTTGGCTCACCACAATAAAAATATAGTTGGAGTCAATGTTTTATGGCAGAATGTGTAGCTCTATGAAAGACGTTTCCAATGGGCTATCACGTGCCTAAAACGGAGGTCGTATGTAAAAGTTATGACCCTTGGAAGTTGAGGTACCAAATTACACCAACTTACCCATAGGGTCCACATGACTTTTGGCGTTTCACCTTCTAGGGTTAGTTTTTTGGATGTATAGGTTTTTGGAATTCATGAGTAATATCAAAAAGGCCTCTGGAGCCTCATTGTAATCCATTCTTCTCAGATGGATGCACGTAGCAACCACATCTCTTCTTAGAGATAGCTACCACCATTCGAGCAAGTGTTTTAGTTCTGTAGTTTTACAGTTTCATCCTATTTATTTATTTAATAGAAGATATTGTTCACTGTATATTTGTGTTATTCTTCATATCTCTATGTTATTGTATTCAGTCTATTAATGAGTTCTTTCCACTCCTAAATCTGGATCACTTCCAACTCTCCTGGAGCAAATTCCGTCAGAGTGCGTATTAGCACTCCCTTCTTGATAACCTTCACATGTCCAGGAGCTAGGACCATGGGCTTAACCATTCCAAGAGTTTTTATGTTAGCACTTTATTTTTATCTTATTTACCTTATCACGTGACCAGTGTTGGAACCAAGTCCTTCGATACTCCAACCTTCGAGATTTTCGGCCTTTGTAATATTCGAACTCCCTAGAGTAAATTCCGCTGAAGTACGTATTATTTATTCACTCCTAGATCAGGGGGGTTTGTCTTAATCTGTGGTTGAGTGGACGGTCCACGCAACCTCAACAAGATTTTTTTTTAATGGCCTTCTCATTGTGCACTTTTAGGATCTCGTCCATGAATCTTCCTTATCGACGGATGATCAGATCTTACTTCAGAGCTTCAACAGTCTGGGACTCTGGGTTACTAGAACTCTGAGATAGTTCAATCCCTCCAGAGTGTTTGCCTACCGAATAAGTCATAAAGTTGTGGTGACTGCTTGATGTCAGTTGTTTAGTACACCTTATGCTATCCTTCCACTACGTTTAATCTAACAGTTGAGAATGCTCCTGAAGTATATCAACGGTTAGCATTACTTCATGATTCGTTCTTACTCTATCTTTTCACTACACTTGATCTAACGGTCATGATTCATCCTAGAGGATCTTAGATCAACAACCAATGTTAGTTCATGACTTCGCCCTTCGACGCTTCGGGTAGTTTCTTGTAGGAGGAACTGGATATCCTAGAAGGGAATACTCCCAGAGTGACTTGGCTTGCTAACGTCACTGTTGACGTGGCACTGAATGAGTGGTTGCGATGTGTCACCCTGATTCATGAATTTCGTATACTTAAAGTGCCAACTAGACTTTGACACTTGTCACCATATGAATGCACCACGTGTCCTTGCTGACCTAGTCTTGTTGACGTGGGCTATGATGACGTGGGATCTTACTGTGTGTGCCACATGTATTACTTTGTGACTTTGAAACTGTTGGGCCTGAGATATGATCATTTTCATGACGTTATTATACACTTTTTTCCATATGTACATATGCATTTTCATCTTTCAAAGGAGCCTTTTGAAGAATTTTATGATAAAATGGTATAATCCGCATGAGGTACGTATAATTCGTGTTTTTTTATTCAATCAAGTTTAATTTATCATATTTTATGGTTTCCAAGAGTTAATTCATGTTTTTTTTCTATTACAGGGCAAAACGCACCATGTTTCTTGGTCCGACACTTGATCCGACACTTGATGCAACACTCATTTCGGTACTTGATCCGACACTCGTTCCAGCACCCAATATTGCACAAAAACGCAAGGCGAGTTGGCGGTTATGGTATTGGCGGCTAGTGGTGGACAAATCGGGCACATGGGTTTTGTTTGTCATCGTCCCCTCCAGCTACAAAGCTCAAGACAACTCGATTTTAGTTTTCCAAAGAGGGAAATTATTGGTTTCCTCCGTTTTGTTAGTTATGGACGCATTTATTGTAAATTGTCGAATTTAGAGGTGGTTCGACCCTCCTGTGGTCGACCACCTGGGTTGTAAACCTATAAATAGTACCAGGATGATCATTAGATTGGAGAAGCAAGTAGAATAGCCATCAGATTGGAGATACACTCGTTGTACTCTATTTTTCATCTTTCACATTGCCAGAATAGTGCCAGAACTGCGTTTTTGACTTTCATGGTGAATTTGGCCTATTGAAGTTCATGGTGTGCTTGTAGAGGGTAGCCACAACTTGCTGGGGGCCCCACCAACAGTTTGGTGATGATCAATGTGTTGTTTATACATTTCATAATTAAAATTGTCTTTTATTTCATGACATGCATGTTTTATGTTTTAATTAGCTAGTTGTGATTTAATTGTTTTATTGTTCTTTTGCAGGTTAGTATGATGGATTATGTTAGCATGAATTAGTTTTGTAGGCTAGGAATAGACTTGAAAGTCTCTTCACTAACCCCATATGCATCTAGATATCAGATTACACTTTTATTTATGATCTTACAATCAAGTTTAAAACAGAGTTGTTTTTAGAATAATATAGAGTTCTATGTGGGTTTCATTTGATAGGGATCTTTGATGGATGGATAGATTTAATTCTAGTTCTTAATCATAGTTTTCTTATCTTAGTTTTAGATAGGATTCATTTGTTTAGTTGTTGGTTAATTGTCAATTTACTTTTTAATAAGCATAGTTTAATTTCTGTTTTTAATCCATTTTCTTATCATAGCTTGAATGATTAAAATAGACATAGTATAGTTTTATTTCATGTAATTTCCTTTCATAGATTAAAATGCAATTAAATTCCTTAGATAATGATGATCTCATTATGATGTTAATGGCTTGTACATAATTATGCAGGATATTTAACATTACTTTTATCATGGCTAAGTTTTCATTGGACTGTTTACTTCACACCTCTCATTTTTCCATTGAAATTAGTATTGAGCTTATACCATTAGAGCTGTCTTTTGTTGTCAAGTGTCATCGAGATATCATCCGTCACCACCGAAGGAATTCACACAATCACCAGCATCACATTTGAGTGTTTCGTAGATTAAAGATAGTTTCTTGCTTTCGTAGATTAGATAGTTTCTTGTTTTCATAAGTTTAGTTGTTAATCTTTCTTGCTTTCAATAGAATAGATTTCCTTTCATGCATTGCATTGAGCATTTAAATTTCCTTTCAAGCAAGAGATATAGTTTTGCATTAGGCATTTAGTTCACTTGCCTCTTAGGCTAGGTAGTTGTTCAATGAGAAGTCTTTGCTTACTTGTCCCTTTGCTTTAGTAGGTTAGTTAGGTGCTTTTGCTTGCTTGTCTATTTTCTTTAATAGGTTAGATAGGTGTTTTTGCTTACTTTCTTATCTATTTTCTTTCATAGGATAGTTGTTCATTGAATGTAGGTTGGAAAGTTAAAGAAGTTTGCTTTTGTCATTTGCTTATTATTCTTAGTAGTTTGTTTTTTCTTATTGTTTTCCTTACATAGAGTTTTTACTTGGTTTCTTAGGGGATATCCATCAGTCCTTGGCCCAAAAGTGCTTAGGTTACCTAGTTTTCATTTTTCCTAGTAGGGTTTGCTCATTAGATAGGTTTGCTTGAGTAGATTAGCCTTAGATAGATGCTTTCATTAGTTATATTATACTCCTACCAACCTTTACCTTTGGCATATATTTTTCTACAACTCTAAGTTTACTTACCCCAGGTTGACAATTTAATTGAGGGTAGTTTAGTGTCTTTTTTAGTACATATAAATCACCTAACATTTCGGCGTCGTTGTCAGGGAGTTGTCTTAAGGTAAGAAGTAGTTAGGAAATAGATCATTCCTAGACCTTAGCTTTAGATTGGTGGCGAGGGAACTTTAAGATGAGAGTTAAGAACCTGCGCATCTATTATTGCAGGCTCCCCCAAACCCAATGGTAGTTTTTCCTTTTTGTTTTTGTTTTCTTTCATGAATAGGCCTAGAGACCCACAAGGTAGATACATTAAACCAAAATCAGAACTTTCAACCAAGGTTCCTTCTATTCTCTTTGGGGGAAGGAACATTCCGCTTATAAAATCCACAGATCGATACCGAAAAACATGAGTTAGCTCAACCCAAAGAGATAAAATAGTCTCTGAGAAGACTAACACAGAGAGCACTATAGAACAAGAAATTGAAGCATCAATCATACTGGGACAGGAGGCAAGAACACTCGAGTCTTCCACAAAACAAAACAATACAACCTTTTCTTTTACACCACCACCAGAAATCCTAACTTTGAGGACATCATAGACCCTGAACAGGTGAATCTTTTGTTTGGTAGCTCAACCAATGTAATTATCTCTCAAATTGACATAGAAACTTTGGCACCGATAATTTCAACCGGCTTGAGTAGAGTCCCAGACATCCAATCAGTAGGAAGACCTTTTCATCAAAGAGAAACCTTATTCTCTTCAAAGACAAGACCACTTAGGTACTCTCCTTTTGGAAACCAAGCCAATATGGGTGATCAAGAGGACCATAACAATGTAAGACATGGGGAGGAAGAAGAGACTGGAAGCCAAACCGAAACTACCTTTGGGTTTCCAATTTTAGACACCACTCCAAATGTCAACATGAAGAATATTCCTCTCTCAGCACTACCTACCTTTTATGGTAAAAACAATGAAGTTCTGGACACCTTCCTATTTGAATTTGACATCTTGTGTAGAATCTACAACTATGTGAAAGATGCCCATAAATTAAAACACTTTCCTGCCACCCTCAAAGACTCTGCACTAAGATGGTTCATGGGGTTGGGAGAATCCAGTATTAGGTCTTGGGAATCCATGAAAGACATCTTTCTTAAGAAGCACCAGGACTACTGCAAGACCAAAGAGTCTCATAATGACATCTTTAAAGTCCAACAGTTAGAAGACGAGACCCTTGAAGACTATATGGAAAGATTTGGTTATATCTCCCAGAAGTCAAAATACCATGATCTCCCAGAGGATGCAGTTAGGGCTCTTTTCCTTAAGAGAATTTTAGAAGAGTATCTAGAGATGCTTAACCTGATGGCATCAGGTGATATTTCTCATAAACCATTTTCCGAGATATGTGAAATGTGTAAAAACTATTCAAGGAGTAGAGCCAAAATAGGAAAGAATGTTCGGGACCCTTACAATAGAATCTTAAAACTAGTTAGTTCAGGTGGCATCACAAGAGTAGAGATAGGGAACCTTCTAGAAAAAATTAAAACAGATATCCTATGCACAATAGGTTCCCAGTTGGACACCCTTAAAATCAGAAAGAAACAGGAGGAGGAAAATGCAGCAATGAGCATATATTTCCCAAGGTGTAGGAGGAATCATTCCTCGAGGGAATGCCCATTAGATAACATTTCAATTTGTGTCTTCTACATAGAAGACCATTCAACTAAGAAATGTCCATCCTTGCCTGGTTTATTAGCCATCTATAGGAGTGGAGATCCTGGGGAGTGTGACACACCCACTATCATAATTTAAAAATTTTGGGATTAATCTCCCATACATGAGAAATCTCTATAACCTCGTATTAGAGAAATGCCAATCCCCGATTCTATATCGGGATTCGGGGTTTCTAGTATCAAGATTCATTCATCCCCAAGACTCGCGATTCCCCGAATTTCGACGCGCTCCCTACGCATTAGCTCTCTTGGTTCAGCTCCCGGATCCACAGGACCTGCTACCATATGTCCGCAGCCCTATAGCTACCCATCGAGGTTTCGGGGTTTATGATGTCGCGATGCACAGGCCTTCGCAAATTCCGAACCTCCGATCCCCGATGCCACTTGGCGTTGACTCACGGCCAAGCTTGGCCTTCCGACACCTGTCCCTTGCTCTGGCGTCTATGGTCCCCACTCCCTATGATGGCATGGAGTGACACCTGTCCTCCAATGGAATGATATGACTGTGGAACCGTCGCGTTTCGGGATTTCGTGACTTCTCCTGTCCCAGGTCTCTTGTCCTCGAAAATTCCGATTTCCCGATGTGTAAAACGCCGATGGCGCTTGATCTATAACACCTGTCCTTCCGATGGACGGTCCAGATCTTAACGTTGTTTAGAGACTTGAGTGGCCCCGATGCCTGGTACCCCGGATCTCCGAGACGGATGATCTCATGGCACGGGTCCCTTTTCCAACCGGACGGCTTAGATTTTCTCTCGGGATTTTGAGACTTTCGAAGTCCTATTTCCCTTGCTCTCAGGATATCCAATTCCCCGATTCCCGACTCTTCGGGATCTCTTGCCACGTGTTCTGGCTGAGATCAATGGCTGAGATTATCTATCGGAGTTTCGAGGCTTAAGAGGTCTCGGTTCTCTCGACCTGTAAAACCCCGATGCCTCCAAAATCCCGATGACTCCTCAGAGTGTTTACACGTGTCCTCCTTACGGCTCCGTCCTCCTCCGCTACTGTGCTGACAGCTAGCTCCCACTCATCGGGGTTTCGCGGATCGCGATTCCGTATGGCAAGAGTTCTTTGTATTCGAAAACTCCGATATGCCGAACCCTGACTATCTTAGATCCACGGACACGCATCCCTCAATGATGGACGATCCTGATTGTATCGGAGAATCGCGTATCGCGATTCCCTTGTGCACGAATCCCTTGTCTCCGGGAACCCCGATTCCCCAATCTCCGACTCTTCGGAATCCTCTGCCACGTGTCCCTACTGTTTGGACGGCTCAGATCCCATCGGGAAATTGCGGATCGCGATTTCCTATTGCAACGGTTCTACACCCCTAATTCTCCGATGAGAGAAATCCTGAAGCCTCCCAGAATGCTGACACGTGTCCTGCCGAGATTAACGGCTAGGATTCATTCTCGGGATTTCGAGAACCACAAGGCCTCGATTAGCAGACTCAACAAAACCCCGATGAATCTATTATCCCGACGACTTCTCCGGGATGTTGACATGTGTCCTTCTGAGATCAACGGCTAGGACTCTTTCTCTTCACATTAGGGTGTAACTCCCGCGTAATTTCCCGAGATCTGACGGCTGTCGGGATTATGATTCTAGGATCCGACGATTCAGATCATTCCTCCTACACACTTCTCTACCAGAGGCTATACTCCGTGCAACTCTTCCCAATCCAACGGCTTACGGGATTTCTGCTCAAGATCTGGTGGCTCAGACCTCTTCCTCGCATGCCTACCCCTGCGCTTAACCCCTACGCAGTTTCTCCGGATCCAACGGTTGACGGGTAATGTGAACCGAGATCTAATGGTCCAGATTCATTCCTTTGGGCTTTGGGATTTACGATCCCAATTGCTCATTGCTCACGATCAGAGAAGGCAAGGGGCAAGGTATGTAACGCCTGCGTCACTTTCGTCAATCTAATGGTCGTGAATGGCTATGGTTCACCCGATGAGATCTCATCCGTCGACTTGTCACTCCTCACAACCCTACTACCTCGGAGCCTTAAGAGAATCGTTCCTCCTCATGCAGGGTCAATAAGGCCTGTACATTCGAGTCCTTGTTCTGGGTTCTCAGTAGACCTTTCCAAGGAGGAGATCTTTATGACGAGATCCCTACCGGGGCATTTTCGGGAATAGGTAAAGGGAGACAGCTTCCCGAGAACGGCTAGACAAGATTAGATTCAGTTATCAACGTAATTCAAGCACGGTCTCCTCGATGTTAGGAATATATCAACTCCTTCATATCAAGCACTACATGGTCATGCTCATGCTGAAATCATTTACAATTTCACAAATTTATGAGCTAATAACTACTCCTTATTATTAGTTACGGCACAGGCATTCTTACACAGGAAATATTTGCAATTCCACCAGTCTATGAAACTGTGTGACAACATATGAATTTCATAATACAATATAAGAAAAATACTTATCAGAAATAACTTCAGCAATGGAAGCAACTGCTGAGAGGGGTGCTCGTTTCCACCCAACCGTAGGCATAGCGACTCCTATTGGATTTACCACTAGCCACCCCCGAGCTGAGACCACGACGTCCTGAGACCTGCGTCTCTCTATTCTTCCAGTGCCCAGGAGCGAAGGTTGCAATCCTCCCTCTCTGCGATCACTCACTCTGCGTAAAAATTGCCAGAGTTCCCCTCGCGTCTGCCCCCGTCAATCGTTCTAGCCATACGCCTTATCCTCTCACGAGGTTGCATGTGGCACGATTACCCCCGCGCTGGTCAGTCATGATGGCTCTACGGATAGGCGGTTCACCTCCCCATCCCTCATCAAGCCATCAACCTACCAGCCTGCAAGGCATTTATTTCAGGGCTAGCGAGCCGCTTTTG
>ML781280.1:1260176-1279737 GCA_009831015.1 Picea engelmannii | reverse complement strand
TCTTGTCCTCGGAAATTCCGATTTCCCGATGTGTCAAACGCCGATGGCGCTTGATCTCTAACACCTGTCCTTCCGATGGATGGTCCAGATCTTATCGTTGTTTCGAGACTTGAGTGGCCCCGATGCCTGGTACCCCGGATCTCTGAGACGGATGATCTCGTGGCACGGGTCCCTTTTCCAACTGGACGACTTAGATTTGCTCTCGGGATTTCGAGACTTTCGAAGTCCTTCTTCCCTTGCTCTCAGGATCTCCGATTCCCCGATTCCCGACTCTTCGGGATCTCTTGCCACATGTTCTGGATGAGATCAATGGCTGAGATTCTCTATCGGAGTTTCGAGGCTTAAGAGGTCTCGGTTCTCTCGACCTGTAAAACCCCGATGCCAATAAAATCCCGATGACTCCTCAGAGTGTTGACACGTGTCCTCCTTACGGCTCCGTCCTCCTCCGCTACTGTGCTGACAGCTAGCTCCCACTCATCGGGGTTTCGCGGATCGCGATTCCGTATGGCAAGAGTTCTTTGTATTCGAAAACTTCGATATGCCGAACCCTGACTATCTTAGATCCACGGACACGCGTCCCTCAATGATGGACGGTCCTGATTGTATCGGAGAATCGCGTATCGCGATTCCGTTGTGCACGAATCCCTTGTCTCCGGGAACCCCGATTCCCCGATCTCCGACTCTTAGGAATCCTCTGCCACGTGTCCCTACTGTTTGGACGGCTCAGATCCCATCAAGAAATCGCGGATCGCGATTTCCTATTGCAACGGTTCTACACCCCTAATTCTCCGATGAGAGAAATCCCGAAGCCTCCCAGAATGCTGACACGTGTCCTGCCGAGATTAACGGCTAGGATTCATTCTCGGAATTTAGAGAACCACAAGGCCTCGATTAGCAGACTCAACAAAACCCCGATGAATCTATTATCCCGACGACTTCTCCGGGATGTTGACACGTGTCCTTCTGAGATCAACGGCTAGGACTCTTTCTCTTCACATTAGGGTGTAACTCCCACGCAATTTCCCGAGATCTGACGACTGTCGGGATTATGATTCTAGGATCCGACGATTCAGATCATTCCTCCTACACACTTCTCTACCAGAGTCTATACTCCGTGCAACTCTTCCCGATCCAACGGCTTATGGTATTTCTGCTCAAGATCTGGTGGCTCAGACCTCTTCCTCGCATGCCTACCCCTACGCTTAACCCCTGCGCAGATTCTCCGGATCCAACGGTTGATGGGTAATGTGAACCGAGATCTAACGGTCCAAATTCATTCCTTTGGGCTTTGGGATTTACGATCCCAATTGCTCATTGCTCACGATGAGAGAAGGCAAGGGGAAAGGTATGTAACGCCTGCATCACTTTCGTCAATCTAATGGTCGTGAATGGCTATGGTTCACCCAACGAGATCTCATCCGTCGACTTGTCACTCCTCACAACCCTACTACCTCGGAGCCTTAAGAGAATCATTCCTCCTCGTGCAGGGTCAATAAGGGCTGTACATTCGAGTCCTTGTTCTAGGTTCTCAGTAGACCTTTCCAAGGAGGAGATCTCTATGACGAGATCCCTACCGCGGCATTTTCGAGAATAGGTAAAGGGAGATAGCTTCCCGAGAACGGCTAGACAAGATTAGATTCAGTTATCAACGTAATTCAAGCACGGTCTCCTCGATGTTAGGCATATATCAACTCCTTCATATCAAGCACTACACGGTCATGCTCATGCTGAAATCATTTACAATTTCACAAATTTATGAGCTAATAACTACTCCTTATTATTAGTTACGACACAGGCATTCTTACACAGGAAATATTTGCAATTCCACCAGTCTATGAACCTGTGTGACAACATATGAATTTTATAATACAATATAAGCAAAATACTTATCATAAATAACTTCAGCAATGGAAGTAACTGCTGAGAGGGGTGCTCGTTTCCACCCAACCGTAGGCGTAGCGACTCCTACTAGATTTACCACTAGCCACCCCCGAGATGAGACCACGACGTCCTGAGACCTGCGTCTCTCTGTTCTACCAGTGCCCAGGAGCGAAGGTTGCAATCCTCCCTCTCTGCGATCACTCACTCTGCGTAAAAATTTCCAGAGTTCCCCTCGCGTCTGCCCCCGTCAATCGTTCCAGCCATACGCCTTATCCTCTCGCGAGGTTGCATGTGGCACGATTACCCCTGCGCTGGTTAGTCATGATGGCTCTATGGATAGGCGGTTCACCTCCCCATCCCTCATCAAGCCATCAACCTACCAGCCTGCAAGGCATTTATTTTAGGGCTAGCTATCCGCTTTTGGTTCTCCGGGCCAGTGGAGTCCAAATACGGTATTTTTATTCTTGGTGGAAGTTAACGCCCCTTTTTCAAGGTGCCCTCCACCACCATCGTGGTCTCTTTTCCGCACATCCCCTCTCAGCAGTTCTGCAATAAATTCAAACTGTCATTTACATTTATTGACCTCTTTCTACAGGTCCATTTACATCACATATTCATACTTATGAGTTTTTCCATAGTCCTTGGCCAGTTTAGTTATATTTACAATCTAGGGGAAACAGGGTGTTACAGGGAGTCTTCTTATGCACTTAGGAGGCCATGGTAGCCTAGAAACCAGCCCACATACCCAGATCTACAATCCCAAGTTCCACCCTATTATCAACAACAATAGTGGAACCCACCAGGTTGGAAAAAATGGTTTACTCGGTACCAACATCCTTGGCTTCAAGGATGGAGAGGAGGACACAACCAAGGAAATCCTCAAGCTCCACCTATCCCTATGTCCAAACATCCTTATCCTCAGTTCTCATCGAACACTCCACAACTTCTACTAGGTTTTGTTTCACCACCTTTACCTCCTACCCCATAACAACAACCACTACAATTTCAAAATGCAAGCTCCCCAAAACTGACACTATTACCATCAAAGCTAGTGCCAAATCCCAATAATAAGCCCCCTCAACCTCTTAACAATGTTGAGATGCAGGCCCTCCCAACATATGTCATTACTCATGTTCCATTATAGGAAATTCAACTAAGATCGGGAAAAGTTCTAGATAGGCAGAGACCTTCAGTAGTCATCCAAGAAGAAGAAGAAGAAGAAGAAATCATCAAACAATCCACGGATGACACTAGGTGGGAAGATGTTATTATCCCGAAGAATCAAGAACCTAAGATTCCCCAAAATGAACCTTCACAAATTTCGAAGGTCCTTCCTTATCCAGACTGATTGGTAATCAAGAAACCTACTACCCGACCGAGATTTGACATTTTGAGTGAATTGAAAAATATTTGTTTCAATATTCCTCTGCTTCAAGCCATTAAAGACATTCCAATCTATAGTAAGGTAGTCAAAGAATTGTTTATTAAGAAGCCAGGTAGGAAGCAAAAGGATCCTCCTACAATGCATTTGGTAGGAGGACTCTCTGAGTACATATCATAGCAGCCAAGGCTAGCAAAATATGGGAATCTAGGAAACCCTGTAGTGACCATAACCATTAATGAGGTCTCCATTGGAAACACTCTCATATACCTAGGGGCAGCCATCAATGTTATGATTGCTACTACCTTGGAACAATTATAATTACAACCTCTTCTTCGGCCTACCCCAAACATTTTGGAATTAGCAGATAAGACTAGGGTTATACCTGAAGGGATTTTAGATGATGTCATGGTTACTTTAGCCTCATGGGAGTACCATGTAGATTTTCTTGTCATTCATTCAAAGGATCCTACCCGAGGCCATCTTGTTATTTTGGGAAGACCTTGGCTAGCAACAACCAATGCATTTATTGGTTGTAGAGAAGGAGAAATGACCATCTCAAATGATCTCTCTATCTAGAAGCTCACTATTTACCCTCCAAATCAACCTATTATGGAGATTCTATGGTGGCTTGAATGTCCATACGATAACGAGGACTGGGAAGAAACCGTATTGCCAAGTGACCATGCATGGGCACTTCAGGAGCACACAACCGAAAATGTGTTAAACCAATTCATTTTTGCTATCACATTTGTGGATATTCCATAGTCTTTTCCCCAATTTGAGTACATGTTTGGGGAATAATTTCAAGAACAATTGGATCCATCCATTTTGTCTTCGACTTATTTTATTTTCGAGATATATGAGTCTGCCATGTCTTATAATATTCCCTATGAGATTAGTCCAGGAAATGTTTTACATATAAACTCTGGGCTAGATGCAGACCAACATAAACAGTTAGTAGATATCCTTAAAGAACAATCAGGAGCATTTGCCTAGGAATACACTGACATGAAAGGTATACACCCTGACACATGCATCCATCATATATACACCCAGGGGGAAGTAACATATGTTAGGCAACCCCAGAGAAGGATAAACCTAGCACTCAAAGACACAGTCAAGGAGGAAATCCAAAAGTTGTTAAATGTTAGATTTATCTATCCCATCTTCGACAGTAAGTGGGTATCCCCGCTTGTAATGGTTCCAAAGAAAGTGACTAGGAAATGGAGATTTTTTGTTGATTTTCGGGAACTCAATAAGGCCACTCTGAAAGACTACTCTCCTCTTCCTTTCATTGACCAAGTTCTAGATACCTTGTCTGGAAAGAAGTATTTCTCCTTTCTAGATGGGTAATTTGGGTACAACCAGATTCTTATAGCACCCGAGGACCAAGACATGACTACCTTTACCTGTCCTTGGGGCACCTATGCCTATAGGGTCTTACCATTTGGATTGTGTAATGCTCCTTCCACATTTCAACGAGCAGTATTAGGGATATTTGTCGATCTTATTCATGATTGTGTAGAGGTATACATGGATGACTTCACAGTTTATGGAAACACTTACCAAGAAGCCTTAGACAACTTAGAAAAATTCCTCATCAGATGCCAAGAAATGAACCTATCCCTAAGTCATGAAAAATGAAAAATGTTGTTAACTAAAGGAGTGGTTCTAGGGCATCATGTTTCATCTGAAGGGATAAAAGTCGATCTTGCAAAGATTGAGGTCATTGTTAGACTTCCACCCCCCAAGACTCTGAAAGAGGTGAGAAGCTTTATCGGACATGTCAGATATTACCGATGGTTTATTGAAAATTTTACAAAGATTGCTGCACCTATGTTTGGATTATTGATAAAAGATGTTGATTTTGTTTGGATTGAGCAGTGTCAAACTACCTTTGAAACCCTAAAAGACAAGCTGTCCGTAGCACTAGTTCTTAGAGGGCCCAATTGGACTCTCCCATTTCATATATCTACTGATGCCTCCGACACTGCAATAGGAGGGGTATTAGGGAAGAAAGAGGACCAACAGTCCTATGCCATTTATTTTGTAAGCAAGAACTTGTCCCTTGCTGAGTTGAACTACACAGTCACCGAGAAAGAGTTCTTGCAAGTTGTTCATGCTATTAACAAGTTTCATCATTACATTACATGTTATGAAGTATTTGTACACATTGATCATTCCGCCATTAGGTTCCTCATGAATAAACCTATAACTAATGGCCCAGTGACTAGGTGGCTCTTGTTATTACAAGAATTTAATATTATTGTGCTTGACTGACCTGGAAAGGATAATGTAGTAGTTGACTTTATTCCTTGCATAAAGAATGAGGATGATGATATCCCTGTAGATGATAGTTTCCTAGATGAGAATCTCTTTGCCTTTTCTATCAATACCCCATGGTTTGCAGATATGGCAAACTATTTGGCTACTAGGAAGTTACTGTCTCATTTGTCACCTCATGAAAAGCGAAAAATTATTACACAGAGTGATAATTAATCTTGGTTTGGTCATGATATTTTTTGCACAGGTCCTGATTTTATTATTTGTAGATGTGTCCGAGAGGACGAGGTACCTGAAATACTACGAAGTTGTCATGATGGACCGTGTGGTGGCCATTTCGCTGACAAACATACAACATCTAAGGTGTTACATTCAGGTTACTATTGGCCTAGCATTTTCAAAGATGCTGCCAAGTATGTGAGAAGTTGTGATAGTTGCCAAAGGATAGGTATACTTATGTCAACTAATGAAATGCCTTTACAGGCCCAAGTTATTATAGAACCCTTCGAAAAATGGGCCCTCAACTTTGTAGGACCAATTTCACCCATGTCCCGTAGGAAGAACTATATCTTACTTTGTACGGAATATGTCACCAAATAGGTATAGGAAAAATCCCTATTTAGGGCCACAGAGAATTCTATTGTTGAATTAATCTATGAAGACATCTTTACCCACTTCGGTGTCCCTCGTGAAATTGTTACTGACCACAGAATTCAATTCACTTCCAAGCTGATGAAAGAGCTAATAGAGAAATATGGGATTAAACATTGTAAATCTTCTCTATACCACCCGCAAGCCAATGGCCAGGTAGAATCCACAAACAAAGTTTTGGAAGCCATCTTGACTAAGACTGTTCAGTTACATCACCGAGATTGGGTTGATAGGCTCCTAGAGGCTTTGTGGGCATACTGAACTACTTGGAGAAATACCATTGGGCATACCCCTTATGAGCTAGTGTACGGGAAACAAGTACTTTTACCTATAGAATTCCAAGTAAGGACCTTACGTATTTCCATAGAATTAGGATTGAACTTGGATGAGTCTCAGAAGCAACGAGCCCTACAGTTGAATGAGTTGGATGAAATCAGGAAAAATTCCATCCAACGGATGATACTAGTCCAAAAACAAAGGAGCAAGTGGAATGACACATTTATTAAGAAGAAGCACTTCCAGCCTGGTGATTGGAATTTTTTGTTTGATTCCCTATTCAAAAACTTCAAAGGAAAAATTACCACCCGTTGGTTGGGCCCTTACGAGGTAGACACTGTATATGACAATGGAGTTGTAAAAATTAAAACAATCGACGATGGACAAGTATCCTTTGTGGTAAATGGACACAGACTTAAATTTTATCATAAGCCCATTTCCAGAGAAGATTTTCTACAGGTCATTGCAGCTAACAAGGCATTAGCCTTAGTAGATGGGGAAGTCCCCCCTTGTTCTTGAAATTTTTTCTGAATTTCCTACTGTATATATGTAAATATTTTTTGAATTTTGTTAATAAGGAAATTCTAGAGGTTCCTGTAAGTATTTATTTCACCAGGAGTACACAGTTTCAAGGATCTTTCTTCAAAACATTATTATACTTGAAATTTGTGTCTACTAAAGATCAAATGAATAGTGACTTGCTGTAATTAGCCATGTTTTTGCAAAAAATTCTCATTTTTAAGGCATTCTAAAGCAGTTGCTCTTGAAACTCTTCACCACTATATAAGGAAGTGATACCATAACTATCAAGCCTAGAGGTCTCTCATACAGTTTTTCCAAGAAACCTGAGTAAGTGAGTCAAGTGTCTTTATCAAAGAGTAACGAGGTCTAATTAGCAGTTAGTCATGGAAACATCATAATAATTACAAAAGAAGAAAGTGAGTTGAGCCTAGAGATACCTTTCTGTTCTTTCTCAATGGTACCATCCACTACACACTAAATAACTTGATTATATCATATCTTTAGATAGGCCACGTCCGCTTAAGTATCCCTTACATTAGGACAAGCACTAAAAAATATAACGGAAAGTCATCCTCTAACAAAAATACCATCCCAAGTGAAAAAAGAGAGAAAAAGTTGTTTCATAGTTGTTCCCCCATCTTCTCGCGTAAGCAATCTTATATTAAAATCTTAAAAAATAGAGGGCCAGTCTCTGGGGTTTAAGAGGCTAACCTATCAGGATACTGAACAGGTCTGCTGGCAGTGGGTACCGACCTGTGGTATGACTAGGTAAACCCATCGGAGTACTGAACAGGCTTGCTGGCAGCGGAGCATTCTACCTAGCGAGGATGGTAATCTGACAAAAATAAATAATAAATCTAAACTTGTCTTGATGTACGACATTACTTGCAGACAAAGATGACATGAAGTATGTGTGGTTAAGCTAAGGTTAATGAACTCCATCAACTTGCCATTGGGAAATAACTCTAAGACTATCTTGAAACTCTCTTGCCTACCTCTTATTATCTATATATAGGATTCTGTATCCTATAGGTGGGGCCATTTCCTAACTGTCTCGTTAGACCAATTTGTGAAATTTTATCTTTACACTTGACATACTGTAAACCTTCAGCTGTTGGGGGATACTAACTAGTTTTCTATACTTTTGATTGTGAGGTGTCACAATACTTAAGTGTGGGGGAGGGGTTCATGAGCTGACAAATAATTATTGCCTAGAGAAATGAGTCTTTGCAAGAATTTTTGTATTATTACTATAATACAAGTTATTACATTGATAGTCATGTTATTTTTAAAAATGCTTCACTCATGTGTGCTATACATTACTACACTCATGCTTAATAGAACACTCTTTATCAGTTTATCGTTCATTACAACCATTTCATTATAGGTTTTGACATTTGCTATAACCCGTTCATTATAGGTTTTGACACTATATGTCATATACAAGAAGAATGAGTAAGAATGGAGCACTCTGCCTCTACTCATTAACCACTATGGTTGTCAAAAACACTTCAAAATTGCAGGCTATCCATTATAAGAGGCGAAAATGCACTTAATACAGGGGTACCAGATGAGGTACCGGATGAAATACCATTTGAAGTGTCATTTGAAGTGCCATTACATTGCATACCAGTAATTGTCCTAGATTCCAGGTAACTAGAATTCAATTATATTTAATTACATTGGTTGTAGGCATTGATTAACAAATGCTTCATATGGTTATGATCAAATGTCCAAGTCAAAAGACTTGTACATTGATCTAAGTACGCACCACTCCATTGCTCCCAAGCTTGCCATCAAATTTGAATCTCCCACACATGGAAGCTCACACACACATGTGGGCAACGTACTCCACCATAAGAGCATCCAAAATCGGGCTGGGCACTCTATTGTTTCATTTTCCCTTGCCATTTTCTCTGCCCTGCGTTAAGGAATCATGCCTAACCACTGTCGAATTCGCCCTCTATTCTAATTGCACTCAGACTATGTTAAACCCGTTCCATTTCTTGGCATGTTCGCACCCTTGCTTGGTAAAATTTGCCTCTGTTCCAATTGCACTCAGATCATGCCTAATTCATGTCTCTATGTGGCTCGATTTCTCCCTTTCTTGTTGAATTCAAACTCTATCACAATGCCCAATCGATACAAACCCTCCTCCTATGTAGACTTGTTTTCCATTCCAGAATTCGCACAGTGCACGGAAGTGTTCTTGCATGTTGGTTGGGGGATATTGTTTGCAAGGCCATGATGACGGTCTTTCTATGAAATTTGCAGTTGGTTTTGATGGCAAGATAGCACATGTAGGGTCTCTCAACTTTGCAGTCACAGAAGAGTCAATTGCTGCTGCAACAAAAATTCCAAGAATGGGAGATAGGTGGTTCAAGAATCATCAATTTCGGCGCTCAAGTTACAACAGGTTGTTCAAGCCTGAATTAAAAATCATTTCAGGAGCGAAAGGGTATGCTAAAGAGTGGATAAAACTAGAATTTTTTAACCCCCTCATTATCATCGCAAGGCTAATTACATGTGAAGGTAGATACTCCACCTTCAAAGCTTGTCATTTTAGATTGTTGGCTCATTTTCTGTTCAACAAAACTTTGAACTTTCCCTTTTATTTTCTCAAAAGCTAGGAGAAGATGTCCTCTCAAGTGAGGAAAAATGTGACTAACACCCACAATAGTCTCTTCCACCATGGTTTGATCAAACTCCTCATTCTTATCGAACTAGAGAAGCAGGGGCAAATTTGGGATGGCTTTATCTACCAATTTACAAACCCCCACTTGATAGTTAAGACCGACAGAAAGCCACTTAGCCTAGAAACTATCTCTCCATCCAAGCCTCACTCTCCAAGAACTCCAAACTCCATTGCACAAACCCTCTCTTTGTTAGAACAATACCAAAAGCTTGTTTATATTCCTACTTCTTCATCGGGGAAAAAGACCAAAATAAGCCTATTGTTGAGCCCCCAATGCCTTCACTTTCTCTTGGTCCTACACCTAAGAAAATCCAAAAGGTAATACAACAATACTTTCCCATCATTCCCACAAACAAGAGGGGAGCCAACCGATTTGGTAAGGGACCCTTTTGGAAGAGTACCCGAAGCACTAGAACCAAGCCTTATGAAAAAACTCCACCTGCTTCGGATCCCATCCAAGTGTCCTCCGACCTTGAGAGACCTCATAAGAAACCTAGAGAAGTATCTACGGATGGATTAGAGCCACTAAGGAAAACAAAATCATAACCTACCTCACCTTTCCAATCTCCCATCACTCCTACTTCACCTATTCCTACTCTTGATCCTAAAACTAATAAATTGTCCACATCCCTCAAAGCATCTAAGCCTTCCTCAGAGATCGCCGATTCTGTCCCAATTATAGAGCATCTACAAAAATAAAACCATCAACTTCTCCAATAGTTGGAAGAGAGGAAGACAATAGATGTACATCTCCATCATGACAATGCAGTCCTTCAAGCAAAGGTCAACTCCCTTCAGCGGTTGGTCGATGAAATGACGCAATCTAACTATAGCCTCAGAGCATAATTAAAGCAACACAAGAGGCACAAGGCCAAGCTTACACAACAAGAAGGAGAGGCTTCCAAAGTTGATCCTCCTCAGCAAGCTTAGTTCCGAGGGATGAATTCTTTTTGTTTGCAGTGGGACCTGCAAAATTGTAAGTGTGGGGGTAATGTTGGGCCTGAGATATGATCATTTTCATGACGTTATTATACACTTTTTTCCATATGTACATATGCATTTTTCATCTTTCAAAGGAGCTTTTTGAAGAAATTTATGATAAAATGGTATAATCCGCATGAGGTACGTATAATTCATGTTTTGTGATTCAATCAAGTTTAATTTATCATATTTTATGGTTTCCAAGAGTTAATTCATCCTTTTTTGCTATTACAGGGAAAAACACACCATGTTTATTGGTCTGACACTTGATCCGACACTCGTTCCGGTACTTGATCTGACACTCATTCCAACACCCAATATTGCACAAAAATGCAAGGCAAGTTGGCGGTTATGGTATTGGCGGCCAGTGGTGGAAAAATCGGGCACATGGGTTTTGTTTGTCATTGCCCCCTCCAGCTATTAAGCTCAAGACAACTCGATTTCAGTTGTCCAAAGAGGGCAATTATTGGTTTCCTCCATTTTGTTAGTTATGAACGCATTTATTGTAAATTACCGAATTTAGAGGTGGTTCGACCCTCCTGTGGTCGACCACCTGGGTTGTTAACCTATACATACTACCAGGATGATCATTAGATTGGAGAAGCAAGTAGAATAGCCATCAGATTGGAGATAAATGCGTTGTACTCTGTTTTTCATCTTTCACATTGCCAGAATAGTGCCAGAATTGCGTTTTTGACTTTCATGGTGAATTTGCCCTGTTGAAGTTCATGGTGTGCTTGTAGAGGGTGGCCACGACTTGTTGGGGGGCCCATTAGCAGTCTGGTGATGATCAGTGTGTTGTTTATACATTTCATAATTTAAATTGTCGTTTATTTCCTGTACATGCATGTTTTATGTTTTAATTAGCTAGCTGTGATTTAATTGTTTTATTGTTATTTTGCAGGTTAGTATGATGGATTATGTTATCATGAATTAGTTTTGTAGGCTAGGAATAGACTTGCAAGTCTCTTCGCTAACCCCATATGCATCTAGATATCAGATGACACTTTTATTTATGATCTTACAATCAAGTTTAAAACAGAGTTGTTTTTAGAATAATATAGAGTTATATTTGGGTTTCATTTGACATGGATCTTTGTTGGATGGATAGATTTAATTCTAATTCTTAATCATAGTTTGATTATCTTAGTTTTAGATAGGATTCATTTGTTTAGTTGTTGGTTAATTGTCAATTTACTTTTTAATAAGCATAGTTTAATTTCTGTTTTTAATCCATTTTCTTATCATAGCTGGAATGATTAAAATATTCATAGTATAGTTTCATTTCATGTAATTTCCTTTCATAGATTAAAATGCAATTAAATTCCTTAGTTATATAATGATGATCTCATTATGATGTTAATGGTTTGTACATAAATATGCTATGTATTTAACATTACTTTTATCATGGCTAAGTTTTCATTGGACTGTTTACTTCACACCTTTCATTTTTCCATTGAAATTAGTATTGAGCTTATACCATTAGAACTGTCTTTTGTTGTCAAGTGTCATTGAGATATCATCCATCACCATCGAAGGCATTCACACAACTACCAACATTACATTTGAGTGTTTCATAGATTAAAGATAGTTTCTTGCTTTTGTAGATTAGATAGTTTCTTGTTTTCATAAGTTTAGTTGTTAATCTTTCTTGCTTTCAATAGAATAGATTTCCTTTCATGCATTGCATTGAGCATTTAAATTTCCTTTCACACAAGAGAAATAGTTTTGCAATAGGCATTTAGTTCACTTACCTCTTAGGCTAGGTAGTTGTTCAATGAGAAGTCTTTTCTTACTTGTCCCTTTGCTTTAGTAGGTTAGTTAGGTGCTTTTGATTGCTTGTCTATTTTCTTTAATAGGTTAGATAGGTGTTTTTGCTTACTTGCTTATCTATCTGCTTTCATAGGATAGTTTCTCATTGAATGTAGGTTGGCAAGTTAAAGAAGTTTTCATTTGTCATTTTCTTATTATGCTTAGTAGTTTGTTTTTGCTTATTGTTTGCTTTACATAGAGTTTTTTCTTGCTTTCTTAGGAACTATCCTTCAGTCCTTGGCCCAAAAGTGCATAGGTTACCTAGTTTTCATTTTGCCTAGTAGGGTTTTCTCATTAGATAGGTTTTCTTGAGTAGATTGGCCTTAGATAGTTGCTTTCATTAGTTAGATTATACTCCTACCAATCTTTTACCTTTGGCATATATTTTGCTACAACTCTAAGTTTACTTACCCTGGGTTGAAAATTTAATTGAGGGTAGTTTAGTGTCTTTTTTAGTACATATAAATCACCTAACAGAAACTCTGGCCTTTAGGTGAACTTACATGTTCTGAATGATTTTCCGCTGAAGTGGTCATCGCAGAAGTTGATCGTCTGCTTATGATCTGACGGTTCTCGTGTTTTACTCTAGATCAATGGTTGACGTGACTTCGGATAATCTTACCTATTCTTGGCTTCTTTTCACTGGAGTGATTAGCACCGAAGTTGACTACTGCTACACAACTCTAATCTCACGACTATCATATTTCACTATAGATCAACATTTGTCGTGACTTTGGGTCTTCGGCCTTTCTTATCCTATCCTTCCACTTTATTTTGATCGGATGACCAATATAAATTCTAAAATTTTTCTCAGATCAAATGACTCATGTCCACTTCGAGACTTCATCTTCGTGTAAAATATCTTTTCCTTTGCGTAATTTTATCTGAAGTAGTTAGCACCGAATTTGACTATTGTTCCTCCTACATGATCTGATGATTTAAGTTACTCACAAATCTTCAATCAGATGGCCACGATTCTCACCTTCTTTACGCAGGTTTCCTCTGTGATCCAATAGTCAGATTTACATCTAAATTCTGGATGAATGGCTCTAGTTGCTTGATTTTTATAAAGGTTTCCAGTTGTAAAAATTCTCTTTCTGAAACCTAATCTCCTGCGCAACTTCTCTTCTGAGATTTTGGGTTTATATGCATCTTGTTGACATCAATGACAATATCGTGCCATTGTGTTCAACATAATCTTCTAAAAGTAGATTCAGCAGGGGGCGACGTTTATGAGATCTCTTACATGAAGTATATCTTCTGGTCAATTTTCACCATTTTCTTATGCTTCAATTAACATTTTATATTTTTTTGACCAGTGTTATCAATTCGACACCACACCCACTGTGATTGTGTATCTATGTGAAGTCTTTGTTGGAGCAAGTGTGTAATACATAGGCTAGGACTTCCGACAGGATAAAGTCGAATTGCGGGTCCCAAATCATCGGTCTCCATGTAGAATTGGTCATTGACTTGTTGGGTGCCATCTACTTCCATACTCAATTTCAAGTTTCAACTCCTCCCAGGAGCCGTCGGGAAGCTCTCAAGGGCTGCTCCAATGATCTGTCGTACCTGGGTAGGTTTTCTATGAGATTTTCAGATATCCCTCTCATTTCACAACTCTTTTCGTTTATTTTTCCTTTTTTTTCATGTGGTACCGACCCCCTTTTTGACACCCCTACTTGGGACCTATTCCATTGGACTCCTCTGTTCATCATGATTATAGTGATACCTATCATTTTTTAGCCTTGTTTTTCCATGGACCAACCCATCCTTTTCACCCACCTTTCTTTCCCACCTCTTCCTATGTTTTCCTCTCACCATGGACAACAATCGCAATCAAGACCTTGAAAACCACATATCTACCCACATTGAGTCCAAAATGAACCACCTGAAAGAGGAATTGAAGGACCTCAATTCCCACCTTGCCATCCAGCTTGAATCCCACCTTGAATCTCAAATTGACTCATTTTGTACCAAGGTCCTGTAAAAACTGCCCATTTATGCAATCCATTCCTCATCTGATCAACCTTCTAACCTTGAAGATATCACTTCCTCCATTTCCAAACAGTTTTAGTTCAACTCTTTTCATCATGATCTCCATCTTCCACCAGTGGAGGTGAACAAATTTGATGTCTTGGATCCCACTAGTTGGGTCACTCAAATGGAACACTACTTCTCCTTGCATGGAATCACTGATGACTTGGCCAAACTTCATTACGATGTCCTCTCTTTGGATTCTAAACATTGGAAATGGTGGCAATGGCATTACAAATCACGCTAAGGCTATGTTGGTTGGACCTAGTTTTCCATTGAACTTTATGACCACTTTGACACTGATACACACTCCCCGGGCTGTCTAACCAAATTGAAACAATCAGGTACAATGAAAGAGTTTATAGATACATTTGATTAATTAGATTTCAGAACAGAGGGCATGTCTGATACCTTTTTCTGGGAATGCTTTATCAGTGGCCTCAAGGATGACATATGAGCCCAAGTCCTCATGACTCACCACCATAATTGGTTGGAATCTACTCAACGTGCCAAGGAAGCTCAACAGGTTGTTTTTTTCCAACACCGCAAACCTTCTTTCCCTCTGTGCCCTCTCCCTTCCACTCTTGCCCCTCATCCCACCCGACTCAAGATCCAAAAATTAACCTGGAAAGAAATGGATGAACGCCAACTCAAAGGTCTTTTCTATAATTGTGATGAAATTTTTTTTTCTGGGGCACAATTGTAAGGAACAAAAGTTGTTCAATTCCATCTCTGAGGATGTTGTTGAAGACAAGATCAAGGCTTCTCATGCATCCAAGCTACTTGATCCAACTCCTATCACTCTACCACATGATCCACCAGAAGTTGAATCAGTCATTTCCTTGAATGAACTCACTGGATTCTCTGCTCCCAAAACCCTCAATCTAATTGGATACATTAAAAACTGGAAGTTCATCATCCTAATTGATAGTGCTAGCACTCATAATTTCATTCATCGACACATTTCTCAAGAAACCCATTTCTATATCCATCCAGTCAACAATTTTCAAATAATGATTGTGAATGGAGGTTCCATGAAATGTGGGGGGCGTTGTGAAAATATGAATCTCCAAATTGTCCAGTAAAACATGAAATCTCATATGTTCACTATCAACATGGGTGGTTGTGACATTGTTTTAGGTGCATAATGGTTACACACTCTCGGTCCCATCCTCATGAATCTTAAGGAATTGACCATGCAGTTTCAATAGGACGACCAACAGTATAAGTTCCAAGGCATCACAATAGGCTCCCCTAAGATCATGTTGAGATTGATTCCCACTTCTGAAATTTCCCTCCCCTTTCTATTTTCCCAACTTCTTTTTTCCATTTCTTCTCCCTCTTCTATACTTTCCCTCATTCCCCTTTCTTTTCTCGTTTCTTCTTTCCCTTTCTAGTTACTATACTTAGCCATTTTTCAAAAAAACAACGGGTTCATGGGTTGGAAGACTCGTAGATCCTCACCTCCACCCATATTCCCATATCATGAGTCTGACTGACCACAGTGTTATTTTGTACTTAACCATTTTTACAACCGCGGGTTCACAGGTTCAATCTTTCGTATTCCAAGTTCCACGATATCCATTTTTCACCCAAGCACCCGTGATCTACATTATGACCGTCAAACTTGCTGCAGATACCAAAATACTAAGTATCTCATTTTTCTTATTGAGTTCGACTGACCGTAGTGTAACACTTAGCCTATTTTCGATTGTTCGCAACCGTAGGTTCACAAGTTCCCGAGCTGGCTGGTTCACAAAAGTTTCCAAATTCAAATTGCTCTCGTCCATCTCTACCACCTTCATGCTTTTCCAAATACACATTTAGTATGGTTTAATGCTAATAATTGATCATGCAGGTTCCGTAAAAATCAATATTAATAAGCAAAGGGATCGAGGGGATTTTCCATTAAGTTACATTAAAGAATGATTTTCCAAAGGTTATACTATTGTTATCTCTCTCAAAGGATTCATTTCACGTATTATCAAGTTAAAAGAACACTTTCATCAACCTATGGTAGCAACAGCTTGACAACAGTTATACAATGATACTTTGAATATTTTTGTCCATGAAGAATAGAACTTTCAGTAGTCCAGAGCGTATTCTTACTATTCATCTCCTCCTGCTAAAAAAGAAGTGACTTGGATGTCAGGAATTGCACACGCAGGGTGTGTCCCTGAAATATTCGGCTGCAAAGAGTTGGTTGCATGGTGCATTGAGAAATACGTATCGATTCAGCAAATTATTCAACTTCAAGACCATTCCCCCATCTCTCTTTCATCACTAGTGTTTTGTAATATGTTGAAATTTCCAAAGCTAACACTTACATTCAAAGGAGAGGATTGTAGAGATTTCCTGAAAAGACATGATAATGGCATGGACCTCTTGCCTGAGTTCTTGGAGAATCCCATGACTTTCCTAGAAGAAATTACCAGGATTCAGGTCGACTCGTTTAAAAATCCCTTTCTGGAAATCGCTTAGTTGTTTACCAGGATGACAGGCCAAGAAAGTACCACCACTATTTCCCACATGATTCTTTAAATTTTATATTTTACAATTAAAGAGCAAGATATTTTGGATTGGGGAAAACATATTTCCATTGAAATCTCCTCCCAATTGTCACAGTACAAGAAAGACAAGAAATTCTTTATGGCTTCTTATTTGGTCTTTGTGATAGCATATTGCTGTCAATTTCCAAAATTGTCTATCTGTAAGAGGGTGAACTTTGAATCTGACCTAGTTACCTTTTGGTACCAAGAATTGTGGATATACAAAGCTTGTTTGCATTTTTATGAAGTTTACAATGATTTCATTTCATTTTTTAAAGAACTATTGTTTGGACAATATACGCCCAGGATATCCAACCAGGCAAATAAATTGTTGGATTAAAAAAGGGACATTAGAGAAATGGAAAATCACAATGTTATAAGGATTTTATGCTCCAAGGAAAATCCCTCTTTTCTTCCATAGCACGTATCTAATAAAATGTTTATCACAAAAGTGGCAAGGTGATCCAGGGGATCAAATTTTGCTCAAAATTCAAAGTGCTTGGAATTGCTTCAAATCAAACGAGAGCGTAGGCCTCGTCGTCACGAACCCAACGCAACTTGTTTGGGTTCAAACGAACATCGGATGAGAGAGATATCACATTTTGTTCAAAATGACAAACAAGCAAAAAAAATTGTGTTGATTGTATAGTTCGTACAGATGCTGACATGGCAGACCGTACGACACGTGGTAGATGTGTTGGCAGTCATGTGGAAAAGTCAGCATATGACACATGGCTTGTTTGTGGAAAATGGGATAGCGACACGTGGCCCAATCAATGGCCGCCACGTGTCATCTAAACATTGGTTAAAATTTGTGTAGTCGGCAGGAATCGACCCCGCGACCTCCGGGTAGGGGTAACGCTTTGGGAAGGGCCGCCAAACCGATGCGCCCACAAGTGTTTCTTATTATGTATATGTGAAACAATGTATTTAAATTGCAATGTGTTTGGGTATGGGCGCGGACAGCACTGGGGCTAAGCCCCAGCCCCCGTTGATATGTATATATATATATGTGACCATCCGCACGCGGTTCAAACAGAGCCATAACACATATAACCAGTGGTCATAACACATATAACCGGTGGTCAATGCACATATGATCGATGGTCAATGTATAGCACGGGAGTTGTGTTACCAACGGTTATGAAACCGCACCGACACTTGTTGCTCTATCATTTGATTTGGACTTGGCCCCTTTTATATGAGCGCGAGGTCATGTGGTGGCCCATGTACCCACGGGCCTTGGCAGTTAAGGGCTAGCGCGTAATCATCCTACAGTTCGCACCGTTTGTGCGGTTGCACCCGGTGCTGAGTTTAAACACATAAATGCACGTGGGGGCTAGGTTGAGGAGTAGGAGGTGCATTTTGGTGATCCAAAGACAACAAGTTTGAAGGGGAACTTCCAGGAAGCCTATCTTCTTCAATTTTTGGCCAAACGAGGTGCCAAAAAAGCCCATCTAGGGGTTTTTGGACGTTCTAAAGCCATTGGAGCCATATATTTGGCATTTTGAGCATTGTAAAGCACATATTTGAGCACTTTGATAAAATAATATAAATGATCCATTGGAAGCTGGACCAGGAGATGTAGCCCAAGAAAGGGGTGAACTCCTTTATCATTTGTTGTGTTATGTGTTTTCTGTTCACTGTTATTTGATGCTATTATATGCATCTTGAATGTGTAATTTCTATAAAATTGTGTTTGCAAAATTGATCCATTTTCATTTGAACACATGAATTAAAACTTGCAAATATTTTCAAGAATACAAGTCTTCTTCATTTTTAGATCAAGTTGGTATCAGAACATAGGTTTTTGAAGACTTGATTATTTGCAAGTGTTTTGTTTTCTAATGCTCACAAGGTTGAAACTCACAAGAGGAGAAGGTCAACTTGTAGAGCCAAGTTCTCATCCTTTAAGAAGGAAGATTATATCATCACTGCAAGCTTCAAGGAGACATTCACCAAGTATGGCTCATGAAGAGAGTCATGAACATATTCCTGTAGAAGATGAAGATCTCAGAAAAGCTTTCATGGAAATGAGAGAAATGATAAAACTTTTGATGGAAGAAATGAATACAAGGTTGCAAGGTGAAGGCTCCAACCCTTCAAAGCTCAAGGGAGACAGTGGTGATAAAATTCCAAATGGAAATGGAGGAAATGGTGCTTCTCCACCACCCTCACCTCCATCGTTTTCTTCTTCTTCTACCAGTTCAAGACCTCTTCCAAATTCTCCAAAAGCACATGGTAAAAATCCTTCACAAATTCCTTTGTTAAAGCTTGATATTAAATTCGAACTGCCAATGTACAATGGAGAGGTAAATGCTGAGAAATTAGATAATTGGATTCATCGGATTGAGGTGTATTGTAGGATACAAAAAATTCAAGATGATGAAACTAAGATTCAACTTGCTTCTTTAAGATTGGATAGTGCAACACTCATTTGGTGGGAATCCAAAACTCAAGAGGACATGAAGAAACATGGTAAAATTTTAA
>ML781280.1:1244873-1259443 GCA_009831015.1 Picea engelmannii | reverse complement strand
AATGCTAAATTACAGGTGACAAGAAGGTGTAAACTTAGGTTTTCTATCACTGCAAATTTTATTGATGAGGTAGAGCTTGATGTTATTCCTTTGGATATTTGTGGTATTGTGTTGGGAAGCCCATATTTATATGATAGAAAAGCCATTTTTCATTGTCATGAGAATAAATATCACTTGTTTAAAAATGGAGTTGAGTACATTGTTAGAGCCCATACAAAGAAGATGAATTTATCACTTGTAAATGTGCGACAAATGAAGATATTAGTCAATGCTAGCAAGAATTTTGTTCTCTTAATGATTAAACCCAAAGATGATATTGAAAACAATTTTTTCCAAGGTTGTGATGCAAAGTTGAAATCTGATCTATATGAGGTTGTTAATCGATATGATGAGATGTTTCAGGAACCAAAGGGATTACCTCCAAAAAGGGGTATCCAACATGAAATTCAATTGCAGCAAGATTGTCCTCTTCCAAATATTGGTATGTATAGGATGGCAGTTATGGAGAATACTGAGATTAAAAAACAAATCGAAGAGTTGCTCGACAAAGGGGTCATTGTGCCAAGCACATCGCCATGTGGATCTCCAATTGTGTTAGTGCTAAAGAAAGATGGTACATGGTGTATGTGTGTTGATTTTAGGGCTTTGAAAAAGATTACGGTAAAGAATTGTTATCCTCTTCCTAGAATAGATGATTTTCTTGATCAATTAAAAGATGCTAAGTATTTTACTAAGTTGGATTTGAGAAGTGGATATCATCAGTTCAGGATTGCCGAAGGAGACACATGGAAGACAACTTTAAAAACGAAGCAAGGTTTGTTTGAATGGATGGTAATGCCTTTTGGACTTTGCAATGCACCTGCTACTTTCATGAGAGTTATGAATGATGTCTTAAGGCCTTTTATTGATGATTGTTTTATCGTCTACTTGGATGACATTTTGATTTTTAGCAAAACTCGTGAAGAGCATGTTAAGCATGTAAAACAAGTTTTGGATGTTTTAAGAAAGGAAAAGTTGTTTTTGAAGATGTCCAAATGTGAGTTTGGAAAAACTTCACTTATTTACTTGGGGCATATTGTTGGTGGAGGCGAGTTAAAAATTGATCCCTCCAAGGTCAAAGTCATATTGGAATGGCCCAAGCCCAACAATTTGACAGAGGTAAGAAGTTTTTTGGGAGCAACCCAATATTGGAGAAAGTTTATTGCTAACTTTTCTTCCATTGCAGATCCATTACATGCAGTGACAAGTGTCAAGCAAGTTTTTCAATGGGGAGGCAAGCAACAAAGGGCTTTTGATACTTTGAAAGAGAAGATCAGTTCAGTGCCAGTTCTTGCACTTCCGAATTTAAGACAACCTTTTGAAATCCAAACCGATGCAAGCAATTATGCAATGGGAGCAGTCTTGTTACAACATGGTAAGCCCATTTGTTTTCATTTTGAAACTTTTAATGGTGCCGTGATTAACTATCCTACTTATGATAAGGAGTTGTATGCATTGGTGTAAAGTGTGAAAAAATGGAAACATTATTTGTTGGGGAAAGAAACCATTGTACACACCGATCATCAACCACTACAATACTTACAATCACAAACAAAGCTACAACAAGCAAGGCACTTCAGATTGATGGGTTTTCTACAACAATTCCACTTGGTCATAAGGTATAATAAGGGCATTTATAACAAAGTTGTTGATATGCTTTCAAGGCCTATTATTAGTGCTTCAATTATTCTTAAGCATAGTCCTATCATGCATGAGAGTTATGTTGAGCAATATGCTTTAGATGCCGATTTTAAAGAAGTATATGAGACTTTGTGTCATTCTTACCATGTTGAGGAATTGGATTACCATGTGCATGATAATATTTTGTATCATATTGGCAAGCTATGTATTCCAAAGGGTGAAAGAATCAACATAATAAGAGAAGCCCATTCTTCTCTTATTGCTAGTCACTTTGGTGTAGGCAAGACAGTGGCTAATTTGCAAAGGTACTGCTATTGGCCTAAAATGAATGAAAGTGTTTCATGATATGTTCGAGGATGTTCATTATGTGCCACAAGCAAACCTAGAAATTGAAAGTTGGGTTTGTATACTCCACTTCCGGTTCCTTCTCATCCTTGGGAAAGTATTTCTATGGACTTTGTAGGAGGTCTACCTATGTCTAAAAGAAATCATGATTATCTTTATGTTGTGGTTGATCGATTTAGTAAAATGTGTATTTTGATGCCTTGTAAGAAGCAGGTTACAGCTGAGAAAATGACACAAATGTTCTTTCAAAATGTTTAGGTACATTTTGGATTGCCTAAATCCATTATTTATGATCCGGATTCTCGATTTATTGGAAGTTTTTGGTCAAGTTTATGGGCACTCATGGACACCAAACTAAAAAAGAGCACAGATTTTCATCCGCAAACCGATGGTCAGACAGAAGTGGTAAATAGAACAATGGTGCATATTCTTCGTGGTTATTGCAACAAGCATCCTAAACTTTGGGATGAGAATTTACACTACATTCAGCATGCTTACAATTGAGCTAAGAACTCTTCAACTCAAACATCCCCATTTGAAGCATGTTTTGGCTATTTGCCCAAATATCCTTTAGATTTTATATTTGGGAAGGATATTGCTATTGATGGTCAATATGACATTGATAGGGTAGAAAAGTTCATTGAAAAAATTCAGTCGATACATCAAATGGTACAAGAGCAGTTGGAAAAGAGTCAAGCCAAGTACAAGATGAGACATGACAAGCATCGTGTTGATCACAGTTTCCAAGTTGGAGATGAAGTTTGGATTTACATTAGTAAGGAGAGGCTTAAAGGAGAAGGTAAAAAACTAAAACCAATTCGATATGGTCCTTTTAATATTCTTGACAAGATTGGTAACAATGCCTTCCGTTTAGATTTGCCTCCTTATATGCAAATGTATGCAGTTGTTAATGTTAAGAATTTGAAATTGTATGAGCCTCCTTTGATTGATGATCAAGGAGAACATGTTCAGATTCCTTCTATAGATGATTTCTCCCCATAATATCTTACAGAATTACATGAAGACACAATCCTTGACAGGAGAATGAGAACTTCAAAACGAGGAAATGTGGAGTATCTTCGAGTTGGTATTAAAGGTACAAATCCAAGAAAAGACAAGTGGATTGAGGTTGGAAAGGTGAGGGAACTATACCCTCATCTTCAAATATACTGAGAATAGTCTTTTGGAGGTCCAAAAGCTTTCCAATGGGGAGGTGTGATCCAGGGGATCAAATTTTGCTCAAAATTCAAAGTTCTTGGAATCGCTTCAAATCGAACGAGAGCGTAGGCCTCATCATCACAAACCCAACACAACTTGTTTGGGTTCAAACGGACATTGGATGAGAGAGATATCGCGTTCTATTCAAAATGACAAACAAGCAAAAAAAAAAATGTGCTGACTGTACAGTCTGTATAGTCCATACAGATGCTGACATGGAAGACCGTATGACACATGGCAGACCATATGACAGATGGCAGATGTGTTGGTAGTCATGTGGATGAGTTAGCGTATGACACATGGCTTGTTTGTGGCGAATGGGATAGCGACACGTGGCCCAATCAATGGCCGCCACATGTCATCTAAACATTGGTTAAAATTTGTGTAGTCGACAGGAATCGACCCCGTGACCTCCAGGAAGGGGTAACACTTTGGGAAGGGCCACCCAACCGGTGCACCCACAAGTGTTTCTTATTATGTATATGTGAAACAATGTATTTAATTTGCAATGTGTTTGGGTATGGGTGCGGACAGGGCTGGGGCTAAGCCCCAACCCCCGTCGATATGTATATATATATATATATATGTGACCATCCACACGTGGTTTAAACAGAGCCATAACACATATAATTGGTGTTCATAACACATATAACCGGTGGTCAATGCACATATGACCGGTGGTCAATGTATAGCGTGGGAGTTGTGTTACCAATAGTTATGAAACCGCACCGACACTTGTCGCTCTATCATTTGATTTGGACTTGGTCCCTTTTATATGTGTGTGAGGTCATGTGGTGGCCCATGTGCCCACGGGCCTTGGTAGTTAAGGGCTAGTGCGTAATCGTCCTATAGTTCGCACCATTTGTGCGGTTGCACCCGGTGCTGAGTTTTAACACATAAATGCGTGTGGGGGCTAGGTTGAGGAGCAGGACGTGCATTTTGGTGATCCTGAGACAACAAGTTTGAAGGGGAACTTCCAGGAAGCCTATCTTCTTCAATTTTTGGTCAAACGAGGTGCCGAAAAAGCCCATCTAGGGGTTTTTGGACGTTATGAAGCCATTGGAGCCATCTATTTGGCATTTTGAGCATTGTAAAGCACATATTTGAGCACTTTGAGAAAATAATATAAATGATCCATTGGAAGCTGGACCAGGAGATGTAGTCCAAGAGAGGGGTGAACTCCTTTATCATTTGTTGTGTTATGTGTTTTCTGTTCACTGTTATTTGTTGCTATTATATGCATCTTGAATGTGTAATTTCTATAAAATTGTGTTTTCAAAGTTGATCCATTTGCATTTGAACACATGAATTAAAACTTGCAAATATTTTCAAGAATACAAGTCTTCTTCATTTTTAGATCACAAGGCAATAGAATTTATGGCTGCACTTTTTCCATGAGAAATGGAAAAGCAATTCATACCCTTGCCTTGGAAAATTGGAGACTTTATATTCAGGAATATAAACAAAATTGATGAGTTTGGGGACCACTTCCACAATGTGAACCTGAAATATGCTGAAAGGATAAATGGGTTTGACCCGAACAGAATTTTCATGGAACATATGTTGACATTTAGATTCAACAATTCATTTATTCATACTATTCTGAGTGAACAAGAAGATAACAACTTAGGCACTCCTTCTCACAATGATGGTGATTTGGAAACAATACTTAGTACTAATGAGTTTTACAAGAAGGAAGGAAAGGGTTTTGTTGAGGGGTCCTAAATCCCTTTAACTTAACAATATGAACCAAACCTGCCACAGAGTCCCAATTAGACTCTACATCATTTGATGGTGGAATGGTTCTCCAGATCTTTCGATCCAACCAATTTATCGATGGGATTTACGTAGTGATTTACAAGATATCTTCTTATGAAAGTTCCTCCTCCAGTTTAAATGTTCTTTTCTTTTGTATTTTATTTTATTAGATGGGTCTGATAAAAAGAAATGTGCTGTTATAAACCAGCTGGTAAAGGGGGGTTCTTAACTAATGAAGAAGGCTGAGCTGGGGATAACCTTTATGCTCAAGCATGCAAACAAAGATATTCACACCTGTGACAAGCCTAGTACTAATACGTTAACTTGCTAGTATTTCAATTATTGACTGAGATACAATTATCGAAAGAAGACATACATGCAATGAAATGATGGGAAGAAAAATTGTTTCATTATCTCTAGCATTAATCACACATTACCACAATGATTTGCTTTCATAATTAGAAAAAATAACTACAAAAATATTGAAACAACTAACTTATCAATAGATTCAGAAACTCTTACTCATTACAACATCCATTCATGAAATAAATTTGGAAGTAATTCATCCTCAGGTCCAATCAAACACGCCTTTGATGAAAAACAAAGTTTGTCTCCGGTCCTAAACATGACTTCTCAATTAAGGTTGTTTAGAAATACTTCTTTACAATTCCAAAAATGAGGGTCTTTCTAAAAACCATCGACCTTTGCTAAAAGGTCAATCCTCTTATTTATAATGAATCATTAACTAAAATTAGCTACTACGAGTGCAAGCTAAGTAAAAGAAAACATCACCACATGGTGCTTTCATCTCTCTGTCTTCTAAGAATCATCAAATAGTTTTACTGAAGTGTATGAATCTTCTCATACTCTGACCATTTGACGAAGAGTTCCTCGCATGTATTGGCATACAAAAACATGTGCTGGTCCATCGAGGCTGAAAGGATTTCATTCACTTCTACTGTCCGTTCTCGGTACTTGACTATTTTGACACTTAACCACTACAAAACTTTTCATGCCTTGATCAGATGGTCCATAAACTACTGTACTTGGCCTGGCACCATGCTCGCCACCTTCGTTATCTCTGTTGTCCATGCCGAGTCTTGTTCTACATGTTTCTTGACTATGACATGCAGGTCGAAAAAGTCTTTCGGTGAGCCGAATTCTGGAAGGATGATGTCTTTCATCTCCCAATTAATCTTTTCCCATCTCTTTTTGCAATCGACCCATTTCTCCTAAATCTCCTGCTGAGGTTCTTGGGCCATTTTCACCCAGTATTCAACCGCTTTCTTGATCCGATCTATGTTGTTGTCCCTCAGCACCTGAAGAGCCAGCACCCGAATGCCACGCTCTTCGGTGCCTCAGCCCTTTTGAACCATGTTGATGTAATCGATCCTTTCTACTGCTTGGTGAGCCTTCTCATACCACCTTTCCACGTCCTTGCAGGTCGTTAGTGCCATAAGGGCGTCTTCTTGGAAATAAGCTATACCTAGAGTGAAAAGGTGTCGTTCATTCGTGAATTTGTCGTAGGCATATTGAAACTCACTTCTCAAAAACACTATGGCCTATGTGGAGTCCTAATAGCATTTTTCCAAATGGCGCAGATGACCAAATCCTTAAGTGCAACGGCCAACTCCTTTTCATCTCTTCTTGCTCTATCCAATGTGGCATCTATGATATCCATCCCTACACCGATAAGTTTAGACGTCTTGGCGTGTTCTATGCTGAGCAAATTCTCCTCCGTAGTGATGAGGATCAAGCTGTCTAACATGAGCCTCCTCTTTTTAGTGGTCCTCTTCATGATGTTCTTTCTCTTCCTGCCATAGGTGATTGCATGTGTGTTGACAACCTCATCAACATGTTCAGGTATTTGTTGTTCTCCCCAGGTTAGATCCCAGGCTCTCGGCCATATGTATATGTTCCAGGATTGGTTTCTAGACTTATTCTATATATCCCAATGGCTCTACCTCCATTTGTTGTGCACCGACGGGTGAGGCATCAGCCGAAATTGAAGAGTCATGGATAGGTCCACTACTTACTTGGTAATCAGATGTCAGTGTATCGATTTCTTGTTGCGGAACTTCCTCTTTCTGACCTCCCAATCCCAGCTCATCCCTCAAGATGTCCATTGGGGCTCTCATAACATCGAGTAGATCAGTGTCTAAGGCACTTTCAACCTCATTCTCACTCCATGGAAGGCTCTTAATTGGAGCATTGGGACCTAGGGTAGATACTCTCTCAGGTTCTTTTTCCTTTTTAATCTATAATGGAGTCACCAGGGACACCTCTGAACTCTCCTCCCTCATCATCATATATGGTTATTAAGTTGAACAAGGGGTTTGGTACACTTGTCCTACCTAGTTTCCTCACTATCTCAGGCTGGGTTGAAATCCCCCCTGGTGATTTGATCTGTGGTGGTGTAACTTCATGGTTTTCTAGCCCGATGATTTCTTCAAGATGTATTCGATCTAGGCCACTTGGCTCTACTATGCTTTCAATTGGGTCATCAACAGGAATCCTCGACATCTCTACCAGATCAGGGTCATTCTGCAACTGATCAATGATTCTCTGTGCCCCTTCTAGAAAGAGAAATCCCCTTCTTTGTGCCTCTGTAGTCTCTGTCTCTCTGATTTCTTCCCTAGATATGAGGGCCTCTTGAGTCGACTACTCTATTTTCTCCACATGTTCATCCATGCTCATGGCCTTGAACCTGGTCATATTTGGGTTGGCCATCCTCTGTACTACGTCCTCCTAATCCTAAGTGCATTCTGTGAAAATTTCATCCTCAAATTTATCATGCGCGTATGGCCAACAAGATAATACCTATGAAGCATGTTGGAGGACCATGCCTTTAGGGTTGTGCTTGCAGAATCGACCTATCAGAAACCTGAATTCAAGTTGGCTCAACCCTTCTTGTTTTGCTTGAGCAGTGTCCTTTACCAAGTAAAACCCCACATGGAAACCGTAGGGTATGAAAGCCCGCTTCTTGTCCTTGACTAGTGTGGCATTATAGCCCTATAGGATAGTCTAATAGCATATTTCTCCCACAATGAGCTGGTCTGGGATGTGAGCGGGTAGTAGATGTGGCGCTCTGGTGGCCTCAAACACCCTGATATAGGTTGAGAATTCATCTAAATAATAGTGACCTACCTTCACTACCATTTTCTTGGCTGCTGCGGATAATCTCGAGAATTTGTTTTTAAATATAATAAAATGAATACGAGCAATAAATTCATCACAAATGAGCACATAGGATTTTTGTAAATGTTCTCCTAAAGTATGCTAAAATAAACGTGAACAGGGAGCTCTGCAACATGCCATCTTAAATTCATGTTGGCGAAGACGTTTCTCGCATAAATAACATTGAGTAAGTACGAGGCCATGTGGAAAGTGGGTGTTGCCCCTTCTTTTAGCGTCTGAGCCTACTATACACAGGTGCTCAATTGTTTGGAAATTATCGCTCCCCGATTGAAGCTGCTTCCAGAGATCACCACTCTGTATGCCAAGGGCATTCATGCTTCTGAAAACTTGGAGCAGTCCTTCTCTCCATACAGTCGACAGATGAGAGCCATCAAGTAAATGTATGGATCCCTCAGGTTGACTGTCCCATACCAGCCATTGATCCAGTTTGTAAAATTTTTGTCCTCCTTCCACCACGAGGCCATCAACTGGCTGGTATTGTATAATTCGTAGAAATTCACCAAGAAGTCTATGTTTAGCCACTCCTCTAGGTCTCTGAGCTTGTATTACTTTTGGACTTCTATCGAGAGGAAAAATCTGACACACCCGCCATTCTCATTGTTGATCAAGAACTTCTGCGCATTTTTGTGGTCGATTAGCCACTTCAAAACTTTTTGTGGTCGATTAGCCACTTCAAAACTTCTCTGCAAGGGAAAATCGGGGTTTTTCTTGCTACCATGTGAAAATATGACCATCATATATTTGGGAATACTTGGTCATCGAGCACCCTTACATCCATGTCACTGTGTGGGATACACTTCAAGTACTCCTCCCGGTTGATTCTGTTGAAAAGGTCCCCCCACTATGGGAACATTACTTTGGATCCGATGCTTGCTTCCGTATCGCTGAAGATCGGAGGTTGGACAAAGGCTTTCTTTCTTGAGGTTTTTATGTCTGGATCTACCCTGGGAGTGTACTCCAACTGCCTCACGGTACCAGGAGAAGAGCCTTCACCTGTTTCAGCTTCCTTTATCTTGGGTGCTCTCGGTGAGTGTCTAGTGGTTGGATTTCTCGGCAGCATTTTACCTACAACTATAGCATAGTTAGAGACCATGTAAGAAATTAGATGCATATATAAATCACGAACACTGAATTAACAAACTTGAACACATCCCTCTACTGCTTGTTTAACTAGGTTTTGATAATCTGAGGATTAGCACAGTCTCAAGATGCTTTCTTTGCTTCTTCAGATGCTCTAGAATTTGAACTTGTGCACATAATGAAATTGTTCAAGGTCGTTCTAGATATTTAAATAGGGATGAAATTACCTTGTCACATCAACCATTCAATTTGGGTTATGAGTGTAGTTCTATTAAATCTTCTGCCAAATCTTCAAAGATGTTTAAAATTAAATTCGATCATAGGTTGATGGTGTGGGCACGGGTTGTAACATGGCCTATCGGTGATTTCAAATCGTTGTTGTTCAATTGACACACGGGGTAGAAACACATGTGGGATGAAGTATTAACTAGTTTATTGAATACAAAAATCCGATCGTATCTTGTGTCAAAAACATCCCATCGTTTCGTTAGTCCAGCTGGTAAGTCGGGGGTCGGGGTTCTACTTTGAACAATTTTCGTTGATATCTTCTTGCAAAAGCTCCAATGTCTAATGATCATTCCATAATGAGTTGACGTGGCAAGGCTGACCTGGAGGTGTGACTAAGACACAGGAAACCTTAAGACGACTCGATACGAAACCAAGTCATATGAAACCCTTACATGATAAAGACATGTGGAACTCGAGACCAACATCTTCATTTACTCGTGTTAATCAGAATTGAGACTTTCTTTAAGATACACATTCTAAAACCCGATCCTATTTTTCCAATGCCAAAAAGTATCAAGGATCGACGATCGACGATAAACCTACCCAAGTGCTCCTAGATCGAATCTATCGAAAAAGTGCCAATCCCAAAAATGTATTGGCGATTTGTGATCGACGATATGTTTATTGCAAACAAAACAATTGTTTTAACCCTTATATATTTCCCCGACCTCGAGAAAGTGCATCAGTCATCGACTATAGCTTGAAACTTCATGGCAAATAACTCACGCAAACCAACTCCACCTTCTGCCGATGCTAATGGTGCATCGACAATCGAGGATTAGTGTAACTGTGTGGCCACTTATCTGCTTGAATTTTATTGACGTCGAACACAAGCGCATTAGGTCCAAAGTTAGATGCAGATTATTAGTTAGGATGTCAATTTATTTTCGACACAAGGTTTCATATAACAAGTTCAAACACTCTGACTTTATTGATAAGAGTCATGAAAACAAAACAAAATAAACCATCCCCCCATGTGAACTGAATTTATAAAATAAAAGAAAACAAGTGTTATCACTGAAATTTTGTCCTCACATGGTTACAAGAACTCAGCATCTTCAAACAGTGATGAAGTCATTCATGAACCTAAATTAATACCACAACATTCAAAAAGGTCAAAAAACTATACAAAGTAGTGAAAAATTGAAGAGCGCTTTGCAGACATTGGGCGCACGCGCGCATGCGCGGAACAAGAACATAGAAATCGTGCACAGGCGCATGATGCGTGACTGTTAGCGCGAAAAGTCACGTACCTGGTAAATGGCGCATTTACGAAAGTGGTCAACTCACAGGCGCGCCCGTAGAGCGCGCCTTAAATTCCCTCTACCATGCCCCCATGCGCGTGTATTCAGTGGACAGGTGCGCACATATGTGCGCCTATTACCGGATCGCCCATGCATGTGGGGCCCATATCCCCTAAATATCTTTGTGCGTCCCCCTGTACAGCCCCTGCCCAAAAAATGAAATCCTATTTCTATGCAGGATGATCAGACCACTAACCTGACGCTCGCTAATCGCCAATCGGATGCCTCGTCCTCCCTGAATCTCCAAAACTCCTTTGAAAATTGCTCGTCCAGTCAGTATTACAGCATGTACAAATGAGGTGGCAATGTGGGCCCTACAGCTATATATAGGCCTTTTTCCAAACTTCCACTCACCATTCTGGGAGCCCACGGTGTCCATTTTTCAATTCATCTTTAGCCACGGGATCAACATCCCGTCATCTACACCACAACAGTCCCTCGGCCTCTTTTCATCCTGAGCCCCTGGGGCACCTTGTTTTTCATACCCTGGTCAGGTACACATGTGCATATTCACACTTATCAAATACATGTTCATATCTTCGATTCTCTTCAGATATTGTTCACTTTTGGTATTTGGGTTTCATGTGTGCAGGTACTTGATCATCATACATCAGCGCAACCCCTTCAGGTATATACTCAGTACTGGCATGTAGTCTGTCCCACTGTATCGCACTTTCATTTCCAGTCACACCCTCTGATATTTGCCTCTAGGATCCCCATTCCTGGCTCTGCAGTACCCACGCCTTGATTTGCATCTTCGGTACTGTTACCCGGTAGCATTCTTACCCACATGAGTTGTCCCATTCATAGCACCTTTTGACACTTTTTGACACTCATGTTGTTTTTCATTACCCTTTAGGGATGGGAGTCCCAATAGTCTTTCATCATGTCGTGAATCAACCACATACTCCTTCTCCTCATTTTGCTAGCTTTCCCAGACAAACTCCCAGAGTATCTCTTCTCGGTTCTCTTTTTTACCTGCACCTCCGCAGTATCATGAACCCTCCATTTCATCCACCATCAGTTTGCCCATCTGCGAACCTACCTTCATTTCACCTACCTCATACAGAAACTCACCAATGGGGCCCCCACCCTTCATCAGTTTTCCCAACAAATTATGCCCTACATGGGCCAACCATATCACACTGGGGCACCCGTTTCTGTATTTGTACATTTCTCCCCAATTATTCGTTATTTATTGTACAAACACCTTTATTTTTTAGTCATTACATTACCCTTTTTTGTTGTCACCTTTGATGACCTGCTTCCCTCTTTTTGGCCAGTCGCAACCCATGTCACCCGTGGTTGGAGCACTACTTATCCTCTTCCCTTGCCCGACATTGTCCATATCTTCAGAGTACCCCACAGGTCACTTACCTCTACCCTCTGAATTTGTTCACCTTGTCCCGCCTCTGGCACAACTTATCATCGGTCTTGTCATCCCCCTAACACTTAACCTCATTGCATGGTTGTGGCCACTTTTTATCTCATACATCCTCCAACCAAGGATAGTCTTGAGTCTTCCCACATATTGACTTCATCCATGTACCTCTGCCACTTCCTCACCTCAGTAGATTTCAAAAATCCCTTTGCTTCTGGGAGTCGCATTCCCCTTTTGTCGACATCAGCACAATTTTCTAGAAGGGTGATAGTATCTTGATTCTCATTCTCCACTCAATGAGAGATCTCGAACGGCACAGGGTGAAACACCATTTCTCCCTGTTGTCGTTGACCCCCATAACATTCGACGCCAACACTTTCTCATGTTACGATGGGTCTTACTTTGCGACTATTGAAATTATTTCTCTCATTTTATGAAGACCTCTGAACTTGGATGGGCTATCAATGCCCACATACTCGCTGCTACTTATTACCGCGATCACTACCTACTATTCAGAGTATGTTCATTTGCAGAATTGTCTTTTTCCTTTATCACAACCGCCCCCGAGGGCACTGTAGTTGTCTACACCAATGCTTCAGTCATCTTTTTCAGGGTTACATGACACGAGCATGGGGCATGCCCGCCTCGTTTGTACACAGTTTTATATTTTACACACCTCATGGAAGGTCGGGTCCTACTAGTTCATTTTTCCCTCCAACGGATCGCTCTGGACAATCACACTATTACTCTCTCTTACAACAACACTCTCAGTAGAAGAAACATTGATGTATTTTGGCTATACGTATGCTCCTAACCTCATCCATCAGGGGGCATCTGTTATCACTGAAATTTTTTCCACACATGGTTACAATAACTCAACATCGTGAAACAGTGATGAAGTCATTCATGAACCTGAATTAATACCACAGCATTCAAAAAGGTCAAAAAACTATACAAAGTAGTGAAAAATTGAAGAGTGCTTTGCAAACATTGGGCGCGCACGCGCATGCGCAGAACAGGAACGTAGAAATCGCGCACAGGTGCACGATGCGCGACTGTTAGCACAAAAATCTGTGCACCTTCTAAACGACGCATTTATGGAAGTGGTTGGCCTCCCAACCACTTATGGTTCAGCTCCCAATCTGATTTGACCCTCAAATCTAGACTAGATCCGACTGGTGGGCTGGTCAAAGACCTAATAATGCCCTAAATGGCCTCTTTTCACACTACAAAGAAGTTAAAAAAGAAATGCTATAAAAAGCCATGAATGCACCTCATTTTCTCAAGGAATTCAAAGTAATGTTATGCTACCTCTATTTTTTTGAGGACTTCATCCTTGACACAAGCATATTGGCACCGTTACATTGGACAATCCACCTCACCATTGAGTGGATTTGTAAAGAGTTCTTTCACCACCATTTTCCATTTTCTTTGTTGTAAGAAGAGCTAGCTAGTGAGGGTCCAAGAGCCTTCCCTTGGAGGAAGAAGGGACTCATAGTCCCCTTTCTTCTTGGTGCTTTGTTTTCATCAATAGATCAGCCTCAAACATTGGTGACATGGGTCTTTTGGTTCTTTTTGTTTCTATGTCCCCATGCTCATGAATTTTTTTTTTATTGCATCTCTTAGTTTAATTCTTAATTCTAGTTTTTGTTTTCTTTCTCTAACTCTTTTCTCTACAGCTGTCCTGCTCAGCAGACCCAACTGAGCTTGCAAGCACCTATATTTTTCTCACCAAGGTGACGAAAGAGGCGCAATAGATTGGCGACTCCATTGGGGAAAGGTATCAATTTCCTACATCATTTGGGTTTATTTTTCTCTTATTTTAGTTTGTTTAACTTGCAGGTGCACTAACTGGCCTAAGCCGACCTGCCAACCAGCCAATTCCAAGTTGAATTGAGAGAAATCCATTTGGATTTTTCATTCTCGTCCATGCGCCACATATGCGCAGGTTTTTCATCCCACAGAGGTGCATCGTGCGCCCATGCGCTTGACTCACGGTTCTGCTCTGCGCACGTGCACTTTTTAACTTGTCTCTACTCACGCGCATGCGCTCTGTGCGCCTCTGTCTTCACTAGGACCCACGCATTAGTACCAAATTTCACATTGTAAAGTTTTTGAGATGTGGGGAAGGCCATTTTCCTTTTTAAAAATGATGTCAAGCATGTTTTAATGCTGCACCACACTTAGTCCCCTCATCATATAAAAGGGTTAGTCAAACACACATAGGCACTTAGGAGGATAAAATCAATTTCCCTTCTTTGCTTTTTGCCACATGGATGGCTTGTTTTGACTTACAATATAAGTTGGAAATCATTTTT
>ML781280.1:1197444-1242785 GCA_009831015.1 Picea engelmannii | reverse complement strand
CTCAACATACCAAATCTCACCAAACTCACCAATGATCCTATATTGCATGATCCCACATGGCCTGCAATGCCAACCAAACTACCTTCAGACATACCAAAGTTTGAAGGAAAGGCAGGCGATGACCCTGCCAACCATGTCATGACTTTTCACCTATGGTTCTCCTCCAATAGCATTATGGATGATTCCATCAGACTGTGATTAGTTCAACGCACACTCACTGGCCCATTGGCTAAGTGGTATGTTGAAGAAAAATTGGGGTCCCACGCAAATTTTGAGTCATTGGCCAAAGCATTCTTGACCTTCTTCCAATTACCCATCCACCACGGCAATGGTCTAGAACTACTTTCTAATTTCAAACAAACCTCAGCCACACACATCACTGACCATATTCACAAGTGGCGTAGGCGACATAGTTTGTGAAAAACAAAAACCACCAAGCAACAGTGTCTCGACTGGTTCCTTAGATCACTTGTCTCTCTCCTTGGTAAGGATGTAGCTTCCACCTTCCCTCAATCTGAAGAGGAAGCCATCAGAAAGGCCCAACAATATGACCTCATCTATGCACAGTCAGGATACCTATACACGGTACTTCCTAATCTTCCAAAACCTGTTCCATTTGGCCAAGACAAATCGGGGATGTCTCACTCAGCAGACGGACTGATCAGTGCCACCAAACACCACGGTCCACAACCCCAACCACCACCGATGTATGGTACACCTCAATACCCACCGGCATACAAGGGCACTTCTTATTACCCCTCACCCCCTTATCAACAGGCATACCCTGTTGCTATACCCCCACCCATCAGTGGACCACCGCCGACACCCCCCATACATCCACCTATTCCAACAACCAGTGGTACTCCCTCAACCTCAACTTATAGTACTAGAGAAAGCACTACACCTTCCTATGTACCTTATGGATTGGTACCACCACAAAATCCATATTTCCCGTTTCCTGGTCGCCCACAACCCATGGCTCCCCCACATCCTCATGCGGGGGTGAATTTTGTTCAACCCTTTGTTGTTCAACAATACCAAAATTTTGAATAGTTGAACACAGCCAATCCAACCCATCCATCAAACAATGCCAAGAAGAAAGGACAGAACAGGAATAACAATAACCCAGGTCAGGGCGGGAATCAACCCCCACAGCACCAACCCACTGGGGGCAACCAGAACCAAGGGAACCAAAACCCCCAAGGGGGCAATAATAATAAACTCTAAGGGTGAAACAATGTTAAAACCATCTCCCCTTATGCCCTTTGTGGTGAGTTTGGCCATTACACTCATCATTGCCCCCATATCACTGATTTCAAACGGTTAAAAGACTCTAAGAGTCTTCCCCATTCTCCTGCACAACCTGCCCCTCAGCAGACACCCCAACAATACGTGCAACAACCCCCTCCCGTCGTGCTACAAAATCCTGTCCCACATCAAGGTGTGATAAGCACCCAACACGACACACAGCATCCCCCACCTCAGGCAGGACAATACCTCAATCCCAACAATCCAGCAGATCATACAATTTTTCTCACCAGTGAGAAGAAATCCTTCTGCAAACACATAATCGGCAGTATCATACCCCCGCTGAGTCTACTCCCATACCTCCAAAGACAAACCCTACACTGACGACACCCCCATTGGTGATCCCTCGCCCTTCCGCCGAACCACCGCTTCGCATCCCTCGCATCCCATTGCGCAGGAATGTCCACAACCCATAGGCTAGGGCAGCTCATAATTATAGTTTGGTCGACGACTTAGCACAATCCTCGGCTGCCATGTCAGTCTTGGAAGTCCTCCAGACTTGTCCTACTCAGCGGAAATCACTAATTTCCACCTTGGGGGCAGTCGACCCTGCAGATACCCGACTCATTACCTTTGATCTTGACAGCGGAGAACCTTGTCTTCCTGCCATGATCACTTTTCAAATACCAGTAAAAATACAAAACATCACAGTTCATCGATGTATAATCGATGAAGGTGCATCTACATGCATTATGGCCAAAACGGTATGGTAGAAACTTGGTTCCCCGAAACTCATACCCTCTGCCATCACATTACAAGCTTATGATAGACAACCATCCTCTCCTGAAGGGCTCTTTCAAAATGTCCCCATTGAACTCGGGGGCAAGACTATTCTCATCGATATTGAAGTTATCGATGCCCCACTCGATTATAAGATCCTGTTCGATCGTAGCTACATGTACGCCATGAAGGCAGTGGCATATTCTGTCTTTTAGACAATGATGTTCCCTCACAATGGGAAGATCGTTACCATTGACCAAGTCTCACATTATGAGCCTAATCCATCTGCCAACATCGATAACATTCTTCCTCTCATCCACACAAGACAAGACGCATATCCACTCATCGAGATGGGTCTTGGGATTTTTAAAGATCCATCCTTGTTAGGGACATACCATGGAGCACCACCACTCCTTCATCCTACTAATCAAGTATGTGTCATATCATCTAACGGAACTCACACCGAGGATACCCTTCCTCCTNCTTTTACCCTCCACCGGGTATCGAAGCGTTTCAGGTAGCCGCAACGCTCACACTATCTAATATGGTGTTAGCAATCCCAGTTTGGTATTTACACCCACCAGAGATGGTCCCTCGACCATCCGTTCCCCCCCAAGAAGGAATATCCATGATGATTCCCATCCTTACCCTCACCACCCCACCACTCACTAACCCCCCTGCTATAGCTGGAGGTAGGAGAAAGAAGAAGGAGCCCACCGCTCCACTTCCTCCACGCATCCCACCACCTTGCGCACTATGTGAGAAAGAGGGCCATCAAACCAACAATTGTCCATCACTACCTGAACTACAAAATTTGATCCCCCTCAATCAAACTCCCACAAAACCCGCCACTACTACTAGTCCCACCACTACCACCCACTCTTCTAGTAGTAAAGGGTTGAGGACCAAATACGCCTGTGCTATATGTTCCGAATATGACCATTATACCCACCATTGCCCAACACTACCACGCTTTCGACAAACATTAGCCGCTGTACACCAAAACTTCCAGAACAACCCCAGTCCCGCTACGTCCTCCTCAACAAATATCACTGACATCCCTTATGTCACCACTTCCGTCAATGAACGTATGAGATGCCCTTGCTCTCTCTGTGATTCATTATCTCATTTTACATACCAGTGTCCTATGATCCTTGAATACAGGCAATGTCAATTGACCCTACTTCACCAACCCGTAGAGGCGATCATTGACATTACCTCGTCACTAGAGGCTCTTCATGTCATTTCTCCCGAACCTGAGGCACTCACAACACCTCCATGGTTCTTAGATGACGTATATGAGGATTTACCCCCCAACCCCCCCAAATCTCCCGCTCATTCCCCTACGGACACTCTCCACCCAACCACCATGGGTACCCCCCAGTACTTCAATATATGGTTTATGATGAGTGAACCCTCACCATCTCCTAAAAAAGTTCCCCCTGCTTCTTCACTCGGGGGTAACCACACGACCACTGTCACCGAGATCACTCCTCACGACCCCTTGTATTCCCGTCACTTCCAATGCGACAAAGAAATACTCGAAGAGTTAAACCACCCGGACTCTCCCTGAGATGCGCTACACCATCGTGCACTCTTCTCTCACAGGAAGGCCCCATGCCTCCTAACCAAAACCCCATTTACACGGTCGAAACCAAGGATTTTATCCCATCAAGGCCTATCGACTGGTTCAACAATCCCATTCATGCCCCTGATGATTTTGAAGAAGGAAATATGGCCAACATTTTCCCCACCATCAAAATCGACATTTCCATTAAAAATGGCATCATCGAAGAAATTACCATTGGAGCTGCTTGCACTCCTCAGGAAATCGACTCATATAAATCCCTCTTCTAGGAATATAGGGATATTTTCACCTGGTCATACACGGAAATGCCTGGCCTCGATCCCTCTATTGTCGAACATCGCATCGACACCTGGCCCGACATCACACCAGTTCGCCAAAAACAGCGACCGCTACACCCATCCAAAGCTGCGGCTATCAAAGCCAAAATTGACAAGTTACGCGCTGCCGGGTTGATTTACCCCATTGCCTATACCTCATGGGTTTCCAACCCTATACCCATTAACAAAAAACATGGCACTATCCACATTTGCACAAACTTTCATGATCTCAATCATGCATGTCCCAAAGACAACTTTCCAATGCCTTTTATCGATCAAATTATCGACGACTGCACGGGCCATGAGGCTCTCTCCTTTATGGACGGATTTTCTGGTTATAATCAAATTCAAATTCACCCCACTGATCAATATAAAACCGCATTCACTACCCCATGGGGTACTTTTTCATATCATGTCATGCCTTTCGGCTTAAAGAATGCCGACGCAACTTTCCAGCGGGCTATGACATACATCTTTCACGATCTAGCCCACATCATCCTCGCCTACTTGGACGACCTCACTGCTCGATCCAAGAAACGTACCCAGCATATCGATGATTTAGGAATCATCTTTCAACGGTGTCGTCAGTACAACATCTGCTTGAACCCTCTCAAGTGTGTGTTCTGTTTCATCGCAAGGCGCCTCCTCAGTTTTATTGTTTCCCAAAGCGATATTACCGTGAACCCCCTCAAAGTCCAAGCTATCACCGAAATTCCACCTCCCCAGAATTTACGACAACTTCAGAGTCTACAGAGCAAAGCTAACTTTCTTAGACACTTTGTCCCAGATTACGCCATACGCGCACACGATTTCCTTCGCTTACTACGTCACGACATCCCATTTCACTGGGACGACCACGCCCAACAGTCATTTGACGATCTTAAAGCAACGCTTTCAAATCCACCTTTAATTAGTGCACTTGACTATAATCGCGACTATATCCTCTATGTATCAGCATCAGCCATATCAGTAGCCAGCATCCTCGTCCAGCTCGGAGATGACAATCGTGAACATGTCATTTATTACGTTAGTAAAAACCTCTCAGGGCCACCCTTTAAGTATAAACATGAAGAGAAACTTGCTATTGGAGTTGTCCTCGCAGTCCAGAAACTGTGCCATTACATTCTGCTTCATACCACAAAGGTCGTTGCAGATTCCAACCCTATGTAGTACTTTCTCAGCCGTCAGCAAGTTAACGGAAAATTCGCTTAATGGATCGTTATCCTTTAGGAATACAACCTCGAGTTCTCAACACCTAAGAGTAAGAAGGCCCTCGTTCTCGCTGAAATTGTCATGACCCTCCCCTCTGACACCACCAGTGCCCCTGTCAACACCGAATTTCTCGACAAACATCTCTTTTACATCACTTAGGATGATCCTTGGTACGGTGACCTCATCGTCTACCTCCAAACTCAAAAGTTCCGTAACCACCTTTCACGAGATGATCATCGACGTATTCTCCATCAGGCCCCCCGCTACCTTCTCATCGGAGACATCCTATACCAGTGGGGCGTCGACACCATTCTTCGTCAATGCCTGACTATTGATGAGGCCAATAGAGTCTTAAACGACTGCCACAACGGTGCATGTGGGGGCCATCTTTCAGGCATATCCACTGCTCAAAATATTATCCGAGCCGGTTACTTTTGGCCTACCTTGTTTCATGATTGCATTCATGCCGTGAAACGATGTGAGCAATGTTAGCTCTACGCCAATAAAGCTCGAGCTCCCCCCGCTCTTCTCCACCCTATCATTACTGTCGGCCCTTTTTGTAAATGGGGCATTGACTTTATGACTTGTAATCCCCCCTCCAGCAATGGTCACAAATACATCGTTGTTGCCGTTGATTACTTCACCAAATGGGCAGAAGCTATGCCCACTTTCAACAACACCGCTGAAACTGCAGCGCATTTTTTCTTTAACCACGTCATATCCCGCTTTGGGGTACCCCTCTAACTCATTTCCGACCATGGGAAACACTTTGAGAATGAGATCTTCGTCGAACTCTCATCTCGGTTAGGCTTCTCTCACGAGTTTTCCTCACCATATTACCCTCAGTCTAACAGACAGGTCGAGGTAGTTAACAAAGTCCTCAAGATGATGTTACAGTGCATGGTTAATAAACATAAAACCAATTGGCATCACATGTTATTTTCTGCGCTATGGTCTTACTGAACGGCTGTGAATACCACTACTGGTTTCACACCATTTCATTTAGTCCATGGGGTCGAGGCAACTCTTCCCATCGAGTGCGAAATTCCCACCTTACGCACCGCAATTGAGCTATTACCTAACACTTCTCCAATGGAGCAGCGCTTGCTGAACTTGGAGTCTCTGGATGAAGATCGTCGATCTTCCTTACAGAACAACGAGGCAGCTAAAAAATGATCCAAGGCTACCTTTGATCGCCATGACAACCTTCACTCATTTCGCGAAGGAAACCTCGTCCTGGCTTACGATATCGCTCATGATACCTTTGGCCATGGAAAATTCGAATCCCTCTGGCATGGCCCATACATCATTCAACATTACCTCACCAAAGGCGCATATATCCTGGCCTCTCCTGAAGGCCTCTCTCTCAAAGAACCTATTAACGGGTTGTATCTCAAGAAATTTTATGCTTAAAAGTAGTCATGCTACTTTAGGTTATTTATTTTCTAGCATTTTTTAATCTTTTTTCTCCTTCCCTCACGTCTAAACTATCCTTTGTGCTATTGACAGATGCTTCCTCCACCAGCCTACCACATCAGTTACGCCGATGGCGCCAGCCGTTGGACACAAAATCTCGCTTCAGATGCTTGGGCTCTCTACACCCCCTCACATGAAATGCTCCATTCGAGTGGCATACGTTTGGGGTCAACAATCAACAACCAAGACGAATACACTGCTGTCATTGGCCTCCTGGCCGATGCCTAGCATCATCATATTCATCACCTTAGCGTCTTCCTCGACTCTCAACTAGTCGTTCTCCAGCTCAACAATGTGTACTGCGTCCGTGATCCTTGCCTCTTTCGCAAATACCTACAGGTTAGGCTTTTATCTCGACATTTTGATTCCATTAAATTTACACATATTCCAAGACAATTGAATCAAATTACAGATAACCTAGCTAATATTGTGTTAGACTAGCATATATCACATCAAGCTACCTCTACACATACATAAACATATCACAATCTTGTCACAACATATACATAGAATAGACATCATCAAACCATTAACCAAAAACATGTAAACACCACATAGATCTCAACAAGTATACTCATGTATATATATAGGTCCACAGTACCATCTGAATGTTTACATACAAAAAATACACGTATTCGCAGGCCAATGCAGCACCTCGGTACAAAATGGGCTCACCAGCCTATATACAAAAAAATATATATACATCAAATGCCATAAAGCACCATTAACGGTGCCTCTAAAGTGCCACCACCTGCCCCTCCCTCAGGCGGCGGTGGCCTACCACCACCTGCCTCAGGCGGTGGTGGTCCACCACCTACAGGCCCCTCCTGCCCCGGAGGCAGTCATCTGCTCGTCATAGCAACAGCCACTTCTACTCGTCATACTATGGCTCGCCATGGTAGTGGAACCCCCACACACTGCTCCAGGAAACTCTCGTCCTGGATGAGAGACCACATGCCCTCAGGCACGTCCTATAACACAGTCTCCAGATGACGGCGGATGTCCTCAAAATCCACTCCGGCAGCTGTCAGAGGAGCATGTGATGGCCCAGCACCAAGGTCATCAAACCAGTGCCTCCTTGCTTCCCTCTCAGGCTCATCTGGTCGCACCATGGCGTCATCACGTCGACGTCTCTCTCCCCGCAGCGGTCTCTCCGGTGCTCGCTGCAACTCCACCTCGCGCCCGCGAGGTGCCACATCTGCACATACAAACAAAGAATAGATAGTATCAACATCTATATCATATTCATATGGACTACTATCTCAAACACAAAATAGAAAAAACATACACATAAACACCAAACATACCTCGATGATCAAAAACCTCCCCTGGAGGTAGCACCATGTCTGGATCATCTCGAAAGTCCACCGCGGCATAGGGGTAATGTAAGATCACCTGCGGCATCTGCCGCCATACTTGTGTCGCCTCTGCAGAAAAGAAGTGGCCACCTTCGCCACCACCATGGCGAAGCAAAACAGTCAATCACTGCCTCAATCGCGGCTCTCGCGCCCCAGGCGCCCCCAATAGAATCCTCAGGTGCAACATCGGCACCCTCTCTAGAAACCAGGCCACTAGGATGGACCTGAAAGAAAACTCCCCTGTATTAGTAGACCGACAGTGGTCCAACTATGCCACCATCCTCGCATGCAGCATAAGCCCCCAAGCGAAACACTCACCAGCCAACACTCTCTCCAGCACCAGAAGTTGGCCACCACTGATCTGTTGGGTCGCCAGTGACCCATATACTCACACAATCATTGCTGCTATACAGCGATGCGCCAGGGAATCAATAGACGCAATGCTCACAACCATCCCAGACATAAATTTCCGACTCGAACAATATCTCCGACCAATAGTCTCGAGTTGCGTTACCCCTAGGAAGAACTGGCTCCGCTGGTAGGGGCGTTCCCTGAAAGGGAAGCCCAGTCAAGAAATATACATCCTCCACCGTAGTGAAGGGGATCTGCTCTCCTCGCACGAGGAAGCAGTGCAACTCCGGACTCCACATATGGATCAGGAACTGTAAGAGATACTCTTGTGCCCATATCAACAAGCACTCAAAAAAATTTAGCAGCCCACAGGCTGCCAAAGTCGCACGCACACCAGGCCCCTCAATGGCCAAGGCATCTCACAGTTGAGACCAGTCTCGCTCTCGCCAACCCACTGGCATCGTCACAACCGTCCACCTGTAGACACAACACAGATTCCTATATCAGCTCAAGAAACCATCATCAAACAGCATAAAAAAGAGTCATTTTTTATACACCTTAACCTTGCCTCCTAGGCGTGGCTTTTTACCCACAGGCGTGCACACATGCGTGCCTATTCACTACACAGGTGCGCACACATGCCCGCCTATTCACTACACAGGTGTGCATATGTGCACACCTATTCACTACACAGGTGCGCATCAGTGCGCACCTATTTGCTTCACAGGCGCGCTCCCAAGTGCACTTGTTCACCATACAGACGCGCACAGATGTGCGCCTGTTCAACCTACAGACGCGCACCTGTGCGCGCCTGTTCAAATCACAGGTGCACCCGTAGAGCGCGCCTTAAATTCCCTCTACCGTGCCCCCATGCGAGTGTATTCGGTGGATAGGTGCGCACATATGTGCGCCTATTACCAGATCGCCCATGCATGTGGGGCCCATATCCACTAAATATCTTTGTATGGCCCCCTGTACAGCCCCTGCCCAAAAAATGAAATCCTATTTCTATGCAGGATGATCAGACCACTAACCTGACGCTCGCTAATCGCCAATCGGATGCCTCGTCCTCCACGAATCTCCAAAACTCCTTTGAAAACTGCTCGTCCAGTCACTATTGTAGCATGTACAAATGAGGTGGCAATGTGGGCCCTACAACTATATATAGGCCTTTTTCCAAACTTCCACTCACCATTCCGGGAGCCCACGGTGTCCATTTTTCAATTCGTCTTTAGCCACGGGATCAGCATCCCGTCATCTACACCACAGCAGTCCCTCGGCCTCTTTTCATCTTGAGCCCCCGGGGCACCTTGTTTTTCATACCCTGGTCAGGTACACATGCGCATATTCACACTTATCAAATACATGTTCATATCTTCGATTCTCTTCAGATATTGTTCACTTTGGGTATTTGGGTTTCATGTGTGCAGGTACTTGATCATCATACATCGGCGCAACCCCTTCAGGTATATACTCAGTACTGGCATGTAGTCTTTCCCAATGTATCGCACTTTATTTTCCAGTCACACCCTCTGATATTTTCCTCTACGATCCCCATTCCTGGCTCTGCAGTACCCACGCCTCGATTTGCATCTTCGGTACTGTTACCCGGTAGAATTCTTACCCACATGAGTTGTCCCATTCATAGCACTTTTTGACACTTTTTGACACTCATGCTGTTTTTCATTACCCTTTAGGGATGGGAGTCCCAATAGTCTTTCATCATGTCGTGAATCAACCACATACTCCTTCTCCTCATTTTGCTAGCTTTCCCACACAGACTCTCAGATTATCTCTTCTCGGTTCTCTTTTTTACCTGCACCTCCGCAGTATCATGAACCCTCCATTTCATCCACCATCAGTTTGCCCATCTGCGAACCTACCTTCATTTCACCTACCTCCTACAGAAACTCACCAATGGGGCCCCCACCCTTCATCAGTTTTCCCAGCAAATTATTCCCTACATGGGCCAACCATATCACACTGGGGCACCCGTTTCTGTATTTGTACATTTCCCAATTATTCATTATTTATTGTACAAATTTCTTTATTTTTTAGTCATTACATTACCCTTTTTTTTCATCACCTTTGGCGACCTGCTTCCCTCTTTTTGGCCAGTCGCAACCCATGTCACCTGTGGTTGGAGAAATACTTATCCTCTTCCCTTGCCCGACATTGTCCATATCTTCATAGTACCCCACAAGTCACTTACCTCTACCCTCTGAATTTGTTCACCTTGTCCCGCCTCTGGCACAACTTATCACCGGTCTTGTCATCCCCCTAACACTCAACCTCATTGCATGGTTACGGCCACTTTTTATCTCATACATCCTCCAACCAAGGATAGTCTTGAGTCTTCCACATATTGACTTCATCCATGTACCTCTTCCACTTCCTCACCTCAATAGATTTCACGAAGCCCTTTGCTTATGGGAGTCGCATTCCCCTTTTGTCGACATCAGCACAATTTTCCAGAAGGGTGATAGTATCTTGATTCTCATTCTCCACTCAGTGAGAGATCTCGGACGGCACAGGGTGAAACACCATTGCTCCCTACTGTCATTGACCCCCATAACATTCGATGCCAACACTTTCTCATGTTACGGTGGGTCTTACTTTGTGACTATTGCAATTATTTCTCTCATTTTATGAAGACCTCTGAACTTGGCTGGGCTATCAATGCCCACATACTCGCTGCTACTTATTACCGCGATCACTGCCTACTATTCACAGTATGTTCATTTGCAGAATTGTCTTTTGCCTTTATCACAACCTCCCCCGAGGGCGCTGCAGTTGTCTACACCAACGCTTCAGTCATCTTTTTCAGGGTTACATGACACGAGCATGGGGCATGCCTACCTCATTTGTACATAGTTTTATATTTTACACACCTCATGGAAGGTCGGGTCCTACTGGTTCCTTTTTCCCTCCAACGGATCGCTCTGGAAAATCACACTATTACTCTCTCTTACAACAACACTCTCAGTAGAAGAAACATTGATGGATTTTGGCTATACGTATGCTCCTAACCTCATCCATCAGGGGGAATCTGTTATCACTGAAATTTTGTCCACACATGGTTACAATAACTCAGCATCGTCAAACAGTGATGAAGTAATTCATGAACCTGAATTAATACCACAACATTCAAAAAGGTCAAAAAACTATACAAAGTAGTGAAAAATTGAAGAGCGCTTTGCAAACATTGGGCGCACACGCGCATGCGTGGAACAGGAACGTAGAAATCGTGCACAGGTGCACGATGCGCGACTATTAGCACAAAAATCCGCGCACCTGCTAAACGACACATTTATGGAAGTGGTTGGCCTCCCAACCACTTATGGTTCAGCTCCCAAGTCGATTTAACCCTCAAATCTGGACTGGATCCGACTGGTGGGCTGGTCAAAGACCTAATAATGCCCTAAATGGGCTCTTTTCACACTACAAAGCAGTTAAAAAAGCAATGCTACAAAAATCCATGAATGCACCTCATTTTCTCAAGGAATTCAAAGTAATGTTATGCTGCCTCTATTTTTTTGAGGACTTCATCCTTGACACAAGCATATTGGCACTGTTACATTGGACAATCCACCTCACCATTGAGTGGATTTGTAAAGAGTTCTTTCACCACCATTTTCCATTTTCTTTGTTGTAAGAAGAGCTAGCTAGTGAGGGTCCAAGAGCGTTCCCTTGGAGGAAGAAGGGACTCATAGTCCCCTTTCTTCTTGGTGCTTTGTTTTCATCAATAGATCAACCTCAAACATTGGTGACATGGGTCTTTTGGTTCTTTTTGTTTCTATGTCCCCATGCTCATGAATGTTGTTTTTATTGCATCTCTTAGTTTAATTCTTAATTCTAGTTTTTGTTTGATTTCTCTAACTCTTTTCTCTACAGTTGTCCTACTCAGCAGACCCAACTGAGCTTGCAAGCACCTCTATTCTGCTCACCAAGGTGATGAAAGAGGTGCAACAACAAGTTGTACCCAAAAAGTGATAAAATTTCATAAGGATTTTAGGGTGTGTTGATCACTCAACAAATGGCGATTTACTGGGAGAAAGAAGAATCTTTGTTCCTTCCCGGGTCTTAGCTGATGCAAAAGTTGGTTAAGAACCTAACTAGTTTTGCTTTTATCAAAGTCTCTCCTATTCTTGCATTTATAATTCCCCCGGTTCGTGACTCTGGACCTGACCATGGGGTTTCAACCTTTATTCCACCTTCGTTCCTCTTGACCTTGACCCACGCCCCCTTTTGACAAGAGCCGAGTAAATAATTCACTAGCACCATGCCTTTTAGTTATCATCATTTACTTGTTGCGGTGTTGCTCTGCTGCCAGCGAGCGTCCATAGCCCCAACAGAGTCACCCCGATGTCACATACCTTGATCCGCTGCTAGTGAGCGTCCATAGCCCTGACAGAGTTATCTTCATACCCTCTCCTACTTCATGCTCATTTGATATAATTGATTTATTTTCTGCATAGATGCCCTGAGCGAGTGGGAGAGTAGGACGTCTGTTATCTGCAAGATGAGATGATTAAGGTGAAATTTTCCCTAGCTATGTCTTGAGGTACATGTGGTCCTTTCCAAATTACCATATTTCCCTTTAGGTTTTACTAGACCACTAGGCGGACACTTCATCGCTTTCCAAGGTTGTTTATTTGCAAAGATTAGATACAAAACTCTTTTCAGAAAAAATAGTTTGCCCAACGTTTATTGTGTTGCATGTAAGCATGAGTCATGAACAGAGTTTTCTACACCGTATTGATTAAGGTCAACCAATGCCTTGTGAAACACAACCTTAAAGCACAAAAATACCACACAAAAGAAAAACAGAAATAAAGGATTCTGTAATCAGCCTACCTAACACCTACAAAATAAAATAACATGAAAACACACACATTTTTTTTTTTAACATAAATATTGTTTTAGGGCTTGGCCATTCACCGAGAGGGCGTCGATTTCCCCCCTAAGATTTTGCAAATGATACATGCCTGCCCCAAGTTTCTCGGCTACCTGGAAAGGTCTGAGCCATAGATTTTGAAAATTTGAATGTTTCCCTTTGGTTCATTTGCTCTATCCCATTTCAGGACTAATTCTCCTACTTCAAAACTCTTCTCTCTGGCCTTCTTCTTGTCAAAACATCTTTTAACTATCTGATGATGAGCGACGAACTTTTATTTTTCTTTCTCCCTTTCTTCTTCCAGCATGAGGAGGGTATCAATTCTCTGTTGAATAACTGATGAGGGTTGTCCTCTTGATCCCTGAGCAAGATGAAGAGATGGAAGGTATAGCATGTTCGGGGGAATGGATTCTTGTCCGTATACTAGAAAGTATGGGGAGTTCCCTATAGCTTCCTTGGGTGTTACTCTATCGGCCCATAAGGCATTATGAAGCACACTATGCCAATTCCTCTAATTGTCTGTAACTAATTCCTTCAAGATCCTCACTAGGTTCTTATTGGTTGATTCTTCCACTCCATTCCCCTGTGAATAGTAGTTTGCAGAGTATCTGATTATGATTCTTTTATCTAGGGAAAAATATGTTAGCAGGGTGGAAGAAAAATAAGTGGCATTATAAAAAAAAAAATGTAAGGCACACCAAACCTTGCGATCAGTTGTTGTTCTATGAATTGGATTACCACCTTTTTGTTCATGTGAGTCAAAGGGATGGTGTCTTCCCATTTCGTGAAATAGTCCATCGTGGTCAATATGTATCTATGTTTCTTTGAATAACTTGTGGTAATCTCTCCTATGACATCTAAACCCCATTGCTCGAATGCTCTGGATATGGCCACTAGCTGGAGTGGGACTCTTTTCCCTCCCTATGCTTATTTGACAAGTTTTACAGTTTCTAGCGTACGTATGAGCATCCCTAAACAAAGTAGTCCAACAATAGTCAGCTCTCGGTATCTTGTAAGCAGTGGTATTCCTTGCAAAGTGTCCACCTGCAGGACCATCATGTAGCTCCTTCAGAACCTTATCCGCATCTTCACGTTCGAGACATATCAACAATACCCCATCATAATTTACGGAGATCAACACCAAATTTATGAGGCGATATCTTACCTATGCCAAAAAGTATCAAGAATCGGAAATCAATGATAAAACTACCCAAGCTCTCCTGGATCGACTCTCTCGAAAAATTCCTGATGCCGAAAATGTATCGGGGATCGATGATTGATGATATCTTTATCGCAGACAAAATGATTGTTTTAACCCTTCTAGATTTCCCCGACCTCGAGAAAGCGCATCGGTCATCGGCTATCGCTTGAAAATTTGTGGTGAAAAAATCATGAAAACCAACTCTGCCTTCTTCCTTCTATCGATGGTGCATCAACGATTCACGATTAGTGTAATTGTGTGGCCACTTACCTTCTTGAATTTTACTGACGCCGAACACAAGCGCGTTAGGTGAAAAGTTAGCTACAGATTCTTAGTTAGGATGTCAAGTTATTTTAGGCACAAGGTTTCATCTAAAAATATCAAACACTCTGAAATGATTGATAAGAGTCATGAAAACAAAACAAAATAATCCATCCCCCCATGTGAACTAAATTTAGACAGTAAACGAAAACAAGTGCTACCCAAAACGTGATAAAATTTCATAAGGATTTTAGGGTGTGTTGAGTGCTCAATAGGTCCCAGTGAGAAGAGTGCCCAATCCCCAACTGTTACTCCTAAAAATACCACATCTAGGAGAAATTCTCCAACGGAAAACCCAACTATGAAAGTTACCAATAGTAGTTCCAGCAATGGAGGAGAAAAGAATCCCCCTTCGGGAAAAATTGAGAGCTCGCACAAGCTTTCTCTGAGAAAGAAGAGGAATAATGTTGTGCAAGAGGAAGAAGACCATCGCATAGAAAATGGCATCAACAAATTCTCTCTTGAAGACATGGAGCTCAAGGCGGACAACGAGAAAATGTTTCCCACCATTGATCATCTAGGAAACACGGCCCATCAAAATTCATCATTAGAGATCATTGAGAATGAAATTTTCAATGAAGAAGAATCATTTTGTTTTTAGAGCGTTGTCTTTGACAAGGAATCCAAGAAATTGATTATTGAAAAAGGTGATATGAAGAATAAGAAAGGAAAATGTCGTTCAGAGGTTGACCTAAGAGATATGTGGCCTTCCCATATTTCTAAAATTCACAGAGAAATTGGGGATGCTCTGGATGACACCATTGGTGGTCTAGAAGCATAAAACACGAAGTTGAAAGAAAGGATCAAGGAACTGGAATATGCTTTAATTCGTTTTTCACTTATAGCCAGTCCTTTGACAATAGTCAGACCCACCACACCCGTTGCTAAATTGAAAGGATATTCAAGCCTAATTACATTATCCGATAGCCATGTAGAGAGAAATATTAAGAAAAGAATGGCATTGATCATAGAGGCATGGGAGGTCTCGAAAAACATTGTTTCTTTTGGCTTGAGGGTGCATGCCTTCCATGAGTATTGGCAAGCTAACCTGAAGAATGAAAAAGGTTTTTACCTTGATGTTGTACTACCTTTTGGAAACAAAGTTTCAAAAATGACATAACTAAAGAGAGGAGAAGACGATCTTCCCTCCCCAAGTCAGATAAAATAGTTGAATGCATGCTATATAGAAAAGATAAAATTTTTGAATAATATTGTTCAAGCATGTAGCCAAGCTATATTAAAGAGGAAATAACCATTCAAGAATCTCATGAAAATAGACCTACCCGGAGGTACTAACGAAGTGCAATACCCCAAACTAATTCTCAACTCAATGTTCCTAACAAAGCAACAATTTCATGAACAAGTTGAGATTTTTAAAGGGGTCTCAGTTGAAACGTTCTATGGTATACTTGAATATGATGAGGGTGACATAGACAATTGGATAGTGGACTACTCCATGAATAATTAGGACATTGAGGAAGCATTACATGGTATTTCACTTGATTTGAGAGACTTGGAGGGTGAGTTGTTCAACATGAAAATCCGGCATGAGATTAACATGGAACCAATGAAAAGTTATATTGAAAAATGGTTCAAGAAAGCGATCCACAAATTGACCAATGAGGGGAAAGAAACAGTTGAGACTGTTCCTGTAACTGTTAATGAAGACAATAAAAGGACACCATCAAGAAAGTGAAGAAACGAGAGACCATCATAGTAAGTTTATGTTGTTCACATCTTTCTTTCTTTATCAGTTCCTTCATCTAATTACTTCGCTTCTTTGACTAGAAAGGTTTAACTGAAGTCTGATAACTTCTCTTTTTCTTATTTCCAGGTCTTTTTGTTCTTTTACCTCCCATCATACTCCTCCTACAAGATTTGTTATTGTGTATATTTTCTTTATGGTCTACAAGATCCCCAATCCTAGTCGTTAGGACAAACAAATTTTAAATTTCAAAGAATATGTAACAGACTATATTTTTTAGAAATTTTAAGAGAGCTATTTCGGGATCAGTTTTGACTGTGCTTTGTAACTCTCAGTTTTGAGTATAAAGTATTTGAGATTGATCTATCATTATATTTATTTGAGTTGTCCATGTGTCCACTCTGTTAAAGTTCTCTTATGCATGTGGATCATCTTCTTTTTATTTTTATGTGATCAGAAATATTGAGTTTAACTATAATGGACGTGAGGAAATTTTTCTTATCTGTTTTAAATGTATGAAATGTGTGGTTCTTGGTTCTTTCTTAGGAACTTTCTTTAAAAATAAAAGAAAACATTTCCCTTTATCTTTCTTGCATTTTTTTGTATTTCTTTGATTACCACGACGAGCTTCTGCAAAGTCCCATATTCTTAAGACCTAGAGTCCCACAAAAATCTTAATTTAAAGAGGAGTACTACCTCTATAAAAACAAAGGGGGATTTCCATCCTCATGAGGTTTTCATTTCAGTCCTAATGGATTCAAGCGTAAAAAATTGTGGAATGAACTGAAATTTGGAACTTGGTCTAGCATTTTTTGAAAAATATATGACTTTTCCCCAGGCTTATTAGCCCCACCTGGAAATTGGATTAAACAATCAGCGAAGAATTTTACACCAACTATACAATATGGTAATAATGACAACCAAGACCTAGGAATAATTAGAAAGGTCCTGGCAGATCTTAGTCCAAGAAGAAGAAAGAGAAATCCTCCAGAGACAAAGGAGAGATGAGTGACAAGACCAAAGAAACCAAAGGCTAACTAGAGCAGCATAAGGAAAAGGTCAGGATTGAAGCTGGACAAATACAAAGGACCCATTACCAGAAGTAAAAGTAAGCAAATCTGTATTTTAATAAGTGAAAACCATATTCTTGGAACCTCTCCGGATATGGCAGAAAGAAATTAACAACCACGAGAATAACCTCATATGGAGAGACAAGGAGATGGAAGAGATCCTCCAAGAAATCAAGAAAATCAAAGAAGAATTAGAGATTCCCCTTTGAATCTTCTAGGCGAGCAACATGATCTCCCTATTCTCCCTAAGGGTACCTTAAAGGAATTTCCTGTAGATGGAGCAATTGATGCAAAGATGCACCTTCACTTATTTCTTGCTGTTTGTCATTTTCATCGTGTTGAATATGATGATGTCATGGTAAGGCTATTTCTACAAACCTTATCAGGAAGAGCATATGAATGGTATATGACATTACCTAGTAGATAAATTCATTCGTTTAATGATCTTGAAGCCATGTTCCTAAATATGTTCGCTCCTTCAATTGCTTATCATACCCTTCTCACCGATTTCACCCAGATTGGTTTGAGGAAGAATGAAAGAATACGAGATTTTAATCTCAGGTTCAATAAAACCTTGAGTAAGATTCCAGAAGATAAAATACTGAATGACCCAGTCGTACTTGGTTTTTATAAGAATGCAATGCCCCTAAATGTGAAATATTCTATCAGAATATCCCAGATGGATACCTTGGAGGAAGAAATGACTAAGGCCACGAAGATGGGAGAAATTATGATTAAAACGGGTGTCGACCCCAACATTATACTGGGAAAAGTACAAAGGAAGCTGGGAGGATTAAGTATTGATAATCAAGGAGCCTCCAGTTCAAGAAAAAATGACTAATTCAAGCCATGACTAGCCCAAAATCAAACAATTGGAGGAGGGTTTTTCAAGGGAACCATACCAGATGTGAAAGTAGACCCCGTGGCAGCACAAGAAACTAAGAAAAGAATTGAAATTGCACAAATGAATAGAAATATCAAGCAAATGCAGAATGAGATAACCAGACTAATAAGGGGAGATAATTATGTGGAAAATCCAAGAATTTTGGTCCCAGAGAAAAGAAGGAACCCTCCCCAAGAAAATAGAGTAAGGTTTGAAAACACGGATAATCCGTAAAGACCAAGGGTTCCCAGGAAACCTACTCCCAATGCATTTGTTATGGATGATGTATATGATAAGAAAATAATTGAGAAAGAGAACTATTACTCACTTGATGAAAGTTTTGAAATCGTACATATGGACAGATGCGAGTCGTCCATGTATATATTTGAAGAAGGCAACAACGACCCCAACTCGCAATAAAACGTCGCCTAGACAAGAGGACTTGTAAATAGATCCAAGAATAAGAATGATTCTGAAAAAGAAAACCAAAAAGACAAAGAAAAAATAAATGAGAAAAGGGAAAATGAGAAAGTGACAGATAGCATTGGAAGTAAAAAGAAACACCTGATGTCAAGGTCCACTCAGATGACATACAATGTTGTAGAGGACTTAAGTAAATTAAGGATAACTCTGCCTTTTACAAAAGTAATGAAGATTCCCCAACAAAGGGAAAACATTTTGAGATTGTTAGATGATCCATCTGAAAAAGAATAAGTTGTTGCTACCAGTCCTAAACAAAGGCAGAACCAATCAACCGCCAAGCTGAGAGGTAAAATTCCTCCCTTTTATATTTCAATTGAAAATCATGATGTTTCACTTCATAATTGTTTAGTTGACACCGACGCGACCAATAATATCATGCCACTAGTGGTCATGGAGGCATTGGGCATGAACTATACCAAATATTACGAAATTGGTGAAAGTATATATGCAATTGATTCTAGAAAAGTGCCAACTTATGGAAAAATCAAGGACTTTTATGCTTGGATAATGACTGCCCACCATATTATTACAGTTTTCAATATTATTGCGGTAGACCTTCCTCTGATATATGGAGTTGTGCTAGGAAGAGATTGTTCATCCATGATCAGGGGATATATAATGAACTATGGAAGTTGCATGATGTTTCCAGGCAAAGAAGGAGCAATGATTAAGGTGCCCTGTGAACCCAGGAAACCCTTCTCTTTCAAAAAGAAATAAAATGAGTTAATGGAAGATTATATAAATGTTGAAATTGGAAATTATGCTATCCTAGACATGGAACATAGTGAAATCCTAGAGAAAGTGCAAGATATAGAGAATCAAAAGTATATGCTTGAAGGTTATTAGAGGATGTCATTCGATGGATATTTTTTGAGCTCCGGAAGTGGAGTTGGAATTGTATTTGTGAGTCCAAGTAAGATTATGCATCCACATGCTATCAGATTGGAATTTGCATGTACTAATAATGAGGCAAAATATGAGGCTTTGATTCAGGGGATGATTCTTGCACAAGAAATGAAGATCTCACATCTAATTGTGACCGGTGACTATGAGTTGGTGATTAATCAGGGCACCTAGAGGTATAAAATCAACAAGGAAAGACTCAAGTTATATTTCAAAATAGTTAACGAATTGATGGAATCTTTCAGGTCTTTCAAAATTTCCTTCATTCCAAGGGACAAGAATCAGAAGGTAGATCCATTGGCCTTGGCGGCCTCATTGTCAAACCCAGATGATATACAAAGAAAAAAATATCTTTTCAAGTAGAAAGAACATTCCGACCTTCTGTACCCAATAACATGGAATATTTTCAAGTGTTTGAGAATGATGAACAGTTGGAATTTTTTTTGTTGAATGATGATGATGATGAAGACAATCACATGTTTGTTGTCCCGAGATATTGTATACAATATGAATCTATTTTTACGAAAGATAATCATGCTAATAAAGTCTTGGAAGAAATTTCACTTAGAAAGGTGCAAGAAATAAGAAATCTCAACATTGGAACTGACAGTTCCCCAAAATATGTCAATTTGAGAGTTGATTGCACCATTGAGGAAGTTGATCAATATGTGGCATTATTTAAACAATATCTCTATGTGTTCACATGGACCTATGATGATTTGAAAGCTTATGAAAAAACAATATTTCAACATATCATTCCTTTGAGAGAAGAAGCAAGGCTGGTCAAACAAAAAATAAGGATGATGAACCCCAAATTGAAACCTCTGGTAAAGATTGAGTTGGAGAAATTAAAGAAGTCTGGAATAATATACCCCATTAGACATTCTGATTGGCTTTCAAACCTTGTGATAGTAAGAAATAAGACCAGGGAAATACGGATGTGTGTGGATTTCATGGATCTTAACAAAGCAAGCATAAAGGATAACTATCCTTTACCTAACATGGAGTTTCTTCTCCAGCAAATCACGGGATCAGCTTGTATGTCCATGTTGGATGGTTTCTATGGATATAACCAAGCCTTGGTTGCTGAGGAAGACAGAGCAAAGACAACATTCATAACAACGTGGGAGACATATTCATATTCTAGGATGCCCTTTGGTTTGAAGAATGTTGGAGCCACATTATAGAGGGACATGGATCATGCATTTAGTGGGTTGATAGGAAAATTTATGGAAGATTATAAAGATGAATTGACAGTGCATTCAAAAACAAGGGGAGATCATATCCATCACTTGAGAATTTTTTTTCACAGATGCGGATTATATGGTGTCTCTCTAAATCCAAAGAAATGTTTATTTGTTGTAACTCAAGGTAAACTACTGGGTCATATTGTGTGCAAAGACGGGATTTATATAGATCCAAAAAGAGTTAAAGAAATAAGTGAACTCAACCCCCCATCATCTAAGAAAGGAGTTCAATCATTTTTCAGAAAGATCAATTTTGTGTGAAGGTTTGTTCCTGACTATGCAAGTATTTTGAAGCCAATCAATTTATTGTTGAAGAAGGAGCAGAGGTTTGAATGGACAATGGATACTCAAGAAGCTTTCAATAATATCAAAATAGGGATCACCGCAACTCCTGTCCTCATTAGCCTAAATTTTCAAACGGATTTCATCATCTATTCATTCGCTACAGAAACAATTGTTTCCTCTATTATTACTCAGAAGAATACCAAGGGTGAAGAAATCCCAATCAGTTTCACGAGAAAAACCCTTCATGATTATGAATTAAGGCATTCGGAGTTGGAAAAGCAAGCCATAGCTCTTATGAAAGCAGTGGCATGTTTTCGCACGTACATACTAAATTCCCATGTCATTGCTTATGTTCCATCCTCGCTAGTAAAGATGTTGTTGAATCAACAATTAAGAAAAGGAAAATGGGCTAACTGGTTGGCGAAGATCCAAGAATACGATATTGAAATTAAACCTTTAAAGGTTGTCAAAGGACAAGGTTTATGCAAGCTCATCGCAAATAGTGATTATGTGGATGAAATGATTTCAATTTCAGTAGGAGAACCATTGGCTGATTCAGAATGGTATGGAGATATTGTATTCTACTTGAGGTCCGGGAAGTTTCCAGTAACCATGAACCCTAAAGAGCGAAGAACATTGAAGATGAAGGCAAATCAATATGTGTTGATTGTTGATATACTATTCAAAAGGAACTATGATGGTATATTACTCAGATGTGTTGATGAAAACAAAGCCCAAGAACTAATGAGAGAATTCCATGAAGGAATATGTGCTGGAAATTTTTCACCTACTGCAACCTCTCATAACATAATAAGAGTTGGATTTTATTGGCCATCCATTTTCAGAGACTCATATGCTACAATAAGGAAGTGTATATCATGCCAGCAATTTTTAGGGAAAATGAAGAGATCTGTGATGTCGTTACAACCCATAATTGTAGAATAACCATTCTCTCAATGGGGACTTGATGTCGTCGGGCCAATAAATCCAAAGTCGAGCAAGGGACACATGTATATCCTAACCGCTACAGATTATTTTACAAAGTGGCCTGAGGCAGTGCCATTAAAAAGGGTCAATTCTGAAGAGTTAATTAAGTTCCTCAAAGACAATATTTTGTCAAGATTCGGTGTCCCAGATAAATTTATCACCGATAATGGTTCAATTTTCATTGGTTCAAAGTTTATATAATTATGTGGAGAATATGGAATTATTATGGGGAAATCATCAAACCATTCTCCATAAGGTAATGGTCTTGTAGAATCCACCAATAAAACACTCATTCAAATATTGAAGAAAACTATTGACAAAAACCAAAGGAATTGGAATTTGAAGTTGATTGATGTGTTGTGGTCAAGCAGGACAACTCCAAAGAACAACACTGGGATGCCCCTGTATACATTGGTTTATGGGAAAGAAGTGAAAATTCCAATTAGCCTCAAGCTCAATTCCTTGACTTTCATGGTTAATACAGAAGATGCATAAGACAATTCACCTATCCAAAGGAGAATCAACCTGTTGTTGAAATCATAGGAAGAATGAAGTAAGGCCCTGAATATAACCTCTCAGAGACAACAAAGTATCAAAAGACATTTTGACCAGAGTGCAACTGTAAAGAATTTTCAGAAGGGAGAATTGGTGCTACTCTGGAACAAAGCCAAGGAGAAACCATTGATGCACACCAGATTTGAGGCACTATGGATTGGACCACACATTGTCGAAATGATCCTAGGTTTTAATTCCTATATTCTCCAAGATATGAAGGGTAAAAGGTTAATGATGTCTATCAACGGGCAACATTTCAAAGGTTTCTTCACCTAAAACTTTCTCATTTCCCTTGTACATAAATTTATTTTTCAGTTTGTATATTCTTACCTTTGATTCCATAGCCCAATGGACAAAAGTGCCTGTTCATAAATATTATGGATTCTTGACAACCCACAGGGTGTTATCATCCCACAGTTGGAGCTAGTTGTTGAGATCGATTCCTTCATCCAAAATTTTCCTCCCCTTTCTATTTTCCCAACTTCTTTTTTCCATTTCTTCTCCCTCTTCTATATCTGCCTTCATTCCCCTTTCTTTTCTCCTTTCTCTTTTCCTTTTCTAGTTACTATACTTAGCCATTTTTCAAAAAAACGGTGGGTTCACGGGTTGGCGGACTCGTGGATCCTCACCTCCACCCATATTCCCATATCATGAGTCTGACTAACAATAGTATTATTATGTACTTAACTTTTTTTACAACCGCAGGTTCAAGATTTCATATTCCAAGTTCTACGATGTCCATTTTGCACCCAAGCACCCATGATATACATTATGACCGTTAGACTTGCCATGGATACCAAACTCCTAAGTATCTCATTTTTCCTATTGAGTCCAACCAACTGTAGTGTAACACTTAGCCTATTTTTTATTGTTCACAATCGTGGGTTCATAGGTTCCTGGGCTGGCGAGTTCACAAATGTTCCCAAATTCAAATTGCTCTCGTTCGTCTCTGCCACCTTCATGCTTTTCCAAATACACATTTAGTATGGTTTAATGCTAATAACTGATCATGCAGGTTCCATGAAAATCAATATTAATAAGTGAATGGATCGAAGGGATTTTCCATTAAGTTGCATTAAAGCATGATTTTCCAAAGGTTATATTATTGTTATCTCTCTCAAAGGATTCATTTCAAGTATTATCAAGTTAAAAGAACACTCTCATCAACCTATGGCAGCAACAACTCAACAACAATTCTACATTGATACTTTGAATATTTTTGGTCGAGAAGACCAGAACTTTCAGTGGTCCAGAGTGTATTCTTATTATTCATCTCCTCCTGCTCAAAAAGAAGTGATCTGGACGTCCGGAATTGCACATGCAGGGTGTGTCACTGAAGTATTCGATTGCAAAGAGCTGGTTGCATGGTGTATTGAGAAATACATACTGATTCAATTGATTATTCAACTTCAAGACCATTCCTCCATCTATCTTTCACCACAAGTGTTTCGTAAGATGTTGAAACTTCCAGAGCCAGCACTTACTTTCAAAGGAGAGGATTGCAAAGATTTCCTAAAAAGACATGATAATGGCCTGGACCTCTTTCCTGAGTTCTTGGAGAATCCCACGGTTATCCTAGAAGACATTACCAGGATTCAGGTCCACTTGTTTAAAAATCCCTTTCAGGAAATCACTTGGTTGTTTACTAGGCTGACAGGCCAATAAAGTACCGCTAATATTTCCCACATGATTCTTTACATTTTATAGTTTACAGTTAAAGAGCAAGCTATTTTCGATTGGGAAAAACTGATTTCCATTGAAATCTCTTCCCTATTGTCACAGTACAATAAAGACAAGAAATTCTTCAAGGCTTCTTATTTGGTGTTTACGATAACATATTGTTGTCAATTTCCAAAATTGTCTATCTATAAGAGGGTGAACTGTGAACTTGACCCAGTTACCTTCTGGTAGCAAGCATTATGGAGACACAAAGATTCTTTGCATTTTTATGAAGTTTACAATGATTTTGTTTCAGTGTTCAAAGAACTATTATTTGGAAAAGATACCCCCAGGATATCCGACCAGGAAAATAAATTCTTGGATAAAAAAGGGACGTTAGAATATATGGAAAATCACAATGTTATAAGGATTTTTTGTTCCAAGGAAAATCCCTCTTTTCTTCCATACCATGTATCTGATAAAATTTTTATCACATAAGTGGCAAGGCTGTATGATTTATGGTTGCACTTTTTCCATGAGAAATGGAAAAAGCAATTCATACCCTTGCCTTGGAAAATTGGAGACTTTATTTTCAGGAATATAAACAAAATTGATGAGTTTGCGAACCACTTCCACAATGTGAACCTAAAATATGTTGAAAGGATAAATGGGTTTGACCCTAACAAAATTTTCACAGAACATATGCTGATAGTTGGATTCAGAAATTCATTTATTCATACTATTCTAAGTGAACAAGAAGATAACAACTTAGGTGCTCCTGCTCACAATGTTGGTGATTTGGAAACAATACTTAGTAATAATGAGTTATACAAGAAGGAAGGAAAGGGTCCCAATGAGAAGAGCGCCCAGTCCCCAACTGTTACTCCTAAAACTACCACATTTCGGAGCAATGCTCCAATGGCCCACCCAACTAGGAAAGTTACCAACAATAGTTCCAACGGCGGAGGACAAAAGAATTCCCATTCGGGAAAAATTGAGAGCTCGCACAAGCTTCCTCTGAGAAAGAAGAGGAAGAATGTTGTGCAAGAGGAAGAAGACCATCGCATAGAAAATGAAATCAACAACTTCTCTCTTGAAGACATGGAGCTCGAGGTGGACATCAAGAAAATTTTTCCCACCATTGATCAACCAGGAAACACGACCCATCAAAATTGATCATAAGAGACAATTGAGTATTGAATTTTCAATGAAGAAGAATCATTTTCTTTTCAGAGCGCTGTCTTTGAAAAGGAATCCAAGAAATTGATTATTGAAAAAGGTGATATGAAGAATAAGAAAGGAAAATGTCATTCAGAGGTTGACCTAAGAGATATGAGGCCTTCCCAGATTTCTAAAATTCACAGAGCAACCGAGGATGCTCTGGATGACTCCATTGGTGGTCTAGAAGTAGAAAACATGAAGTTGAAAGAAAGGATCAAGGAATTGGAAGACGCCTTAATGCCTCTTCCACTTCTAGCCAGTCCTTTGACAATAGTCAGACCCACCACACCCACTACTAAATTGAAAGGATATTCAAGCCTACTTACATCAACCAGAAGCTATGTAGAGAGAAATATTAATAAAAGAATAGCATTGATCACAGAGGCATGAGAGGTCTCGAAAAATATTGTTTCTTTTGGCTCGAGGGTGAATGCCTTCCATGAGTATTTTCAAGTTGACCTGAATAACAAAGAAGGTTTTTACCTTGATGTTGTACTACCTTTTGGAAAAAAAAAATCCAACATGACAGAACTAAGGAGAAAAGAGGAGGATCTTCCCTCCCTAAGTCTGATAAAACAATTGAACGCATGCTAGAAAGAAAAGATAAAAAAATTGAATAATATTGTTAAAGCATGCAGCCAAACTATATCAAAGAGGGAAGAACTATTCAAGAGTCTCATGAAAATAGACCTAGCCGGAGGTACTAACGAACTACAAGACCCCAAACTAATTCTCAACTCAATGTTCCTAAAAAAGAAATAATTTGACGAACAAGTTGATATTTTTAAAGGGGTGTCAGTTCAAAAGTTCTATGGTACACTTAAATATGATGAGCGTGACATAGAAAATTGGCTAGTGGACTACTCTGTGAAGAATCAGGACATTGAAGAAGCATTACATGGTATTTCCCTTGATTTGAGAGTCTTGGAGGGCGAGTTGTTCAACATCAAAATCTGGCATGAGATTAACGTGGCACCAATGAAAAGTTATATTGAAGAATGGTTCAAGAAAGCAATCGACAAATTGACCAACAAGGGGTAAGAAACAATTGATATGGTTCCTGTAACCGTTAATGAAGACAATAAAAGGACACCAGCAAGAAAGTGAAGACACAAGAGACCATCATAGTAAGTTTATGCTATTCACATATTTCTTTCTTTATCAGTTCCTTCATCTAGTTACTCCGCGTCTTTGACTAGAAAGGTTTAACCGAAGTTTGATAACTTCTCTTTTCTTCTTTCCAAGTCTTGATTTTCTTTCACCACCCATCATCCTCCTTCTACAAGATTAATTCTTGTGTATATTTTCTTTAAGGTCCACGGGAGCCCCAATCCCAGTCCTTAGGACAAACAAATTTTAAATTTCAAAGAATATGTAACAGACTATATATTTTTTAGAAATTTCAAGAGAACTATTTCGAGATCATTTTTTAGTATGCTTTGTAACTCTGATTTTTTAGTATAAAGTATCTGAGATTGATCTATCATTATCTTTATTTGAGCTTTCCATGTGTCCACTCTGTTAAAGTTCTCTTATGCATGTGGGTCATCTTCTTTTTATTTTTATGCGATCAGAAATCTTTAGTTTAACTATGATGGATGTGAGGAAATTTTGCTTATCTATTTTAAATGTATGAAATGTGTGGTTCCTGGTCCTTTCTCAGGAAATTTCTTTAAAAGGAAAATAAAAAATTTCCCTTTATCTTTCTTGCAATTTTTATATTTCTTTGATTACCATGACAAACTTCTGCAAAGTGCCATATTCTTAAGACCTGGAGTCCCACGAAAATATTAAATTAAAGAGTACCACCTCTATAAAAGTGTAGGGGGGTTTACATCCTCGTGAGGTTGTCTTTTCGTTCCTAACAGATTCAAGCGTCAACAGATCATCAGTTCCCATCGAATGGAAAAGATCCTCAAAAAAGGCCATTCCGACATTATTTCCCAACTCAATTCCATTCAAGCAGTTGAGACACCATCTGTGCATCCTGGCCTCCAATCTATACTTTGTAAACACCACACAATTTTTCCATTCCCCATGGTCTTCCCCCTTCCTACGATGTTCATTATCATTCCATTCCTCTAGTCTCGGGCAGTCTTCCTCCCAATGTCCGCCCGTATCATCATCCCTTTGCCCAGAAGAAGGAAATTGAGAAAATTGTTCAAGAATTTCTCGACGCATGTGTCATTTGCTATAGTACTAGCCCCTATTCTTCTCCTATGTTCATGGTCCTAAAAAAATAAGGCACGTGGCACATGTGTCCCAAATTTCATGCTCTCAACAAACTCACCATAAAAGACAAATTTCCCATTCTTGTCATTGATTATCTATTGGATGAATTGACTGGTGCTCACTACTTTACTAAACTTGATCTTCATTATGGTTACCGCCAGATATTTATGAAAGAGGCTGACATTCCCAAGATGACCTTTTGAACTCATGAGAGCCACTATGAGTTCTTGGTCATGCCCTTTGGCCTGTGTAATTCCCCCTCCACTTTCCAAAGTCTCATGAATCATGTCTTCCGTCCTTTTCTTCATCATTTTGTCTTAGTTTTTCTTAATGATATTCTCATATATATTAAAACTTGGACAACCCATCTTTCCCATGTGGATAAAGTTCTCCATCTCCTTTCTCAACACCAAATTTTCCTCAAATAATCTAAATGTGCCTTTGGAGTTTCCAAAGTGGAGTATTTGGGTCATATTGTTGGCAAGGATGGTGTTAGGGTGGATCCTAAGAAAATTGAAGCTATGTAGGATTGGCCTCGCCCTAAAAATCCCAAGAGTTTGCGTGGTTTTTTGGGTTTAACGGGATATTATCACAAATTTGTTAAGAACCATGGAAAAATTGCACCCCCTCTCACTGCTCTCCTTAAAAAGAATGCTTTCAATTGGACTCCTACAACTGGTCAAGCATTCCATGCTTTGAAAGGGTCTATGTGCACAAATCTTGTCCTAGCCCTTCCCTACTTCAAAAAGACTTTTGTCTTGGAATGTGATGCATCCGGGAAAGGAATTAGCATAGTACTTATGCAAGATAGCAAGCCTTTGGCCTTCACTAGTAAACAATTGTCAGAGCACCATTTGGGCCAATAAATATACAAAAAGGAAATGATGGCCATTCTGCATGTTGTGGATCTCTAGTGTCCTTATCTATTGGGGCAATGCTTCCAAATTAAGACATATCATCAGAGCCTCAAGTATTTTCTGGAGCAACGACTTTCATCCCCGGATCAACAAAAATGGGTGACCAAGCTATTTGAATATGATTATGAGATCATTTACAAGAAAGGAAAATACAATGTGGTTGCAAAATATGAATATGAAGGTTCCCTCTTTTCTCTATCCTTCATTGTACCATATTGGCTCCAAGTTGTTCACCAGGAATGGTTACAAGATCCCAAAATGTTGCATCTGATCCAACAATTTCAAGACAATTATTTAGTTTCTCCAGAGTACTCTTGGCACAATGAAGAGCTTCACTACAAAGGCCATATGTATTTAAGAAAAAAGCCACAACTTAAATCCACGGTGCTATCCGAGCTTCATGCTACACCCACAGCTGGGCTTTCTGGGTTTACCAACAACTATGACAGGGTCAAACATTCTTTTTTCTAGGATGGTATGAATCATGATGTACACACCTTTGTGGTGGAATGTGATGTCTGTCAATGCAACAAGGGAGAAATAGACAAATCCCTAGACACACTACAACCACTTCCGATTCCACCCGCTATTTAGAGGGATGTTTCTATGGATTTCATTGTTGGCTTACCTAAATTGGTAAATAAATCCATCATCATGGTGGTCGTTGATTGTCTTTCCAAATATGATCATTTATGTTCTCTTCAACACCCATTCACTACATCCACAGTGGCTCAAATTTTCATGGATCATATCTTCAAGCTTCATGGCATGCCTCATTCCATTGTCTCTTACCGAGATCCCACTTTCACCAACCATTTTTGGCAATAATTGTTTAGGATACAGGGCAACCACTTGCATCTCAACACAACATATCATCCCCAGACTGATGGTAAAACTGAAGTTGTCAACAAGTGTTTGGAAACATATTTGAGGTGCTTTTCATATGAGACGAAAAATCAGTGGTCTCAATGGTTACCCCTCGTTGAATGGTGGTACAACACTTCTTACCATATAGCTACTCGCATGACTCCTTTTGAAGCAGTATATGGACAAAAGCTGCCTTTGGTTCTCTCAGACATGCCCAATGTCTTGAAGGTACAGGCGGTTGACCAAACTCTTACATTTCGAGAGGCTATTCTCCACACCCTCAAAGAGAATTTAGTCATGGATTATAATCACATGAAGCAACAAGTAGATCAAGGTTGCTCGGAACGTTAATTTTCTAAAGGGGATCAGGTGTTTCTTCGATGAAAACCTTATCAACAAACTTCAGTCAGGGATGACCATTTTCAGAAGCTGGCACCCAAATTTTATGGTCCTTATATAGTTCTTAAGCGTGTGGATAGGTGGTTTGTCAGTTAGATTTTCCTAGTCATTCTTAAGCATGTTAGGGACCTAACCTAACTAACCCCTCACATAGGTAGAATAATATATTTTCCATGTAATAAAGGCCAATATTAATAAGGCCTAGTAATATGGAAGAATAAGTCAAATGTAAGAAGACCTAATAGAAGCTTCCGCTTCTAGAAGATCTTCCTCTAGATTTTTCTTTTGGTAGATAGATTTAGTATAAATAGGAGTCGAGGGTATGCGAGGTTTTTGTTTTGAGAATTATTGTAATAGAGCACTGCTCTGCTGGAGGTTTCCCCCTCGAAGTGGCAAGTGAACATTGTTTCCTATCAATAAAGGTATTATTTTTGTGTTGTGGTTTCATCTATTGTATTGTTTCGTTGTTATTCTCTACAATAATTCTTTTTTTAGCTATTATAATAGATCTCATACCTTACAACTACCGGCAATGGAACCAATGTTGCAGTCTAGGGGAAAGTATGAGAAGGTTTCCAACATATCCTTACACAAAGAATTACACACTACAAGATTATATGTAAGATCACACAGACATATAGAAGAACATACACAAGTGGAGGAGAACCATCAATAGCTTTTATTATATATGATTCCATAACAACCTTTGTCTTTCCATTACATGCTAGTGTATATATGTGTGATATACAGTTACCCGTTGGTTACATTCCTTTACTGGTTGGTCAACACTAATTGTCTGTTCGACCAACTTCCTAACCAACTACTGTAGTCGACTTGGCTAGTCTACTGGTGGGTCTAGTTAGTGGGGCCGACTAGCCATATGACATTTATGTTTTTTTGTATGTATATTCATGAATAATGTTAATGGCCATATGACATTTATGTTCTCACTTATGATCAATATTTTTAAGAATGAGAAACTTTGTTATGCTAGTCAATATTAATAGTTTATTTTTGTTGATGTTAATGTCATTGATTTTTTTTGTGTTTCATGTTAGTTAATCTTTATGAAAATGGATATATTTTTTGAATGTTGGACATTATGTGTCCAACATATGTACTAACATACTTTTAATTTGGTGTGTAAATAGAAATAACAATTTTACACTTTATTTTAGAGATAGAGAAGATATTCTCCAACATGGAGTGAGGGTGGGAGAGGGGTATATTCTTAATATAGATCCTGGATATATCCCTCATAGAAATCTTGTTAAGAAAGGATGGATAATGGTTTCAATTGTGGTTGTGTTAAACTTTAAGTATCCTCTACTAGATATGAGCATATATAATAGGAAATCTAGAAGGATCTGATGAGGCGTGGCCTAAAATAAATTTGGGCTCTTTATTGCAAGGGAAATATTATAACATCTTTGGTAACTAGATCTAATAGTGATCCCAGGAACTTATCTCAATCGGTTATTACCAATGTTGTTGGGCATTTTTCTAGCTTTGTGTTGGCAGGGGTTTGCTTCAAATCCCCTGGGTGAGGTGCACTAGTCTACACCAATGGGTTTACTAGGGATGCCATCCACGGATGTGGGTAAGCCTCTCTTGGGTTTCCTTGCAAGGTTTTCCTTGGAAAAAACAACTAGATCCAATAGTGAGATTTCTGCATCGCTATATTGGAAGAAAGAAGCACATTTATATGTTTAATGTTTTTTATGACACATGCTTCAACATGGATAAACATGTTCGTTGCAAAGGAGCTATATTTAATCTACACAAGGGAGAAATTATTGTGATGAGTCCACTAGGTGAAACAAACCTCATTATTTACATAGAAGAAATATGTGCAAGCAAAAAATTGCAAGATCTATGACAAGTCAATAAGTATGTTGGTTGAATGGTCAATAAACAAATTGGTTGGAAATTCTAAAGGTAAGGAGAATTGATGGAAAATTGAGGGAAATTTTTAAGACAATGAATCTATGGGACGCTCTAGATAATTTGGGGAGTTATAGAGAATGTTTTTCCATTAAACCAATAAGATGTTAGCTCTTCTAATCAAGAACGAGATAAGAAGACCATTTAAGTGTCAAGGCCATATAGAAAGGTTAAGCAAGACAATGTCACAAAAAGAGTTATCACATGTAAACTATATAGTGAAAGAGAGAAAAAATTGACTTCTAGCATCACAAGTGTGTCTTACATAAATGAATGTCTACTACATGTGGATGGAAAGGCCATTGTGCATGCAATGAGAATGATGAAAGGAATTGATAAAAATGGTAAAAAGGAATTTTTCTTTAGTTTTCTACTTTCATCTCTTTACAATTCTTATGTTGGGCTGAATTTCAACTTCCATCACTCTTCACATCAATACTAAGTGTCACCCTTCCCCACACAACCAAAGGAAAAAATTAACTAACCATTTTCACTATTGAAATTCACATTTGTGAAAAAACAAACACAAAAACAAATGTTAAAATGTAAAAGCCCAATTTAAAGCTCCCCACAACCAAACAAAAGTGATTACCTATATATATATATAAAAGACATTCACTTTTCTACAAATCTTGTACATACTTGTGTAAGTGTCTAACTACTTACATAGGAAGTGTAATGTCTAACTATTTACTTAGAAAGCATTCCATTTCAACAAAAATTAGTAGATATATGAATTCACAGGATTAATTTGGCACCATGTTTTTCTCTACAAGTCGTATGCACATTCCGTTGGTGGGAATAGGCAGAGGATCCATCTTCATTCCTTCATTGGGATCCATCACACACCATTCATATCGAGTGATGAGGTGGTGCATAAATACTCTAATCTGCAATTTAGCAAGCTCATACCCTGCACATAGACGAGGCCCCCCACCAAATGCAACAAATATGTGTGGTGTAATTCTATCTTCAAATCGTGATGGCTTAAACTTTTCTGGTTCTGGAAAATATTCACCATCATAATGAGTCGAAGCTGTCCACAACACCTAGCAAAAATATATGTATTTCTTAGTTTAACAATGATATCTATAGAGTACTTAAAGAAGAAAGCAAAAATGTGACACAAGGAAATTAACAAATATGTGACAAAAAAGAGCAAAGTGCTACATTTGTGTGTTTATATACAATGTGTATATTTGCATTATACTTGGAATTTTTTGAATTGGACTTTCCACTTACCTTCCATCCTTTTGGAATAGTGTAGCCTTCAAATTCCATATCAACTATCGTCTTCTTGAATGAACCAAAGATTGGAGGAATTAGACGCATTGTTTCTTGAGCTACACGCCATGTATACTTCATTCTTTTCACGTCCTCCCACTTTAGTTTTTCATTAGGTTGCTTGGTACTGAGTATCTCCAGATGTTCTGTCATATAGTGGGAATTTATCAAATTAAGGGCTCAAGAAACGAGAAAGTATAGCCTTTTCTATAACTAATATGAAGACTTGGCCATGCAAACACTTTCAATTGTTTATGTTTTATTCATCTCCCTTAACATTCCCATGCATTTCAATATATCAGTACAATTGCAAGACTTTTGGAAAATGAATGATTTTTTTTAATAATCCATTAAACTTAAGTGGTTAGGTGAATGGTTAATGTGCAATTTATGTAATTACAAGACTTTGGGAAAATAATGATTTTTTAATAATTCATTAAGGTTAAGTGGTTAGGTCAATGTACAATTTATGTAAGATTTTTGGAAAATAATGAATTTTTTTAATAACTGGAAGATTTTGGGAAAATAATGTTTTTTTTTTTATAATTCATTAAAGTTAAGTGGTTAGGTAAATGTGCAATTTATGTAAGACTTTTAGAAAATAATGATTTCTTTATAATCCATTAAAGTTAAGTGGTTAGGTCAATTGTCAATGTGTAATTTATGTAATTGTGGGATATAGTCAAATCAAGGGGTTTATTGGTTAGGAAATATCTTAACATGTCCATTTATATGGGGGTTTAAAACTATTCTAATATATTGCAAGTTATTAATATGAGTGGTGAGTGGTAGGGGTATTTTAATGTAACTTATGAATATAGGTACTTGGTGTATTTTGATTTACTTATGGATATGGATATAGGTTTTTCTCAAGGCAAAGGAAGGAGGAAATCTAACAAAAAATCATGAAGGTTTTTGAAAGTCAAGGAAGGAGGAAACATGATAATGATTAGAGGTAAAAAGTGGATAATATATTGGGACCAACATATGAGTAGAAATGAAAAGGGATATGAAAAATTCATTTAAAAAGTGGATACCTAGGATATCTAGTGAAAATAAGGGGGTTCTTTAATTGGAAATGTGCATTAGGAGGGGATTCAACAAAACATTTTTGGGATATATAAAAGGAATTGGATGTACCCCTTATCATCAAATGAATGAACGTGCAATGCCATAGATGCATTGAGTGAACACCTAATGGGATAATCAATGTAGTTGAGGATGTGATTGAAGGTGTCATTAGGATAGAGGATTCATTTGATTAAATAGAGGGAGGTCTTGATTTGATTGAGAGGGGTTAGATAGTTAGATGATAACATCTCAAGAGAGATAACCACCTTGCTTGGCTTTCCTCAACTCCTTCAATCCATGACCTTGATTTACCTTGTTGGTTTTCCTTTTTTGAAGGAAATCCTCACAAGAAAAACCAAGGGATTCTTTCCCACATTCATGGATGGTATATCAAATAAAAATATCAGCATAGACTAATGTGCCTAACCCAGGGGGATTCAAAATTGGCATTGATTGACACAGAACTGGCCAATTGTCTTGCAACATTGGTGAAAACAAGTTGAACTAACCCCTTGGAATATTACCTTGTTGGTATTATGTGGAAATGGAAGCCTTATGTTTAGGAGAATTAGGGGTGGGGTAGGAAACACAAGGCCTTTTCGCATTGCTTGTATTGCTCCAACTACTTCAATCCATGTCATTTATTTACCATGTTGGTATTCTATGGAAATGGAGGCCATCGATTTAAGAGGATTAAGGGTGGGGTAGGACAAGTAGAGCCTTTTTACCTTGTCTGGCTTGACCCAACCCCCTCAATCCATGAAATTTATTTACCTTGTTGTTATTATATGGAAATGAAGGTCATCCATTTAGAATAATTTGGGTTGTGGTAGGAGAACTAGGGTCTTTTCACCTTGCTTTACTACCCCCAATCTCCTCAATCCATGACATTAATTTACCCTATTGGTATTCTATGGCAATGGAGGTCATCAATTTAGGAGGATTAGGGGTGGGTGAGACAAATAAGGCCTTTTCACCTTGCTTGGCTTGCCCCAATCGTGCCTCAATCCACGACCTTGATTTACACTATTGGTATTGTATGAGAATGAAGGTGTTGGTATTATATGGAAATGAAGGTCATCAATTTATGAGGATTGGGAATGGCATCGGACAAGTAGGGCCTTTTTGAACCACATCAATGTTGGGTTAACCATCTTTGAAAGGTCTACCCCTAAAGTGGGCAACTATAAAGGGAAATTATCAAACTAAGGGTTTAAGAATACATAAATTATAGCAATGTTTGTAACTAATTAGTAGAAAACTTTGTCATGCAAACACTTTCAAGTGCTTATCTTATATGTTTGTCCCTTAACATTCCCATGTATTTCAAACTATATTATTCAACATCATTATGGGTGCAATTGCAGTAGACATTTGAAAAATTTTTGATGACCCGTTCCATTTTGGTTGTGAGGTTCAATGGTTAATGGGAAATTTATGTAATTGCGGGCTATGATCAAATCAAAGAAGGCATGAGGCTAATCAAACTAGCAATTGAAGATGCTATTGAGGGGGACATGGGGACAAAGGAGGCTTTGATTCAATAGAGGGAAGTCTTGATTCAAATGGGAGTTAGATGATCAAATTTCAAGAGAGATAATTGCATTTCTTGGCTTTCCCCAATCCCCTCAATCCATGACAAGCTTGATTTACATTGTCAGTATTCTATGGCAATGGAGGTCATCAATGTGATTGAGGGGGTCATGGTGATAGAGGAGGCCTTGATTCAATAGAGGGAGGTCTTGATTCAATTGGGAAAGGTTAAATAGAGTGGTTAGATAGTGAGATGATAAAAACTCAGGATAGATAATTGTCTTGTTTATCTTTCCCTAATCCCCACAATCCATGACCTTGATTTCCCCCGTGGGTATTATGTGGCAATGAAGGTCATCAATTTAGGAGGATTGGCAGTGGGGCATGACAAGTGGGACCTTTTATAATTTCTTTAATTCTTGGTAAACTACTATTCGAAAGGAGTACTCCTAACCTTAGCAAGTAAACCAACCATATGCATTGAAATTTTGATTGTAAGGTTCAACTATCAATGAGAAACTTATGTAATTGTGGGCTACAATCAAATCGGTATATAGGATGTTTTAACTCCATAGATAGAGGTCTTGATTCAATTGAGATTTGTTAGATAAAGTGGTTAGATAGTAAAATGATCAAATCTCAAGAGAGACAATCACTTTTCTTAGCTTTCCCTAATCCCATCAGTCTGTGACCTTAATTTCCCTTGTTTGTACTCTATGGAAATATAGGTAATAGATTTAGGAGGATTGGGGTGGGACATGACAAGTAGGGCCTTTTTTACTTTCTTCAATGTTTGATTAACCGTTATTTGAAAGGTAAAACCCTAAAGTGAGAAAGTATAAAAGACAACCACATGGATTGATAGTTTGGTTGTTAGTTTCAATTGTCAATGGGATGTTTATGCAATTGTGAGATATGATAAAATGGAGATAGAGGAGAAATTGATTCCATAGAGGGAGATATTGATTCAACATAGAGGGATTAGATAGAGAGATGATCAAATATAAAGGGAGACAATCCCATTTCTTAGCTTTCCCCAATCCCCTCAATCGATGACCTTGATTTCCAATGTTGGTATTCTATAGAAAATTATCTAGGTCATTGACTTAGGAGGATTGGTTTTGGGATATGACAAGTAGAGTCTTTTTTACCATCTTTTGAAAGGCCTACCCCCTAAGGTTGGAAAGGGGTATTTTGTGGCAATGTAGGTCATCGATTTAGGAGGATTGGGGTTGTGGCAGGACAAGTAGGGTGTTTTTAACCATGTTTTGAAAGGCCTACACCTAAAGTGGGAAAGGGGTATTCTATGGCAATGCATGTCCTTGATTTAGGAGGATTGGGGTTGGGTAGGACAAGTAGGACCCTTTTAACCACCTTTTGAAATGCCTTCCCCGAAAGTTGGCAAGGAGTATTCTATGGTAATGCAGGTCATCAATTTAGAAGGACTAGGGATGGGGTAGGACAAGAAAGTCCCTTCTAACCATGTTTTGAAAAGCCTACCCCTAAAGTGGGAAAGGGGTATTCTATAGCAATGTAGGTCATCAATTTAGGAGGATTTGGGGTGGGGCAGGACAAGAAGGAGTGTTTCTTTAAAGATTGCTTAACCATTTCTTAAAATGTCTACCCCTGAAGTGAGCCAATATTTTGAAAAAACTACCATATGGTTTGAAATTTTGATTGTCATGTTCAACTATCAATGGGAAGTTTATGTAATTGTAGGTTATGTTGAAATGGGGATAGAGGAGGCCTTGATTCTAAAGAGGGAGGTCTTGGTTCAATTAAGAGGATTTAGATAGAGGGGTAGTAAGATGATAAATTTGAAAAGAAACAATATCCTCAATCCATGACCTTGATTTCCCCTATTGGTATTATATAGCAATGCAGGTCATCAATTTAGGAGGTTGGGTTGGAGTAGGATAAGTAGAGTCGTTTTTACCTTCTTTTGAAAGGCCTACCCCTAAAGTGGCTAAGGGGTATTCCATGGCAATGTAGGCCATTAATTTAGGAGAATTGGGGTTGGGGTAGGATAAGTAGGGCCTTTTTAACCATCTTTTGAAAGACCTACCCTTAAAGTGGGAAAGGGGTATTCTATGGCAATGTGGCTCATTGATTTAGGAAGACTAGGGTTGGGGTAGGACACATAGGGTCATTTTTACCAGTTTTTGAAAGGCCTACCACTAAAGTGGGAAAGGGGTATTCTATGGCAATGTAGATCATTGATTTAGGAGGATTGGGGTGGGGCAACACAGGTAGGAAGTGAGACACAAAAAAAATAAACAACCATGTGCATTGAAAGTTTGATTGTCACGTTCAACTCTTAATAGTTGGTTTATGTAGTTGTGGGCTACAATCAAATGGGAATAAAGGAGGCCTTGAGGACAAAGAGGGAAGTCTTTATTCAATTGAGAGGAATTAAATATTAAGATGATCAAATCTCAAGAGATACAAACACCTTTCTTAACTTACCCCAATCCCCTCAATCCATAACCTTGATTTTTCTTATTAGTATTATATCACAATATAGGTCATTGATTTAAGAGCATTCAGGTTGGGGTAAGACAAGTAGAACCTTTTTAACCATCTTTTCAAAGACCTACCCCTAAAGTAATGAGAAAGAATAAAAAACAACTATATAAAGTGACTAATGAGAAAGAATAAAAAACAACTATATAAAGTGACAGTGACATTTTGAAGAGAAATTCCTTATTTTCCATTTTCATAGTTAAATTCTCTATTAACCATACTTCCACTTAGAAGCAGATTCAAATTCAAAACACAACTGCTTATAAGAAAGTAGTAAAGTACCACTTAGAAGCAGATTCAAATTCAAAACAAAACTACTTATAAGAAAGTAAAGTAAACTAGATAAGGGGTAACTTCATCTCATACCTAGTAACATTTCTTGATAGCAATCCTTGTGCTCCCACAACATTTTGCACATCATGGTCATGACCAGAGAAGTTGTATCATAAGCAGCAAACATAAACAACACAATGTTATCCATCACGTCATTGTCGCTCAACTTCTTACCATCGTCGTCACTTAAAGTCAGCAATCTTGAAAACAAATCCTGATCCGGGGAGGCTCTCCCCTCTTCCAATTCCCTCCTCCTCCTCTCAATCAACGACGACAAAAACCGGTCGATGTCGGATCGAGCAGTCCTCGCCCGACGGTACCGAGTCCCAGGGAAATCCAAGGGAATCGACAAAGACCCCGACAAAACAATCTTAAACAACTTCAAGAAACCCTTCACCTCCTCCTCGTCTTCAAGCCCTAAAAAAAAACTACAGACGCAGGAAAACGTGAGCAGCTTCGTCAATGGAAACAAACGGACCACGCTCTCTCCCTTCCAATGGCTTGCAAAGTGGCGTTCCATGACGGAGCTCATCTTCCCCACAACTGTCTCAGAAACATCCCCACGGAAGCACGCAATGACAGCCCCGCGAAGGCACCGGTGCTCGCTCCCTTGTTTCTCCATGATGGAACCGGTGCCCATGAGATCTATGGTGCTCTTGGGCCACGAGCTCACCACCAGCTTGAATTCATTAGACATCAAGAAACGGTTGCCCGCGCCGCCAGTGAAGACCACGGTGGGAGATCCCATCAATCCAGTTTTGAAAACTTTCCCATATTTTTGAACTCTCTTCCCGAAGAAATCTTCAAAGAGCCTATTCGATCTCGAGGCTCTGTAAAACGCCAGTGTCTCTCCTATCACAGGCAAACCCAAGTTCCCGGGCGGAAGATTCACACGCCTTCTGTAACGCTTGAAATATTGATTCAGACACAGAAATCCAATTATGGTAGCTACAAAAATTCCATGAAGAATAAACATGGCGGCCATATTTGCAGACACTTAACTTCTCAGGTATTTCAACTTATCTTGAATCTCAAAGAAGTCCATGAGGAATCATGGAGCTTTCTCTCCATTCTTATATTCTACTCTTAGATCCAATCATGGTGAATTTTTCTAAGTTCTTAATCCAGCGAGAGCTTCGCCACCATGGAAGGCGAGTCTTGACAGAACTTGTATGAATGAAATTCTAAGTTTCAATGCCATGGATGAATTTCTAAGTTTCCATGCATAACATGCTTAATATTGAAATATTAAACATGTGGCGTAGTCCAGGGCACGATAGATATCAGCTAATTTTGGAAAATATTTGATGTCAAGTGGGGAGTATGAAAATGGAATGGAACAGAAGAGACAATGAGTTTCTAAGTGTTGTATATATGTTGCCATCTAATTCAATGACTTCTAAAGAATTTGTTTATCTTTCAAGCGATAGTTTGTTCTGTAAACTATTTTTCGATTGATATTTTAAGGTTGTGTGAGACTTTTGGATAGCGAAATTAAGCATTAAATTTAGACATTTAGGGTAATAACAAATAGGTTTTCAAAGGCACTTGGATATTCTTAGGGTAATAACATATAGGTTTTCAATGACTTCATGTACCTCTTACACATTATATATGATATGACTTCATGTACCTCTTAATATTATATAAGATATGGACATTTAATTAAAACATTAAATCTAGGTTTTAGTAAATGTATTGGTTGTCATTTGTTTTGTTAATAAAAGAGTCATGTTGATTTAGTTTTTTTTTCTTTGGAAAATATATTTTTGAAAAGCTTTCAATCAATTTTCCTTGTTTCAAGGATCGTATTCATTGTAAAGCAAGTAGTGTAGATTATTGTACATTGATTCGACAAGGACATAGAGTGAGGTCCACATATGTAGAGGTAGACAACTCAAGTTATTCATAGATCTTAATCACTCAAGTTAGCGTAACGGGTTGCTCGTGTTGCTTTAGTTATGCTACACAAATAATGTCCAAACCTTTTCTACAAGGTTGTGTTATGGACTTGTAAATTTGTATATTGGACTTCGACAAACAATGGTTTCTCGATGAGAGAGTTGTTATTTACATGTTCTCTAAACTCATTAGATCATTTCCTCTTGTTATTATTTTTGCAAAGTCCAAGGTGTTGCTTTACATCATAAATCAACAAGAGTTATGTTGCTTTAAACAATGGTCTTTGAAGATGTTCAAAACTTTTTTGCAAGGCTATATAATATCTCGTGGACTTGTGAGTTTGTGTATTGGACTTTGATAAACAATAGTCCCTTAAAGAGAGAGTTTTTTTTCCCATGGTTTCTAAACTCATTAGATGATTCCCTATTGTCATAGAGTTTAAAGTGTTATTTTACATTACAAATCAATAAGAATTGTGTTGCTTTAATTATTATAGAGAAACAATGTTCTTTGAATATGTCCAAATCTTTTCCACAATGTGGTATTATGGAGTTGTGAGTTTATGTATTCCACAAACAATGGTCTTGTGATGAAAGAATGATCTTGTGATGAAAGAGTTCTTATTTACATGCTCTCTAAACTCATTAGACTACTCCTTTGTGCTATTATTTTGTGAAGGCATAGGAAATAAAAAAGTTTCTTTGACAAGGGAGTAAGACAAACTCAAAAAAATTCCATTTGGTTAATTGGAAAATTGTAAGATCGACAAAGGATGACGATGGTCTTGGGATCAAAGATTCTTCTGTAATGAATCTAGCCTTGAGTGTCAAAGTCATTTGGAGGTTAATCTCAAGAAGTATGGATCCGGATGATTACAAGCTTGCATCAATTTTGACTTCAACTCTTCCTGGGGCCAATGGATTTCAAAAAATATCCTTTTTCCAAGTCTTAAGGGAGAACAATAACAAAGATCTATTACTCTCTTGCTAACGAAGGTATTAGGATAAAATTGGGGGGGTGTTTCAATACAAATGGTTCAAAAACATACCAAACTATACCTTAAGTGACCCTCATGCATTGAATAGTAAGTATTATTAATTTGATTAGTCGCATGTCATCCATGAGCCAATCCCACTTCCAAAGCATTGCAATAATGACGGCAAGACCTGAGTCCCCCTTTCACATGCCCAGGCCCGCGAAGAACTGGACATTTGAAGGTGGTTAGGTTTTATATCCCAAGCAAGGTGGGATTATGTCAATTTGCTATGTGGATTGCAAGAAGTTATGTGGGATGTCTCCCTTCATTTACAATTGTTGCTGGCAATTTGCATTCGTGTTGTTCAAGCTAGTCTCCATTTACAAGTTGGTGAATTTGATATTTATTTTCCTTTTAGACAATCTATTTGTTACCTTTGGTTATATGTTTTCATAGACATAGTGTGCTCGGTTACATGGTTTCTCTAGTCTAGCTTATATATTTAAGGTTCTTAGCTTTTGGGTGGGTTGTTTCTTTGGGAATGTTGTTGTTTGGCATAAAAATTTCAAGACCTATGTCTAGAATTTAGTTCCTTGGTTTGGGCAACGTGGTTTGTGGACCACTATCTCTAGTTTCTTAGTTGGTTTGGCCAAGGTTATCTTAGGTTTGGATATGTGGTTTTATTGGGTTACCTAGCTTCAACTCTTCATTTCAGAGTGGTGTCCCACCTTTGTCACATCACAGATGGATTAAAGAGAACTGCAAGAGTTCAAGAGAGTTTTAAGATCACATGAGGAATGATCTAGGGAAATAGGGCTTCTATTCAAACAGTTACAATCAAGATGCATGACAATGATCATCAAATAGTTTCTCAATTTGCTTCAATCATGAATACTTTGGTCCAACTGAAGAAGAAAATTGCCATTCCTGAGGCTAAATTGAACATGATTAGGAACCTGGTCACCAATTTGCATAAATATGCTCAATCTGGAGCATCCAATTAGAGGACTTCTATAAACTCAGGACATGGAAAACCAAAGGACAAAGATATGGTACATCAACTTCTTGAGAGTATGGAGATAGAGCAACATGAATCTATGCCAACCAACATGGGCTTGGAAGAGGCCACAAGCTGTCATATTCCAACATGGGCTTGAAAGAGGCTACAAGCTGCCATATTTTCTAACAAGTTTATGTTTTTAAAAGTTATTAGCATTTTAGGCCCTTTTTGTAGAATCTATACTAGTAATCTTAGGAAATTTTTCCAACATACATATGTACATTTTGTATTTTGATTTAGATTTGTTTACCCCTATTTGAAATCTAAAAACATTCTAGATGATGAAACAAGTTTTGTCTAACTCAGCTACAGTTTTTTTATTAATATAATTTATCCAATTTCAATATAAAAAACATAATTGTAAATATTTATATATAATTGTTATTAATAATAATATTGTAAATACTTTAATTCCTTGCAGACCAAATACACATTGACTTGACTTGTTGCCCACTACACATAAACTTTCGTGTCCACTGCAAGAAGTCAAAGTAACAATTAAAAAAATTGAAGTTTAACATATATAATACTTTAGATTTAACATAGCATCCGGATCCCAACTAAACATGAATGATTAAAAAAAGCTTGTTCTACCAAGTTTTGGTCAACGAGATAGACGCGGCACCCACTATGATCTCTAGATGATGCTTATAATTTTGAATGTTTGTTTTTTTCTAAGTTTAATTTATATTATTTAATGAAAAATAAATGAGAAACTGAAATACAAATATTCATGTTTACCTCATTGTACTAAAGACATTATTAATGTTTAAAAAGTATAAAGTTCAATTCTGTTGCGTATGTTAAAATGAGTTTATACTAAATTAAAATTTATTTAATTTAATAAAATTTAATAGAGTTTAAACTAATATGAAAATTATTAATTTGGATTTCAATTTTATATGAGAACATAATTTCACCTAAGATTTGTTTATCCTTTAAATAAAAAGTGATGAAATGTTCAACTCAGAAAAAAGCTATGCAAATGTAAAGCATAAATGCCTTAGAAGAAAGGTTATGCAAATCCGAATTCCACATGCTCAGAGTTGACTTTGTTCCGAGGAAGGAGCATATTCATGGCTAGCCTCCTTCATTATAGCATTAAGAATGGTAAGTTCCTATGACTTGACTTTATTATTTTCGAGAAAAAAAATCCTTCTAAGAATATTGAGAAAAATATTGAAGGTTATGGTATTTTCGATTAATAATAAATCTAAGGAAAATGATAACATTTTATTTAAAATAAGTTTCATTTCAATTGAAGTGGTTTGATTATATGGTTGAGAGATTAGGTCTTGCATTCTTTCTATTTAGGTTTGAATTTTTTTTTATGAGATTTTGATCCATAATGATAAGGCTAGACGAGTAGGTGTTAGGTTCTTTTAGGAGTGGTACCTAAAAATGCGGGTGTGTCTCCAAACGTCTTGGCCTTTTCTAAGTGATACATTTCTTGCTAAACACTAGCTTGTGAGTTATTTGCACTTGTTCCAGATTGGATCATTATATTATTTGTCATTTATCTTGATTCTTTTAGAGTGAAAAAAATTGGAGGAATCAACTTGCAGGGTCATTTTAGTGGCAGGTCCCAATTTGGAAAATTGGGGTCCAGAACCTTTTGGAGCCATTTGAGGAATTAGAAAGTGTTTTTTTGGGTAATGGTGTCCAGAACGTGGCCCCACCCCCTTGATGATGTTCTACACTCCAAGAACTTTCCAATGGTGCAGACCATGCATCAATCATAGTTTGCATGCAAAAGTTATTCCTCTTGCAAGTTGACCTATTGTGTTGACCACCATGGTACGAGAGGATTCCACATCATCCCCCATTACTCATGCATATGGGACTAGCCACGTGAGGAATTTCAAGAAGATTCTAGAAGGTCCAAAACCCTATTACAATTGAGGGTTCAGGAAGTAAAAAATGTACCCCTAGATGGTTATCGGGCTATGTTAAACACCAGGCCACTAAGAGGAGAAGGGGTTCCATTCTATGTTATTGCATTTTGTTCCATAGCAGAGTAGAAAAAATAAGAGCGGGTAATTAGACATCATAATAGAAGGGGTTAATGTTTTGTAGCAGCCTAATAGGCCATAGGTCTCAAGTAACTCCATAGAGAGTGTCTTATCCCTTGTACTTGCATTCTAGAGAAAAGAGAGCAGAGAAACCTCACCTTCTAGCTAGGTTTTCTCTTGTAAGGGTTTCCTAGAGAAAATACTTGTGTTATCTTGTGGATGGTGTGTGATTGTACTTTACTATTCTTTATTTTCCACATTTTATTTTTCATGCATAAGCAGAAAATCAATAACTAAATATTCTGGAATCTAAAGGAATTTAAACTTCATAGTGTAAATTTCGGTTTTATTTATCAGACCTGTTGTGACGAGTTGTTCTAGCAGAATATCCACAACAATTTACAGATCATATTGGTATTAGAGTAGGTTTTTCTTTTGGGTATTTATGGGAAGTTGCAGGATCTAGGAATCGGCTTAAAGAGAATTTACAGAAACCCTAGCCATGGAAAATGATTCTATTCATAATAACCCTTGAGATCCA
>ML781280.1:1178613-1197344 GCA_009831015.1 Picea engelmannii | reverse complement strand
TTGCAAAGGAGCTATATTTAATCTACACAAGGGAGAAATTATTGTGATGAGTCCACTAGGTGAAACAAACCTCATTATTTACATAGAAGAAATATGTGCAAGCAAAAAATTGCAAGATCTATGACAAGTCAATAAGTATGTTGGTTGAATGGTCAATAAACAAATTGGTTGGAAATTCTAAAGGTAAGGAGAATTGATGGAAAATTGAGGGAAATTTTTAAGACAATGAATCTATGGGACGCTCTAGATAATTTGGGGAGTTATAGAGAATGTTTTTCCATTAAACCAATAAGATGTTAGCTCTTCTAATCAAGAACGAGATAAGAAGACCATTTAAGTGTCAAGGCCATATAGAAAGGTTAAGCAAGACAATGTCACAAAAAGAGTTATCACATGTAAACTATATAGTGAAAGAGAGAAAAAATTGACTTCTAGCATCACAAGTGTGTCTTACATAAATGAATGTCTACTACATGTGGATGGAAAGGCCATTGTGCATGCAATGAGAATGATGAAAGGAATTGATAAAAATGGTAAAAAGGAATTTTTCTTTAGTTTTCTACTTTCATCTCTTTACAATTCTTATGTTGGGCTGAATTTCAACTTCCATCACTCTTCACATCAATACTAAGTGTCACCCTTCCCCACACAACCAAAGGAAAAAATTAACTAACCATTTTCACTATTGAAATTCACATTTGTGAAAAAACAAACACAAAAACAAATGTTAAAATGTAAAAGCCCAATTTAAAGCTCCCCACAACCAAACAAAAGTGATTACCTATATATATATATAAAAGACATTCACTTTTCTACAAATCTTGTACATACTTGTGTAAGTGTCTAACTACTTACATAGGAAGTGTAATGTCTAACTATTTACTTAGAAAGCATTCCATTTCAACAAAAATTAGTAGATATATGAATTCACAGGATTAATTTGGCACCATGTTTTTCTCTACAAGTCGTATGCACATTCCGTTGGTGGGAATAGGCAGAGGATCCATCTTCATTCCTTCATTGGGATCCATCACACACCATTCATATCGAGTGATGAGGTGGTGCATAAATACTCTAATCTGCAATTTAGCAAGCTCATACCCTGCACATAGACGAGGCCCCCCACCAAATGCAACAAATATGTGTGGTGTAATTCTATCTTCAAATCGTGATGGCTTAAACTTTTCTGGTTCTGGAAAATATTCACCATCATAATGAGTCGAAGCTGTCCACAACACCTAGCAAAAATATATGTATTTCTTAGTTTAACAATGATATCTATAGAGTACTTAAAGAAGAAAGCAAAAATGTGACACAAGGAAATTAACAAATATGTGACAAAAAAGAGCAAAGTGCTACATTTGTGTGTTTATATACAATGTGTATATTTGCATTATACTTGGAATTTTTTGAATTGGACTTTCCACTTACCTTCCATCCTTTTGGAATAGTGTAGCCTTCAAATTCCATATCAACTATCGTCTTCTTGAATGAACCAAAGATTGGAGGAATTAGACGCATTGTTTCTTGAGCTACACGCCATGTATACTTCATTCTTTTCACGTCCTCCCACTTTAGTTTTTCATTAGGTTGCTTGGTACTGAGTATCTCCAGATGTTCTGTCATATAGTGGGAATTTATCAAATTAAGGGCTCAAGAAACGAGAAAGTATAGCCTTTTCTATAACTAATATGAAGACTTGGCCATGCAAACACTTTCAATTGTTTATGTTTTATTCATCTCCCTTAACATTCCCATGCATTTCAATATATCAGTACAATTGCAAGACTTTTGGAAAATGAATGATTTTTTTTAATAATCCATTAAACTTAAGTGGTTAGGTGAATGGTTAATGTGCAATTTATGTAATTACAAGACTTTGGGAAAATAATGATTTTTTAATAATTCATTAAGGTTAAGTGGTTAGGTCAATGTACAATTTATGTAAGATTTTTGGAAAATAATGAATTTTTTTAATAACTGGAAGATTTTGGGAAAATAATGTTTTTTTTTTTATAATTCATTAAAGTTAAGTGGTTAGGTAAATGTGCAATTTATGTAAGACTTTTAGAAAATAATGATTTCTTTATAATCCATTAAAGTTAAGTGGTTAGGTCAATTGTCAATGTGTAATTTATGTAATTGTGGGATATAGTCAAATCAAGGGGTTTATTGGTTAGGAAATATCTTAACATGTCCATTTATATGGGGGTTTAAAACTATTCTAATATATTGCAAGTTATTAATATGAGTGGTGAGTGGTAGGGGTATTTTAATGTAACTTATGAATATAGGTACTTGGTGTATTTTGATTTACTTATGGATATGGATATAGGTTTTTCTCAAGGCAAAGGAAGGAGGAAATCTAACAAAAAATCATGAAGGTTTTTGAAAGTCAAGGAAGGAGGAAACATGATAATGATTAGAGGTAAAAAGTGGATAATATATTGGGACCAACATATGAGTAGAAATGAAAAGGGATATGAAAAATTCATTTAAAAAGTGGATACCTAGGATATCTAGTGAAAATAAGGGGGTTCTTTAATTGGAAATGTGCATTAGGAGGGGATTCAACAAAACATTTTTGGGATATATAAAAGGAATTGGATGTACCCCTTATCATCAAATGAATGAACGTGCAATGCCATAGATGCATTGAGTGAACACCTAATGGGATAATCAATGTAGTTGAGGATGTGATTGAAGGTGTCATTAGGATAGAGGATTCATTTGATTAAATAGAGGGAGGTCTTGATTTGATTGAGAGGGGTTAGATAGTTAGATGATAACATCTCAAGAGAGATAACCACCTTGCTTGGCTTTCCTCAACTCCTTCAATCCATGACCTTGATTTACCTTGTTGGTTTTCCTTTTTTGAAGGAAATCCTCACAAGAAAAACCAAGGGATTCTTTCCCACATTCATGGATGGTATATCAAATAAAAATATCAGCATAGACTAATGTGCCTAACCCAGGGGGATTCAAAATTGGCATTGATTGACACAGAACTGGCCAATTGTCTTGCAACATTGGTGAAAACAAGTTGAACTAACCCCTTGGAATATTACCTTGTTGGTATTATGTGGAAATGGAAGCCTTATGTTTAGGAGAATTAGGGGTGGGGTAGGAAACACAAGGCCTTTTCGCATTGCTTGTATTGCTCCAACTACTTCAATCCATGTCATTTATTTACCATGTTGGTATTCTATGGAAATGGAGGCCATCGATTTAAGAGGATTAAGGGTGGGGTAGGACAAGTAGAGCCTTTTTACCTTGTCTGGCTTGACCCAACCCCCTCAATCCATGAAATTTATTTACCTTGTTGTTATTATATGGAAATGAAGGTCATCCATTTAGAATAATTTGGGTTGTGGTAGGAGAACTAGGGTCTTTTCACCTTGCTTTACTACCCCCAATCTCCTCAATCCATGACATTAATTTACCCTATTGGTATTCTATGGCAATGGAGGTCATCAATTTAGGAGGATTAGGGGTGGGTGAGACAAATAAGGCCTTTTCACCTTGCTTGGCTTGCCCCAATCGTGCCTCAATCCACGACCTTGATTTACACTATTGGTATTGTATGAGAATGAAGGTGTTGGTATTATATGGAAATGAAGGTCATCAATTTATGAGGATTGGGAATGGCATCGGACAAGTAGGGCCTTTTTGAACCACATCAATGTTGGGTTAACCATCTTTGAAAGGTCTACCCCTAAAGTGGGCAACTATAAAGGGAAATTATCAAACTAAGGGTTTAAGAATACATAAATTATAGCAATGTTTGTAACTAATTAGTAGAAAACTTTGTCATGCAAACACTTTCAAGTGCTTATCTTATATGTTTGTCCCTTAACATTCCCATGTATTTCAAACTATATTATTCAACATCATTATGGGTGCAATTGCAGTAGACATTTGAAAAATTTTTGATGACCCGTTCCATTTTGGTTGTGAGGTTCAATGGTTAATGGGAAATTTATGTAATTGCGGGCTATGATCAAATCAAAGAAGGCATGAGGCTAATCAAACTAGCAATTGAAGATGCTATTGAGGGGGACATGGGGACAAAGGAGGCTTTGATTCAATAGAGGGAAGTCTTGATTCAAATGGGAGTTAGATGATCAAATTTCAAGAGAGATAATTGCATTTCTTGGCTTTCCCCAATCCCCTCAATCCATGACAAGCTTGATTTACATTGTCAGTATTCTATGGCAATGGAGGTCATCAATGTGATTGAGGGGGTCATGGTGATAGAGGAGGCCTTGATTCAATAGAGGGAGGTCTTGATTCAATTGGGAAAGGTTAAATAGAGTGGTTAGATAGTGAGATGATAAAAACTCAGGATAGATAATTGTCTTGTTTATCTTTCCCTAATCCCCACAATCCATGACCTTGATTTCCCCCGTGGGTATTATGTGGCAATGAAGGTCATCAATTTAGGAGGATTGGCAGTGGGGCATGACAAGTGGGACCTTTTATAATTTCTTTAATTCTTGGTAAACTACTATTCGAAAGGAGTACTCCTAACCTTAGCAAGTAAACCAACCATATGCATTGAAATTTTGATTGTAAGGTTCAACTATCAATGAGAAACTTATGTAATTGTGGGCTACAATCAAATCGGTATATAGGATGTTTTAACTCCATAGATAGAGGTCTTGATTCAATTGAGATTTGTTAGATAAAGTGGTTAGATAGTAAAATGATCAAATCTCAAGAGAGACAATCACTTTTCTTAGCTTTCCCTAATCCCATCAGTCTGTGACCTTAATTTCCCTTGTTTGTACTCTATGGAAATATAGGTAATAGATTTAGGAGGATTGGGGTGGGACATGACAAGTAGGGCCTTTTTTACTTTCTTCAATGTTTGATTAACCGTTATTTGAAAGGTAAAACCCTAAAGTGAGAAAGTATAAAAGACAACCACATGGATTGATAGTTTGGTTGTTAGTTTCAATTGTCAATGGGATGTTTATGCAATTGTGAGATATGATAAAATGGAGATAGAGGAGAAATTGATTCCATAGAGGGAGATATTGATTCAACATAGAGGGATTAGATAGAGAGATGATCAAATATAAAGGGAGACAATCCCATTTCTTAGCTTTCCCCAATCCCCTCAATCGATGACCTTGATTTCCAATGTTGGTATTCTATAGAAAATTATCTAGGTCATTGACTTAGGAGGATTGGTTTTGGGATATGACAAGTAGAGTCTTTTTTACCATCTTTTGAAAGGCCTACCCCCTAAGGTTGGAAAGGGGTATTTTGTGGCAATGTAGGTCATCGATTTAGGAGGATTGGGGTTGTGGCAGGACAAGTAGGGTGTTTTTAACCATGTTTTGAAAGGCCTACACCTAAAGTGGGAAAGGGGTATTCTATGGCAATGCATGTCCTTGATTTAGGAGGATTGGGGTTGGGTAGGACAAGTAGGACCCTTTTAACCACCTTTTGAAATGCCTTCCCCGAAAGTTGGCAAGGAGTATTCTATGGTAATGCAGGTCATCAATTTAGAAGGACTAGGGATGGGGTAGGACAAGAAAGTCCCTTCTAACCATGTTTTGAAAAGCCTACCCCTAAAGTGGGAAAGGGGTATTCTATAGCAATGTAGGTCATCAATTTAGGAGGATTTGGGGTGGGGCAGGACAAGAAGGAGTGTTTCTTTAAAGATTGCTTAACCATTTCTTAAAATGTCTACCCCTGAAGTGAGCCAATATTTTGAAAAAACTACCATATGGTTTGAAATTTTGATTGTCATGTTCAACTATCAATGGGAAGTTTATGTAATTGTAGGTTATGTTGAAATGGGGATAGAGGAGGCCTTGATTCTAAAGAGGGAGGTCTTGGTTCAATTAAGAGGATTTAGATAGAGGGGTAGTAAGATGATAAATTTGAAAAGAAACAATATCCTCAATCCATGACCTTGATTTCCCCTATTGGTATTATATAGCAATGCAGGTCATCAATTTAGGAGGTTGGGTTGGAGTAGGATAAGTAGAGTCGTTTTTACCTTCTTTTGAAAGGCCTACCCCTAAAGTGGCTAAGGGGTATTCCATGGCAATGTAGGCCATTAATTTAGGAGAATTGGGGTTGGGGTAGGATAAGTAGGGCCTTTTTAACCATCTTTTGAAAGACCTACCCTTAAAGTGGGAAAGGGGTATTCTATGGCAATGTGGCTCATTGATTTAGGAAGACTAGGGTTGGGGTAGGACACATAGGGTCATTTTTACCAGTTTTTGAAAGGCCTACCACTAAAGTGGGAAAGGGGTATTCTATGGCAATGTAGATCATTGATTTAGGAGGATTGGGGTGGGGCAACACAGGTAGGAAGTGAGACACAAAAAAAATAAACAACCATGTGCATTGAAAGTTTGATTGTCACGTTCAACTCTTAATAGTTGGTTTATGTAGTTGTGGGCTACAATCAAATGGGAATAAAGGAGGCCTTGAGGACAAAGAGGGAAGTCTTTATTCAATTGAGAGGAATTAAATATTAAGATGATCAAATCTCAAGAGATACAAACACCTTTCTTAACTTACCCCAATCCCCTCAATCCATAACCTTGATTTTTCTTATTAGTATTATATCACAATATAGGTCATTGATTTAAGAGCATTCAGGTTGGGGTAAGACAAGTAGAACCTTTTTAACCATCTTTTCAAAGACCTACCCCTAAAGTAATGAGAAAGAATAAAAAACAACTATATAAAGTGACTAATGAGAAAGAATAAAAAACAACTATATAAAGTGACAGTGACATTTTGAAGAGAAATTCCTTATTTTCCATTTTCATAGTTAAATTCTCTATTAACCATACTTCCACTTAGAAGCAGATTCAAATTCAAAACACAACTGCTTATAAGAAAGTAGTAAAGTACCACTTAGAAGCAGATTCAAATTCAAAACAAAACTACTTATAAGAAAGTAAAGTAAACTAGATAAGGGGTAACTTCATCTCATACCTAGTAACATTTCTTGATAGCAATCCTTGTGCTCCCACAACATTTTGCACATCATGGTCATGACCAGAGAAGTTGTATCATAAGCAGCAAACATAAACAACACAATGTTATCCATCACGTCATTGTCGCTCAACTTCTTACCATCGTCGTCACTTAAAGTCAGCAATCTTGAAAACAAATCCTGATCCGGGGAGGCTCTCCCCTCTTCCAATTCCCTCCTCCTCCTCTCAATCAACGACGACAAAAACCGGTCGATGTCGGATCGAGCAGTCCTCGCCCGACGGTACCGAGTCCCAGGGAAATCCAAGGGAATCGACAAAGACCCCGACAAAACAATCTTAAACAACTTCAAGAAACCCTTCACCTCCTCCTCGTCTTCAAGCCCTAAAAAAAAACTACAGACGCAGGAAAACGTGAGCAGCTTCGTCAATGGAAACAAACGGACCACGCTCTCTCCCTTCCAATGGCTTGCAAAGTGGCGTTCCATGACGGAGCTCATCTTCCCCACAACTGTCTCAGAAACATCCCCACGGAAGCACGCAATGACAGCCCCGCGAAGGCACCGGTGCTCGCTCCCTTGTTTCTCCATGATGGAACCGGTGCCCATGAGATCTATGGTGCTCTTGGGCCACGAGCTCACCACCAGCTTGAATTCATTAGACATCAAGAAACGGTTGCCCGCGCCGCCAGTGAAGACCACGGTGGGAGATCCCATCAATCCAGTTTTGAAAACTTTCCCATATTTTTGAACTCTCTTCCCGAAGAAATCTTCAAAGAGCCTATTCGATCTCGAGGCTCTGTAAAACGCCAGTGTCTCTCCTATCACAGGCAAACCCAAGTTCCCGGGCGGAAGATTCACACGCCTTCTGTAACGCTTGAAATATTGATTCAGACACAGAAATCCAATTATGGTAGCTACAAAAATTCCATGAAGAATAAACATGGCGGCCATATTTGCAGACACTTAACTTCTCAGGTATTTCAACTTATCTTGAATCTCAAAGAAGTCCATGAGGAATCATGGAGCTTTCTCTCCATTCTTATATTCTACTCTTAGATCCAATCATGGTGAATTTTTCTAAGTTCTTAATCCAGCGAGAGCTTCGCCACCATGGAAGGCGAGTCTTGACAGAACTTGTATGAATGAAATTCTAAGTTTCAATGCCATGGATGAATTTCTAAGTTTCCATGCATAACATGCTTAATATTGAAATATTAAACATGTGGCGTAGTCCAGGGCACGATAGATATCAGCTAATTTTGGAAAATATTTGATGTCAAGTGGGGAGTATGAAAATGGAATGGAACAGAAGAGACAATGAGTTTCTAAGTGTTGTATATATGTTGCCATCTAATTCAATGACTTCTAAAGAATTTGTTTATCTTTCAAGCGATAGTTTGTTCTGTAAACTATTTTTCGATTGATATTTTAAGGTTGTGTGAGACTTTTGGATAGCGAAATTAAGCATTAAATTTAGACATTTAGGGTAATAACAAATAGGTTTTCAAAGGCACTTGGATATTCTTAGGGTAATAACATATAGGTTTTCAATGACTTCATGTACCTCTTACACATTATATATGATATGACTTCATGTACCTCTTAATATTATATAAGATATGGACATTTAATTAAAACATTAAATCTAGGTTTTAGTAAATGTATTGGTTGTCATTTGTTTTGTTAATAAAAGAGTCATGTTGATTTAGTTTTTTTTTCTTTGGAAAATATATTTTTGAAAAGCTTTCAATCAATTTTCCTTGTTTCAAGGATCGTATTCATTGTAAAGCAAGTAGTGTAGATTATTGTACATTGATTCGACAAGGACATAGAGTGAGGTCCACATATGTAGAGGTAGACAACTCAAGTTATTCATAGATCTTAATCACTCAAGTTAGCGTAACGGGTTGCTCGTGTTGCTTTAGTTATGCTACACAAATAATGTCCAAACCTTTTCTACAAGGTTGTGTTATGGACTTGTAAATTTGTATATTGGACTTCGACAAACAATGGTTTCTCGATGAGAGAGTTGTTATTTACATGTTCTCTAAACTCATTAGATCATTTCCTCTTGTTATTATTTTTGCAAAGTCCAAGGTGTTGCTTTACATCATAAATCAACAAGAGTTATGTTGCTTTAAACAATGGTCTTTGAAGATGTTCAAAACTTTTTTGCAAGGCTATATAATATCTCGTGGACTTGTGAGTTTGTGTATTGGACTTTGATAAACAATAGTCCCTTAAAGAGAGAGTTTTTTTTCCCATGGTTTCTAAACTCATTAGATGATTCCCTATTGTCATAGAGTTTAAAGTGTTATTTTACATTACAAATCAATAAGAATTGTGTTGCTTTAATTATTATAGAGAAACAATGTTCTTTGAATATGTCCAAATCTTTTCCACAATGTGGTATTATGGAGTTGTGAGTTTATGTATTCCACAAACAATGGTCTTGTGATGAAAGAATGATCTTGTGATGAAAGAGTTCTTATTTACATGCTCTCTAAACTCATTAGACTACTCCTTTGTGCTATTATTTTGTGAAGGCATAGGAAATAAAAAAGTTTCTTTGACAAGGGAGTAAGACAAACTCAAAAAAATTCCATTTGGTTAATTGGAAAATTGTAAGATCGACAAAGGATGACGATGGTCTTGGGATCAAAGATTCTTCTGTAATGAATCTAGCCTTGAGTGTCAAAGTCATTTGGAGGTTAATCTCAAGAAGTATGGATCCGGATGATTACAAGCTTGCATCAATTTTGACTTCAACTCTTCCTGGGGCCAATGGATTTCAAAAAATATCCTTTTTCCAAGTCTTAAGGGAGAACAATAACAAAGATCTATTACTCTCTTGCTAACGAAGGTATTAGGATAAAATTGGGGGGGTGTTTCAATACAAATGGTTCAAAAACATACCAAACTATACCTTAAGTGACCCTCATGCATTGAATAGTAAGTATTATTAATTTGATTAGTCGCATGTCATCCATGAGCCAATCCCACTTCCAAAGCATTGCAATAATGACGGCAAGACCTGAGTCCCCCTTTCACATGCCCAGGCCCGCGAAGAACTGGACATTTGAAGGTGGTTAGGTTTTATATCCCAAGCAAGGTGGGATTATGTCAATTTGCTATGTGGATTGCAAGAAGTTATGTGGGATGTCTCCCTTCATTTACAATTGTTGCTGGCAATTTGCATTCGTGTTGTTCAAGCTAGTCTCCATTTACAAGTTGGTGAATTTGATATTTATTTTCCTTTTAGACAATCTATTTGTTACCTTTGGTTATATGTTTTCATAGACATAGTGTGCTCGGTTACATGGTTTCTCTAGTCTAGCTTATATATTTAAGGTTCTTAGCTTTTGGGTGGGTTGTTTCTTTGGGAATGTTGTTGTTTGGCATAAAAATTTCAAGACCTATGTCTAGAATTTAGTTCCTTGGTTTGGGCAACGTGGTTTGTGGACCACTATCTCTAGTTTCTTAGTTGGTTTGGCCAAGGTTATCTTAGGTTTGGATATGTGGTTTTATTGGGTTACCTAGCTTCAACTCTTCATTTCAGAGTGGTGTCCCACCTTTGTCACATCACAGATGGATTAAAGAGAACTGCAAGAGTTCAAGAGAGTTTTAAGATCACATGAGGAATGATCTAGGGAAATAGGGCTTCTATTCAAACAGTTACAATCAAGATGCATGACAATGATCATCAAATAGTTTCTCAATTTGCTTCAATCATGAATACTTTGGTCCAACTGAAGAAGAAAATTGCCATTCCTGAGGCTAAATTGAACATGATTAGGAACCTGGTCACCAATTTGCATAAATATGCTCAATCTGGAGCATCCAATTAGAGGACTTCTATAAACTCAGGACATGGAAAACCAAAGGACAAAGATATGGTACATCAACTTCTTGAGAGTATGGAGATAGAGCAACATGAATCTATGCCAACCAACATGGGCTTGGAAGAGGCCACAAGCTGTCATATTCCAACATGGGCTTGAAAGAGGCTACAAGCTGCCATATTTTCTAACAAGTTTATGTTTTTAAAAGTTATTAGCATTTTAGGCCCTTTTTGTAGAATCTATACTAGTAATCTTAGGAAATTTTTCCAACATACATATGTACATTTTGTATTTTGATTTAGATTTGTTTACCCCTATTTGAAATCTAAAAACATTCTAGATGATGAAACAAGTTTTGTCTAACTCAGCTACAGTTTTTTTATTAATATAATTTATCCAATTTCAATATAAAAAACATAATTGTAAATATTTATATATAATTGTTATTAATAATAATATTGTAAATACTTTAATTCCTTGCAGACCAAATACACATTGACTTGACTTGTTGCCCACTACACATAAACTTTCGTGTCCACTGCAAGAAGTCAAAGTAACAATTAAAAAAATTGAAGTTTAACATATATAATACTTTAGATTTAACATAGCATCCGGATCCCAACTAAACATGAATGATTAAAAAAAGCTTGTTCTACCAAGTTTTGGTCAACGAGATAGACGCGGCACCCACTATGATCTCTAGATGATGCTTATAATTTTGAATGTTTGTTTTTTTCTAAGTTTAATTTATATTATTTAATGAAAAATAAATGAGAAACTGAAATACAAATATTCATGTTTACCTCATTGTACTAAAGACATTATTAATGTTTAAAAAGTATAAAGTTCAATTCTGTTGCGTATGTTAAAATGAGTTTATACTAAATTAAAATTTATTTAATTTAATAAAATTTAATAGAGTTTAAACTAATATGAAAATTATTAATTTGGATTTCAATTTTATATGAGAACATAATTTCACCTAAGATTTGTTTATCCTTTAAATAAAAAGTGATGAAATGTTCAACTCAGAAAAAAGCTATGCAAATGTAAAGCATAAATGCCTTAGAAGAAAGGTTATGCAAATCCGAATTCCACATGCTCAGAGTTGACTTTGTTCCGAGGAAGGAGCATATTCATGGCTAGCCTCCTTCATTATAGCATTAAGAATGGTAAGTTCCTATGACTTGACTTTATTATTTTCGAGAAAAAAAATCCTTCTAAGAATATTGAGAAAAATATTGAAGGTTATGGTATTTTCGATTAATAATAAATCTAAGGAAAATGATAACATTTTATTTAAAATAAGTTTCATTTCAATTGAAGTGGTTTGATTATATGGTTGAGAGATTAGGTCTTGCATTCTTTCTATTTAGGTTTGAATTTTTTTTTATGAGATTTTGATCCATAATGATAAGGCTAGACGAGTAGGTGTTAGGTTCTTTTAGGAGTGGTACCTAAAAATGCGGGTGTGTCTCCAAACGTCTTGGCCTTTTCTAAGTGATACATTTCTTGCTAAACACTAGCTTGTGAGTTATTTGCACTTGTTCCAGATTGGATCATTATATTATTTGTCATTTATCTTGATTCTTTTAGAGTGAAAAAAATTGGAGGAATCAACTTGCAGGGTCATTTTAGTGGCAGGTCCCAATTTGGAAAATTGGGGTCCAGAACCTTTTGGAGCCATTTGAGGAATTAGAAAGTGTTTTTTTGGGTAATGGTGTCCAGAACGTGGCCCCACCCCCTTGATGATGTTCTACACTCCAAGAACTTTCCAATGGTGCAGACCATGCATCAATCATAGTTTGCATGCAAAAGTTATTCCTCTTGCAAGTTGACCTATTGTGTTGACCACCATGGTACGAGAGGATTCCACATCATCCCCCATTACTCATGCATATGGGACTAGCCACGTGAGGAATTTCAAGAAGATTCTAGAAGGTCCAAAACCCTATTACAATTGAGGGTTCAGGAAGTAAAAAATGTACCCCTAGATGGTTATCGGGCTATGTTAAACACCAGGCCACTAAGAGGAGAAGGGGTTCCATTCTATGTTATTGCATTTTGTTCCATAGCAGAGTAGAAAAAATAAGAGCGGGTAATTAGACATCATAATAGAAGGGGTTAATGTTTTGTAGCAGCCTAATAGGCCATAGGTCTCAAGTAACTCCATAGAGAGTGTCTTATCCCTTGTACTTGCATTCTAGAGAAAAGAGAGCAGAGAAACCTCACCTTCTAGCTAGGTTTTCTCTTGTAAGGGTTTCCTAGAGAAAATACTTGTGTTATCTTGTGGATGGTGTGTGATTGTACTTTACTATTCTTTATTTTCCACATTTTATTTTTCATGCATAAGCAGAAAATCAATAACTAAATATTCTGGAATCTAAAGGAATTTAAACTTCATAGTGTAAATTTCGGTTTTATTTATCAGACCTGTTGTGACGAGTTGTTCTAGCAGAATATCCACAACAATTTACAGATCATATTGGTATTAGAGTAGGTTTTTCTTTTGGGTATTTATGGGAAGTTGCAGGATCTAGGAATCGGCTTAAAGAGAATTTACAGAAACCCTAGCCATGGAAAATGATTCTATTCATAATAACCCTTGAGATCCACCAGAAGAGAGATTTGATAGGTTGGAAGCGCAAGTCGCTAACATCAATGGCAATATGAACCTCCTCGTGTCTACTCTAGCAAGAAATATTGAATTGTTCGGAGATGAGGGAGGCTCTAACTCAGAGATTAGATCAGAAGGGAAATTGGGAGATCACAAAGACTCAGGAAAGGATTCACAGAAAGAATTTGAGAAAGAGAAGTCGAGTTCAAGTCCCGTGAATCCTTCACAATGCTTATTCAATATGGAAGCGAAAGTGGACATAAAGCCATACCAAGGTGAGATTGATGCATTAAAAATGAATCATTGGTTGCAACAACTAGAAGTCTGTTTTAGCATTCACCATATAGATGAAGAGAAGAATATGTCATTTGCTAGATTGAAGTTACAGGGTCGTGCTTTAACCTCGCGGGAAATCCATACATAAACACTTGGGTTGGAGGGTGATCCGCTAGTAACTAGATGGGAGGACTTCAAAATCCTCATTAAGTCCCAATTCTACAATATCGGGTATGTAGAGGACCAATGGATCTGGTGGCAATGCTTTAGGTAAATGCAGGGGCAGAGTGTACATGAGTACACCACTGATTTAAGAAAGATGGTCATCATGATGGGCATCTCCCCCGAGAACCTAGATGTACTCCTCAAGTATCTAGGGGGTTTACACAGTCATGTATGAAAGAAAGTGATTCTCTTCAAGCCAAGGAAAATGGATGAGGCATGTGTCTAGGCACAATACCTAGAAAACATAGTCCAAAAGAAGGGGCATCCAAGTGGTTTGAAGCAGAAAGAGACATAGGAAGCTTCCAAGGAGGGGAAGAAGAAGTGGAAAGGGGGAAAATATAAGTACAAAAACCACTACACATAAGTTCAAAGATCCAGAGTTGAACCTTAAGAACTGCATGAAGGATGGAAAAAAAATAATCTTTTAGCCACATAGTCAAGCAATTAGGTTGAAAGTAGCTTGGATGTGGATGAAAATATTGTATGCACATATGTACAGAAGGATGTGAATCTGAGTATCCTTCACCACCAAGAAGAGAAGGAGATGACCAAGATATTCCACATCAAGATTCAGGTCAAGAATACCAAGATAGATGTTATGTTCAACTTTGGTTCATAGGTGTTGTGGAAAGGTTTCCCCTGTAGATAGGTGAAAATCCCCTTGGATCAAAACTCCTTTGATCCAAGACAGATGGTAACAAATGGTTCCATACTTTCCCCTTAAATTTATTCTATATGCCCACAAACAAAATGAGAAGAGAAGATGAGAGAATGGGATAGATGACCTACCTCCTTTCAATAGATTTTCCTCACTGCTCTATCCCTTGATCTCAACGTCCAAGCTCTCGGTGCAAGAGAAACTTTGCAAGAGACAAAACAATACTTCCTCCTTCCACATTATACTGTTAGGAAAAATAGATCTATCTATATTGAATTAAGAAAAAATAGACATGCATACAATAAGAAACATAGGAATGAGGGGAATAGGACAAGTTATATTATAAGGAGAGAAATAAATCACTTACAACTTTGGTGTTGATTTTGTAATAGCTCCTCCAAGCTCTCCTTTCCAACCCTTTGCATGTCACAAGACCAACAGTATGATACCCTGAAGTTCTTCCTCCTCCCTTTCACCCATGAATATCCTTCATTATATAGGATTTGAGGCATAACAAGCATAAGATAATTTGAAGAGAGGATAGGATCAAATGAGGATTTGGATGAACATACAAGATTTACCTTTCTTTAAATAGAGGTTAGCTCGAACCAACCCCTAACCAAATGAAACCTCCCAGAAACAACCTCTCAAAATAAGGTATGTTGGTTGTAACCACTTCATTGCCCCCCTAGAACATAGCACAGGGTGAGATTATCACTCCCCTATAATTGGGAAGAGGGGATAATGGGGGTTCATCCCCATCTCCATATGGGAAATGGGGCAATGTAACTCAAAAAAGGCAAAAATATCAAGGTGAGAGATAGTATTTGGACCTCCAAATGATAGGTTTCCTCTCCAACATGTCTACGGATTATGGAAAACAGTCACACATGGTTATTAAATTGTGACACTTAAGTGCGAAACTTAATTGCAACACTTAAGTCTATAACAAATTCCCCCTAAAGTGTGAGGTCAGAAGAAAATATGATGGCTGAAACACTTTACAAAAACATGTATATAAGGGTGTTGGAATGGGAGAGTCAGTTTGAAGTTGAAAACATACATCAAACAATATATAGTATCATCCCTGAGGTAGACATATCCATACTCAAAATAAACTGACCCAAAGCATGGACATTGACCAATACACTATGAATCCATAAAAGCATTGACTAAGGATATGGCCACCAAAATTACAGTGTGGATCCATACCTCCATGACGTAATCAGCTCATATCCATGAAAGAATACATAGTGGAGCTATGATATGACAAAAACATAGCCACATACCAATATAAAGTGGATCTATGTGATATCATATATATCAGTGAGATTGCCAACATGATGGCCATACTGGAATCTTATAAGTACTCAAATAATATCCATTGCAACCTGGGTGATGCACATAACAGTGGTGGGTGCGTGAGGGATTCCTAGGGTCTTCGTCATGAACCCAAAATGGTTGATTATAGCCATGTGAATAATATTATAAAAACAAGATCACGGAGCAATAAAATAAAAACAAATGTAGAAATAAAACATAGAAGATACACAATACAATAGAGACACAAATATACGTGGTTCACCCAGTGTGGGCTACGTCCACCGGAGAAATTTCCAGGTCCTTCCTTTATTATTATCCAACAAATGAAGGGATACAACCTACAACACACCTATTGTAACTTCCTCTTCTTTCTCTCACATTATCCTCTCTCATAATACAATATTCACAATAATACATAGCCGCAATACATTTCTCTCCTAAAATAGGGTTTCCTTCTAGGGAAAAAAATCACAACATAACTTTTATTGTTAGATCTGTGACCTTATAATGAACAGTCTAGATTTACTATGAAATTACAATATACATTTACAAGGAAATTTTTCCTTCAGGGGATTCACCCTCGAAACCCCGCTTGCCCACGGACCCCGCAAGGCGGGTAAGCCCCCCTTGCAACTCCCCCGTGTGGAGGAGTGTACATTCTTCTGGGGTGTAAAGTCTTCATGGGGTATAAACATGCCTGAAAACAAAGACCTCTGAATCAGGAATATAATCATGCTCCACAACCAACAATCTCCCATTTGGAGACTGATCTCAACAACTCCACTGTTGTTGTATCTGCTAGACTATGATCCTTCTTGGACCTAGAAAAATTCTCATCTTCACCTTCATGCTTGTAGACTAACTAAAATTGAGAAGGAAATTAGTTTCTCCCTGGTTACTCCCTTTATTAACATGTCTGCAGAATTCTGGCTAGTGTGTATCTTTTCCAACTTCAAATGTCCATATTCCAAGACAGATCATATGAAATGGTACCTAAGTTGTATATGCTTAGTCTTTGAATGGAAGGATGAGTTCTTTGCAAGATGAATGGCACTCTCACTATCACAGTACAACCGAATATTCTCCTGCTTCTTTCCCAATTCTTCCATAAACCTTTGTAACCAAATCATTTATTTACTAGCCTATGTAGCAGCAACATACTTTGCTTCTATTATTGAAAGTGCAACAACCTTTTGCAGTTTTTAAATCCAAATTAATGTTGTTCGGCCTATAGTAAAAACATACCCTATGGATCTCTTCCTTCTATCTTTATCACCTGTCATATTTGAATCAACATATTCCTGTAGAACAATGTATGAACCTCCAAAACATAATGCATGAGTAGAAATACCTCTCAAATACTCGAGAATCCACTTTACTTCCTCCCAATGTTCTTTACCTGGATTGTTCATATACTTGCTCACAACTCCTAATGCATGTGTAATACATGGTCTTGTGTAAACCATCACATACATCAAGATTCCAACTATTGATGAATAAGGGATCCTGGACATGTATTATATATCCTCTTGTGTCTTGGGACACATTTCCTTAGTTAATTTGAAATGGATGGCCAAAGGTGTACTAATTGGTTTTGCATTCTGCAGTCTAAACCTCTCCAATACCTTCTCTATGTACTTACCCTGAGATAATGTCAATTTGCAATTTTTCCTGTCTCTTTTTATTCTCATACCAAGGATTTTCTTTGCAGCACCCAAATCCTTCATCACAGATGAATTAGCTAATTTCTTCTTGAGCACATTTTTATCCTACATATTAGACCCTACAACAAGCATGTCATCTACATACAATGGCAAGATAATATAGCTTCCATTTTATATCTTTTTAAAATAAACACAGTGATCAGAATCACATCTACTATAACCTTGTTCTGTCATAAACCTTCCAACCTTCAAATACCACTACCTTGGAGCTTGCTTTAGGCCATATAAGCTCTTCTTCAACCTGCATACCAAATTATCCTTCCCTTTGACCTCATACGCATGTGGCTGCTGCATATAAATCTCTTACTCTAAATCCCCATGGAGAAAAGTTGCTTTTACATATAACTGTTCAAGGTGAAAATATTGTACTGCCACAAGACTTAAAATAGTCCCAATTGAAGTCATTTTAACAACAAGAGAAAATATTTCATCAAAATCTATACCTTTCTTTTGTGCAAACCCCTTTACAACAAGTTTATCCTTGTACCGATTTTTTCCTCAATCTTCTTCCTTCAACTTGTAAACCAATTTATTCTGCAATGTTTTTTTCCTGCAGGCAACTAAACCAAATCCCAAGTCTGGTTATTTACCAGGGAATCCATTTCCTCTTTCATGCCTTGCTCCCACTTCTTTTTAGTGTCTACCTGCATTGCCTCTTCATAACATTCTGGTTCACCAGAATCAATCAACAATAAATAATACAATGAAGGAGAGTATCGTTCAGGGGGTCTACTTAACCTGGTAGATCTTCTAACAACACTTGTAGGAGTTTGAGGTACATGTTGCTCTTGTTGTTGTACATTTTGATTTTCTGGTACCTTTGGAATTTCTTTTTCATTGATCTCATCAAGCACTGTGTATTCTGGTTTTTCTTTTTCTTGTATCTTTCCCTGCAACTGATCTATGTACATGACATTCTCATTGAATATGACATATCTACTCCTAATGATTTTTTGATTTTCATAATCCCATAAGCGATAACCAAAATTATTAACACCGCATCCAATAAAGGTACACTTCTTGGATTTTACCTCAAGCTTTGTTCTATTTTCTTTATCAGTATGGACAAATGATTAACAACCAAAAGTCTTAAAAAAAG
>ML781280.1:1143124-1177459 GCA_009831015.1 Picea engelmannii | reverse complement strand
TTTAAATAATAAAGTAAATGGAGAACTTTCTAATTATGGAAAGTGGTTATAAGAAGGTTAACCCTAAAATGAGGAAAATGGTTAAGTGGTCAAGTGGATATTGGATACACGGACAAGTGGAAAATTGGGCAAAGTTGGACATAGGTGACTATGTGGACAAAGTGGCTATGTGGGCAAAGTGACCTAGAAGATGCTTCTAAGGAAGCTACTTGGAGAGTATAAATAAGAGGCAAGGCTATCTCATTTTGATCACACTTGAGCATATTGAATATCTATAGGTGACTAAGGTAACCAAAGGATATTTAAGTTGAATGTCATAGGGAAGGTGAAGTAAAGTAGGCCGAAATCCAAGGGAGGATAAATTCTTTTGATGATGCTTTCTAAGGTATGTTATTTACAGGTCATATCATCATTTTCACAATAACATTTTTTCTAGAATGATTCAGACCGTGAAATTGGGAGGACATTGAGGAAACACATCCAAGTAGTTGTGGTATGAATTTCATCTTGTCGGTCGTTGTATTTTTGGAGTTACACTTCGTGGAAATAGGGTTTGCGGCTAGTCTTGAAACTAGTCTAAAACAGGTGTTTCGGGTAAAAACGTCATAACTTCTTCACAAGAGATCCAAATTCAGTAAGACCAAATGTGTTGGTTACAGTACAGTCTATAGTATGCTTTGTACATTTTTTTAGATCCATACAACAAATATTCTGTGTGGGGAACGCTCTATAAGTTCGCTCTCTGGAATAAGACGAAATTCAACAAGGTATGTCATTTTTGCTATAAATCCTTTTATAAGAGGTTCCAAGTAGTGACACCTGGAGGAATTGCATAAAACACACTGAAGAACATTGTGTACTATTTTCAAACCTTTATTCATTACACATACATAGTTATGATTATTTCAAGTTAGGGTTGTTGACTAATCCAAAACTAGTCATGTGAGACTAAAGTAAAGTTTGATGAAAATGCTGGTCTCTTGTTGTTAAAGTTAAGGAAGGTTTACAGGTTGTTTGGTACAGGTTGGTGCATGGTTGATGCACTTGTTTATGGTACAGTTTGATTACAGGTTGAGGTACAGGTTGATGCATTTTTCAGGTTATTGGTACAGGTTTACAACAATATATCTCACAGTGATAGTGTTGTTGGGAAAAACACCCTACGGACTAGCAAACTAGGGTCAGACTTGCATGCATATTTTGATCGAATAGAAACTACTTTTTTACCTACAACCCAAGATTTAAACCCCTTTTTCACAGTAAATGAAAGGAAAAGGACCACCTACCTTATTACCGACGTTCGATGTAGATCCTCCGTTGTGCTTGACTACTTGCTTGCACTACTCCTTCCACAGATGACTTGCACTCAAGACAAACAACAACTATGCATGCATGCTACTTCTACACTCAAGGGTTAGAAATCAAGAATAAATAAATCAAATCATAGACAATTCATTCATTGGGACGGGAAAAGTATTCTTTTTATTATTGAAAGTGAATCAACTTACAAAAGCTGAGACCAGCCACTGCTCCTTGAACCTGATCCTAGGCTTCTAGGAAAGGCTTCTGTCCTTCAACTGCTTTGCATTAAATCTCCTTTGGCATGAGGAAAGGTTAAAGGGTTGGGACAATGGATTATGTAAATGGGCAGAGTTTCTTTGCTATATTTTTTCCTCCTCCAAATGGTACCCCTACCCCTTCTTTTATAGGCTAGAAGGAGCTAGGGTTTTGGACAAACCCTCAGCCATGCATGGCCGGGAGTTTCAGTTAACTGACCCATAGCTTTTTTTTCCATCGGCAACTTTCCTTTTTTCATGCTTTGTTAGGTACACGCGGGCTGTTGTGAGTCAGCCAGCGTGTACACGCGTGCAGTAATGGGTTAGGGAACGTGGGCCTTGACACAAGAGGATTTTCAAAGAGTTGTTTAGTAGATTTTTGGCAAAGAAGGGATATGAGTTGGCCTGATGCCAGGTAATCATGTGTGGTGCAATTTAGGGTTATAAAATATGCCCTCTAATGTGTGAGGTCAGAAGAGCATATGATGGCCGAAATACATTACCAATCTTTACTGATGTGCCAAACGATTGAGCCCAAGGATCAGGAACCAGGAGGTGTTGTTTGCAAAATAAAAAATGTCTCACCGAGGCGGGCATACCCATGCTCGTGATAAAATAGAACCATGGCTACCAATCAAATACACTGTAGATCCATGTCAAATAACTATAAAGAGTAGCCGTGAATAATACACAGCGGAGCTACATCTCGAAATCAGAAAGATATACATATAGAGTATCCATCTTCCAGAAGCTGAATCGGCCTGATGGCTAGACTTCAGAGCTCGAGTAACAACTTCAAAATCTTCCAAAACTCGGGTAGGAGTGTAACATGAGTGTACGACTGCACTACCTAGAGGTATTCGACGACTCGTCGGTCATGGACTTGATAATATTGATGATTGGACTGAAGGCTTCAGTGATTTCGAACAAGGACTTGATTGGACGTTCAGGATGGCCGGGTATGCGGACAAGAGACACATTGCAGAGGGGCCGACTCAAACTTAGTGACAAACTTCCCTTGGACAATAGCACAACAAGTGATAAGACTCAGGCAACATATATGTTAATCATAAGTCTACGAAGTAGGAGGCAACACAAACTATCCATATGTTTGGAAGAATAACCAAACGGTGGAGGACACAACTCTATATAGCGAGAAAATATTCCTAAGGTCGTACTACATCCCATAGTATGATGATCAAACGGACAGATGTGCTTTATCCAAGGGCAACTCATTATGCTGCCAATAAAGAAAATACTTTTCCCATCCTGTTTTTGGGGTATATTTGATTTTTTTGTTCTTTTCGATAATTTTGGAAAAAGAATAAAGGAATATTACGTTACAATGGGGGAACGAGGACTGCAAACATATAATCTCAAGGCACAAGGACAAGACTGATGTTTTGGTAAAATGATACTCGGGAAAAATCCTTCAGCGGCCAAAGGTGTTAAGACGCAGAAACAAACTGTCACAAGGCTGGTGGATAAGGTATTCAAATGTGGTTGAGAGAACACACAACGGTAACATCCTTCGATGTAAGTTTAACGAGCCCAGAGAAGGTAAGCTCGGTGGTTTTTCATATTTAGAGAGTCTGAAAAAGCATAAAAGGAGACTCCGCTGGGGTACCTTTTTCGACAATAGTCTAGTCGGTTCGAAAAAGGGATAAAGTAGCACTGATTAGACGTCAATTCAAAACCATTTTAACGAGTGTCACAAGGACAAGATCACTCGGCTATTTTTTCACTTTTAAGGAGTTTGAAAAAATCTTAACTATGGACTCCATCAGGAATATTCTTCTGGACCAATTTAACAAGTGTGAAAGAATCAGGTCACTCGACAATATTTTCAATTTTAGGGAGTCTGAAAAGAGCTTAACTATGGACTCCGTGGGGGTTTCTTTTTCGTAAATTTAGTCCCTCAGACCCGAAAAAGGAATAAAATTATACCTGAGAGTACCCTTCTAAAGAATGGGAATTCGATAGAGTATATCTTTGTTCGAACAGTTGACCGTTCGGACCGAAAAAGGGGTAAACTACCACCGGACAGACGTGACTTCAAATTTCAGTTTAACGAGCGTGAAAGGCCATAAGATCACTCGGCAATATTTTCATTTTTAGAGGGTCTGAAAAGGGCTTAAAAGGAGACCCTTTATTTTTGGGATTCCTGAGGGTGAGACAAAGAGCGAAAAAGAATCATGCAAATGAGGCTCAAAATCATATTCAGGAAAGACTATACGGACTCCCGAGCCTACAGTGTTTTTAGAAATGGCATGGACACCATAATGCAACCAGGACCTACCTAGGGCATCCATTTTCTGGTAAGCTCTACCACCAAGTTGTGACACTGCTAGAGCAGATATGACGGTTCCGTGTCACAACCTGATGGGATCGATCCTATAGTATAAGAAAAAGACAACAAGATGCAAAATGGGGTGGTAACCTAACCTATATGCTCAAGTTGATTTTTGAAAAAAAATAAATCTTTATGGACCGTCCATATTTTCTCAAAACTCAAAAAACCAAATGTCCCAATACCCGATCAAATCCCTCCCATATAACTCTTGGATCACTCCAAATGGTTTTTGGTATAAAGAAACTGATAAGGGAGGCCAAAAAAGTGACAAAAAGAGGCCAAAAAGTCTATAAATAGAAGTTGGCAGCTCATTATCACCATTGTTGATTTGGAAATTGACTCTGGAGCCAAAAGACCCCCTTTGCCAAAAATAGTGATTCCAGGAGCTACAGTGGACGAAACGAACTTCTGATTGGACCAGGTAAGTACAAACTCCCTTATCTAGCTATTCAATACTTCAATTTCATCGTTTAGTTTATTTTTTGGGTGGGCGTCGACCTTAAAAAGGTTGTCCCTAGGTATACGTGGGCTGTCTCTTGACATGCCACGTGTACATTCGGGCATAGTAAAGTCTTCCCATGTGTACACGCAACTGTCACCTCTACAGCCCGCGTGTACCCCCCTTTTATGATGAAAAAGAAAACTAAAAGGAAGTACTAACCCTCCTTTACCTTGTTGTGTTGGCAGGATGTATGTCTAGTGGAGGGAAAGGAATCATGAGGCAATCAGTGAGTTGGTTGCAATAGATCCGAATGTCGTGGCCGTGTTAATGCAATGCTATTTACTCAAATTCTTTCTATGTCCATTTATGCATGCAAAACCAAGGCTACTAAATGCCTTGATTGACTACTGGCACCCTGATGCAGAGGCATTTATGCTAGAGGGGCAATCACTGGTGCCCACCACTGAGGATATCTACTTTCTGACTGGCCTCTCAATGAGAGGGGAACCAGTCAACTTTCGGATGTTTTCTGCGGGGCCGAGAAAGATCTTGGAACTGATAGCTGAGCATTGTGAGGCTGGGACTGACCATGTGGGCTCCCAGGTACCTATTAGCAAGATTACTAACTTAGCGCTACAGACTATATTGTTACTGATTGGGCGGATTACCGGCTCAGTAGCCTTGCATCAGGCGTTGTGCGCACAAATGAACTGTGCCATCCAGTGCATGAATGCACAAATTTTTGACTGGAGTACCACACTGCTTGAGTGCATGAAGAGGCAATTGACAAATTGCCGACAACGGACACAGAGGAACTTCAGGTTCGGGACCATCTTGTGTTCATTCTTTTTTGAGAGAGTTATGAGTTTTAGTCCTCGGGTTGTAGTACGAGGACTTCAGGCCTCTTTCCTTGCAGTGTGTAGATGGGTAGTCTTACTGCCGCGACACGGTGGTGGAAGGACCATTGAGTCCTTCGACGATGATTTCTTTGCTTGGTTGTCACGACAGATCCCTATGATTGAGGACTACCCGTATGTAGGGATAGATTTCTCTAGAGATCCTGAGATACTCGTGCCTCCTGGTGAGGAGAGAGGGGAGATGGGTAAGTCTCCACCTTTGTAGTTTTTTTGTTTGCATATGTAATTTTTATTTCTTTTTGTTACATATATCATTTTTTTTGTAGGTTAGAGTATTTGACAGATAAACATTTGTTGCATGCAGATGTGGGACCCGTGCAACCTGTCGATTATGCACGGAACAGGTGTCATCCACGACCAGAGGCCACGACTTCCGTCAATGGGGGAGCAGCAGTAGCAGGGAACCTCCTAGCCAGAGAGGCGGAGAGAGTCCTTAGACGAGTTGAGCGGAACTTCACTGTGCTCACTCGCACAGTCCCGATGGTAGAGATAGAGGACCTGCCGCCATCCATGCAGCCTCATGTAGTGGGGGCACCTTGGAGATGGGTCCGATTGTTTAGGCGTTTAGCCCATGCTGTGGATGATTATAACAGGGCCCATAGGCCCTGAACCTACTTAGACTTTTTATGTGCCACGAGAACCTACTTGTATATATTTTTTGAGGGCATAAGCCCGATGACTCGTTACTACCCATTTTTTAGGTGCTTGCATCCATCTATGTACTCTGGTTATTTTATGATGTTATACATGGTTTTTATCTTTTGTGTCTTATGGATTCTGTGTGCAAAAATGTATTTACAAGTTTATGTCAATGTTCTTTCATATGTGTGCAAGATGCCAATCTAAAATTTGATTAGCTAGAGTATCTGTAATTTGGTTTAATCTCCTAGGAACATGAAAATATGTAATATAATCAAAGTTTCATTCTAAGATACGTACCCTAAGGAAACGTCGGTGTAAAGTCGGATCATGAACCCGATATACTCTGTTTAGCTGTGACACAACCAGTTGAGCGTCAAGATAGACCCAGAGATGAGAGATACCCAATGACAAGGTGTCACGAAGCAACTCAATAACTGCACTATACTCGGCGACATTATTTTTGGTGTCACCTAAGCATATACCTCCGGAAGATAACAACTAGCCCTGAGGTGAAAAGATTACCCAAGCCGCAGAGGCAAGCCTCTGCGTGTGCCGACTAGCACCGTCTACATACCCAACCAACACCTCAGAATCACTTGACATCTTCCATATTGACGAAAGAAAACATCAATGACATGTCCATAACACTTAAAAGAAACTTACAAAGTATTAGTACAAAGACTATACATATGTTACAAAAAGTGACCCACAGTGACTTGTATATGAGTAATACTTCTTGAGGTAGAGCCCATTTCTAGGTTCCGCCAAAGCATTCCCTTCAAAATCAACCAAATTATAAGCACCCTTTTTTAATACCTCTTTTACAATGACGGGTCTGAACCACATGGGTTTAAACTTTCCTGCCCCCAGGGGGTCCTTATCTTGGTCATAGACCAGGACAAGGTCGCCCTCAGAAAAAATACGAGGATGAACGGACCTATCATATTGACACTTGACCTTATATTTGTGAGCCTCGTTGGTCAGGGCCGCATTGTGACATTGCTCATCGAGCTGCTCAAGGTGTACTAACCGTTCTTCAAGCGGAGAAGTGTCTGGCAATAACTGTACTGCTAATTTTAGAGATGGGATTTGACATTCGATGGGCAAGACTGCCTCCAGCCCATAAATGAGTTGAAAAGGTGAGAAACTGGTTACAGTCTTAACAAATGTTCGGTAAGCCCATAATGTCGACTATAGCATCAAATGCCAATTTGACTTGGCTGAGTTGATAGTTCATTGTAGAATAGTCTTAAGCGTTTTGTTTACAGCTTCCACCTGCCCATTGGCTTGGGGGTAGTAAGGTGATGAATTCTCCTACCATAACCCAAGATTTGATGTTAATTTGGATATCATTTGGTTATGAAAGTGAGTGCCATGGTCAGTGACAATCTCTCTCAGGACGTCGAACCTTGCTATGATCTGGTTGAATAAGAAGAGATCTGCAGTCTCTCCATCATCTTTAAACGTTGGCATAGCTTCGACCCACTTAGTGAAGTAGTCGACAACTACAATGATATAGCGGTGCCCCCTTGCTGAAGGGGGGTTGCATGTAGTGTAATCAATCCCCCACTTAGTGAAGGGACCAACTGTGATGACAAGAAACATAGGAGCGATATGTGCCCTCATCTTCCAGGAGAAGATTTGGCACAGATGGCACTTCTTGACCGATTCGATACAATCTTTAATAAGTGTCGGCCAGAAGTAACCTGCTCGTAAAATATTTTGGGTTGTTTCCAACCCAGATAAATGACCACCACAAGCTCCAGTATGGCAATCGTTGAGCACTATGATGGCCTCCTCATGAGTGAGACATCGACGTAAGATGCAGTCTACACCTCTCCGATACAACATATCATCGAGTATGAGATAATTTTTAGCCTGATGGCGTATCTGCCGACGCTTGTCATGAGAAGCTGAGGTGGGGCATTTCAAAGTCTGGAGATAGATAAGTATATCTCCGTACCAGGGGTTTGTAGATGCAATAAAAAACATATCCCCCCGGATAGGTGATTCCTCAGGCACAACATCACCTGACTCAATTGGAAGTTCTGAAATAAGCTCTACGAATACCAATGACTTCTTGGACTTGGCTGAAACAAAGTCTAAGTCAAATTCTTGGAGGATGACTATCCATCTGCTGATTTTTCCACCTATAACTTGTCGTGTCAACATGTATTGGAATGGATTCACAACAACAATGACAGTGCTCTTGTGAAACAAAACATAGTGACATAACCGTTGAACAACATGAACTGCTACCAACACAAGTTTTTCGATATGAGAATAATTGAGTTCTGGTCCTACGAGGCCTCGGCTCAGGTAATAGATCACGTATTCTGAAAACAAATCGTCTTCCTGAACTAAAACCATGCCAATGGTTGACTCTACGACAACCGGATATAATAAGAAATCTTTGTTATAGTTAGGTGGCTATAGCAGAGGTGCAGTTGTGAGGGCATGTTTTAATGCGTCGAAAGAGTGTTGAGCGGCTTCGTCCCAGAAAAAAGGGACGTCTTTCTTTAGTAAACGCATAAAGCCCTTGGAGATTTTGGCATAGTTGGCGATGAAGCGTCGTAAGAAGTTTGCCTTGCCTTGTAGACTCCGAAGTTGTAAGATTTTGCATGGGGGGGGAAACTGGATTATTGCCTCCACCTTAAGAGGATCGACCATGATCCTTATTGTTGATATGATGAAACCTAACAATCGTCCCGACGTTACGCAGAAGCTGCACTTGTTTGGATTCAAGCGAATCCTAAAGTAGCGGCAGCGTTCGAATATTAGTCTAAGGTGTGTGGGATGATCCGTTCGCTTGCGAGAGCGTGATGCTAAATCATCTAGATAGGCCACGACTATATGCTTGAGGTCATGAAAATCAAAAGACATGGCCCGCTGGAATGTGGCTCCAACATTTTTAAGGCCAAAAGACATCTTACGATATGCGAATGTACCCCACAGACAAATGAATGTCATTTTATGTTGGTCTTTGGATTTGATTTGGATTTGATTATATCCCGAAAAACCCTCCATGAACGAAAAGGCTTCACAACTGGCACATTCATCAATGATCTGGTCAATGAATGGTGTTGGAAAATTATCTTTGGGACATGCCTTGTTCAAATCATGGAAATCAATACATACACGAATCATGCCTTGTTTTTTATTGACCGACACAGGATTGGACACCCATTGAGTCAAATGGATAGGATAAATAAAACCTGCCTTTAGCAATTTCTCAACCTCAATCTTGATGGTTGTTGCTTTCTTGGGATTGACTGGATGAAGTTTTTGTCGAATAGGATTAGCATCAAGATACGTTGTGATTTCATGTTCAACTATTTTTGGATCGATACCTGGCATTTCCTCATAAGACCAGGCAAAAACGTCATGGAATTCTTTCAAAAGAGCCGTGTAAATTTGAATCTCTTCGGGGGAGCAATCCACTCCGACGAAGAAATTCTCTACAACACCAGGGTTTCGGGAGATGTTGATGGGTATGGTTTCAGCAATAGTCACCATATTTCCCTCACCATAAATTTCTTGCGTAGCTAAGAGATTAATAGGACATGGATGATCTCCCGTCATGGTAATGGTGAATTCTCCTGCTTTGATTCGACTTAACTCTGGGAGAAAATATGATCTGTGATGAAGATATTCCCTAGGTTTGTCCAGACTAGTCATTGCTTCGATTACTGCTTCGTCAGAAGGCAAGACTAAGTCTAACGAATCGACGTTAGTGAGAGAACCCTGAGCCCAAATAGGCTCTAGAAGTGGATCGGACTCTTGTGTAGGAGTCGGATCCGAGTTAACTGAAGCTTGTTGGACTGAAGAGTATGCTACCTCAGTGGCAGACAAGGGCATGGAAATGCATGAGTGCTCCGTCTCATCCATCGTGGTTGATGGGGAAGGAAGAATCCAAGGATACTCAAAGTAAGTCATGCGGAACGATGAAACTTGAAAAATCTCAACCTTATGTTGATTAGATATAAATTTGATATCGTCGTGAGGAGGTGGGAAATCGATGGTACCCATCAAGGATGGGCACAAACCCACCCCTACGTTAACGAAACCTGGTTGAGGATTATCAATCATCGGGACTATGGATGCCCCCAAAGATGGGTCAGGTCTGGAGAAGGATAGTTGATCGATGGTCACTATCCGACCCTTGTGTGGAAATAACAAGACTCGAAAAACTGTAGCAACCACAGCTTGCATAGAATAAGTCCAAATCTATCCTAACAAGAGGTTATAGTCGAGGGGAGCGTCAACTACCTCTACTTCGACACACACGGTTTTCCCTCCTAACTGCACAGGGAAAGAAGGAACGATGCCATGTGGTCGGAAAGAACAATCTTCGAAAGCAGTGAGGAGAGTAGGTGATGGAGACAAAGCGGGCTGGCCAATGGCCTTCCAACATGCTAACGACATAACGCATGTCGAGGGGCCCTCATCGACCATCGTGCGGAAGATATTCTGTGTAAAATTTTTCGTGGGATGAGCCACTACTATCTGAAATGCTACATGGTAAGGCAGACAGGGTTTTAAGTTAGTTGTATCTAACATGATGGTGCCCGAATTACAAGTCTCACTAGAGCCCAAAGAGGTTAACAAGGCTTTCCTCTGAGTAGGGCAGCTTTGGAGGACCTCCAAAGTAGACATGGCGCAAGGCGTTTGTGATAAATCCTCCACCACAGAGTAATTCTGGGCGGCCCTTGCATTTGGGTTGTGAGAAGCTTTTTTAAATGCACCCTTTAGAATGTGTGTCATTGTTTCTCCCAACATCTTCTCAATCTGTAGAGGAAGAGATGGGAGATCAACTTCCTTACCCTTCTCAGAAGCACTTGGTTTACTATAGTCGCGCTCTAGTCATTATGAAAGCATCACCCCTAACCATATATACATTTGCGGATGAGGGATTGTTTAGAGGAGGGCAGGTTTCTTGGTTGCCCCCTTCTGTGCTTGTAGAGGCTTGAGTTAAATTTTTCCCATGTTGAAAGGGATTATTCAACACTGCCTGTTGTTGCTATGTGACAAACTTTTGGGCCTCTGCAAGTCGAGGAAAAAGATGGGTCGGGTGGTCTTTCATGCACAAGTTGCACAGATACCTCGCCTTCCATTTTTCCATGTTGTCCCTGCCAGCATTATCAGTGGATTTTTTATCCCCCTTACCCTTCTTTCATTGTTTTTTCTTCCCTTCAGGCTGCTGGGTGGCCTTTGGGTTAGTCGACTACACGAAGTGTACTTTTGACGTTTGGGTAGGGGGAACAGCCAAAGAAATAGTTTGGTTGGCCACTGTGTGTTGTATGGATAACTATTGCAACTATTTTTTCAATTGCTTAGCAGGCTTGGTTTGTGCTGAACCAACAATACCATCGGCTTGTGGTCCAACTCTCTGTCTGGTTTTATCCAGTATCGAACGTGGCGCATCTGGCAAGATGTTGTATAATAAACCAGACTGAGAATAAATGAGCTCAAACTGTTGAGCCCTCATGATGGCATATTCTTCAGAGAAAACTCTGGATGTTGCGACGTCTTTGGATAACTGTGGGACCAAAGACTTAAGTAACCACTCAAGCAGGAATGCTGGTGGGACTGGTACTTTGATTAGACTCTTCCGGCATATCCATTCTCAGATATGATCAGAGATATGGTCCACTGTTGTCTATTTGAAATTGGTGAGCAGCTCTGTGCTAGCATCGTATCTCACAGGTAACTGGAAATGGTTAAGGAAGGCCATCGCCAGTTCGCCAAAAGAAGAGTATCTTGAGCGATCGAGATCGATGTACCATTTCACGGCACTCCTGATAAGAGTACGTTGAAACAATCGCAACTGTACAGATTCATATTTCAAGGAGTTAGATGAACACCAAAGATGAAAAGTAGTCACATGATCACCTGGATCTTCATTAGGCTTGGCCTCGAACTTTGGAATGTCTGAAGGCAACTTCGTCGTCATAGCAGGCCAACGTGGATCGTGACAAATAGGATCATTTAACAACCTTGTCAAATCTGGTAAGTGTAACATCACCAGGAATGGTAGTTTGGGTTTTTGCTGATAACCTGGGAAAAAGGGTCCTGGAGTTTGACTGGCACCAGGTTTCCATGAAAAGTTTGGCTGCTGGCCCGGATTCTGGTAGAAACCATGGCCCTGACTAGAGTAAGGATTTTGCATCTGTGGAGACATCATCGGCTGATTTACCATAAAGGACATAGAGTGTTGGGCATGCATTGTGTTCGAAGGACTTTAGGGAGGATTACCCCATGTCGGTCCTGATGGGAGAGGCACAGTAGTCTGTCCAAGGTTCACTTAACTGTGGAAAGAATTACCCCAGAACGACATTCCAGAGGAGGGAACAGATCCTTGTCCTGAGTTACAAGGTCCTGCTATGTGTGCCCCCTATGCAGGAATAGTACCCTGCGCAGGAATGGATTGTCCAAAAATGGGGTTGCCCCCAGACGAAAAAGCGACGGATGAGAAAGTGTTGTTACCAAATGTCCTGTTCCAAGAAAATGGTGTTGAACCCATTGACATACTATGCGTAGGTGTTCCTTGACTCCCCGCTCCAAATAAACTAGTGTGTGTAGGCTGCCCGACGGACTGCTGATGCGGACCACCAAGCGAAGGGGACGAATGAGGAATATGACCTCCTGTGTAAGGAAAAGAGTTAAAAGGGATAGGAGTGCCCCCAAGTTGACCTTGCAGAGGAGAATTAGAGCTCCCTGCCCCCAGACCCAAAGTCTGTAAAGTGGAGTGGGTTAGTGCAGGACTTGTACTCGAACTAGGCATATCGTATGAGAACGGAGGGCCTATTGCACTAGGTGTGAAGGGGGTTATGGCCGCCACCATAGATGGGTTCGATCCACTGTGTGACGTTGTTGCAGCTGAGACCATGGTGGCTCAAACCGACGATGGTAGATTAGAATATGACTCTCCTATGGTAGCAACGGTGGTGGGAATTGAAGAATTCCCAGAAGAAGTAACAACATTTGTTTCAATATCTGTGTGAGGCACTGTCTGGCATTCATGAAATTGGATTGGTACAATAAATGGTGCCAAGATATTAGTGGTTGGGGTTTCAATCAAGCCAAGAGTGGTTGCTTCAAGGTTCAAAACAGTTGATTCCTCTGGGAGTTGTGCAGGCACAAAGGTTTGTAACCCGGTCGCTTCAAAAGACCCTTGTTGGTCTATCTTCCGTTTTAATGATGGCGGGGGTGGCTCCAGTGTAACCGGCGACAGGCCAAGAAGCCTTCGTGATCGACAGAGCTCAGGATCCTCCACTGTGTGATAATATACAAGACACACTAAGGTATTCTAAATGTTCAAAAGTAACACACACTAAAAAGAAGCCCCTAAGAGATAAGACAAACAATCACTAAACTATTTGGAAGAACGGTTACAACAACCAACACTAGAGCAACTTACTGGTGCAAGTGCAACTCGAACACGGAAGCACCCTCCGGGTATAATTTGCAAAGCATGGCCTGATGTCTATCCTAGGTACCATGGTATACCCCCGCAGTCACCTATGTATGTCCCTAAAAATATTGGCAACTAGGTTGCCAACACGCAAACAGTCACCAGGCGGGTACAGTCGAAAGTCGGGTAGACCACAATGAGCAGGGTATCAAGCCCGAAACCTATCAAGGGTATCGAGAGAAAATGGTCTGGAAGACAACTGAGGAACTTGAACGGATTCGAGACCCATGAAGCCCCATGGCAAATGCAAACGAAGGAATCCCAAAACAAGCCCTCGATATGTGTTCTCCACTACGATTTGTCTGGCTTTGGAGGGGTTATCTCTGCTACCTTTCCGCATGCGACCTCGTGTTTATCCCCTATGTTAGAGGGGGGTCCCGGATAAATTCCATGAAACTAGACTTAGACACTCCCTATCTCAGACTCTAATGTTTGGTTTTGAATGCCCTTGAAGAGTTTCCTCTCCAACATAATCCAAGGCCCTAGTCCTGAACTAGTTTGTGAACCCTACAAACATAAAAGTCTAGTAGATTTTAAAATTAGTGTTTCTTTTATGGATTTATCTTACGTCAAGGGATATGAGGATGAAACTGATGATGTGTAAAGACGAAAGAAAAAAAAAGATAAAAAAAGATGGAAACAAAAGACTTTTACTAAATGCAAAATTTCAACAACTTTTCACAAAGAAAGATTTTTTTTTTTCTAATATTTTATACAACCAACTCTTTATGATTTTTATTGACTACGAGCTACTTATGATCTAAGTGAACTGCAAAAAAAAACTTACGAAATAAAAATACTTTTCCCTAGCTAATGATGCAGAAACACACTCTTCAACCAAAGAAAAAACATAAATGAAAAGAGATTTATTTATTTATTTAAGTGCTATTAAAGCAAAAGAGGGAAAATACCAACAAGCAAAAAACCAAGAAAAACAAATTATGGCTTAAAGCACAGATCACAAAGAATCAGAGTAAAGAATCACACAATGACAATAAAAAAAACAAAGACTGTCACGCTTGTCTAAAAACCATAAAACAATTTTTTTTTATATATTTTGTTGTTAACTTTTAACTGAGAAAAAACAGGCTAAGGGTAAGATGACCCAACCTACTGACTATTCAAACCTAGACTCAAACACCTGAGAGAAATACTTCTTATCAAAGGAGGGGATGACTGCCCCACCCTGAACAAAAAGTAGCCTATCCAAGCACGCGACTGTCACTAAAACAACATGCGTGCAAATGCATGTTGAACAAAGAAAGAAAGCGTGTACACGTGGGCTGACCTTGTACAGGCCACGTGTATATCTAAATTCTAAGGAAGCAAAATGAAAACAGGTAGTTCAGACTAGGAAGAGGCCTTTGGTATTGATAACTAGGGTCCCTTGAAGGCTTGGATGCTCTTTCTAGCAGAAAAGACAAATAATGCAAGGAATAATAAGGCAAAAAAAACAATCTAAAATAGGACTGTGAACCAGCAAGACTAAACAGAGTTTCTTCACTATATTTTTTCCTCCTCCAAATGGTACCCCTACCCCTTCTTTTATAGGCTAGAAGGAGCTAGGGTTTTGGACGAACCCTCGGCCATGCATGGCCAGGAGTTTTCGTTAACTGACCCATAGCTTTTTGTTTCGTCGGCAAATTTCATTTTTTCATGATTTTTTAGGTACACGCGGGATGTTGTGAGTCAGCGAGCGTGTACACACATGTAGTAATGGGTTAGGGCGCATGGGCCTTGACACAAGAGGATTTTCAAAGAGTCGTTCAACAGATTTTTGGCAAAGAAGGGATATGAGTTGGCCTGATGCCAGGTAAGCATGTGTGGTGCAATTTAGGGTTATAACAGATAGTATGACAATGGTTCCATCATTCTACTTCTGTGTCAGGGAGGTTCGACGGGGCAAGGACATGTGGTTGTAGCCACCTTCCGATTGTAGCCGAAGAACATAGGAGCTTGTAGCCTCCTTCTGGTTGTAGCCAGAGAATTAGGGAGTTAGAGCTTCCCTCAGGTTGTAGCCTGAGAAACTAGGGGGTTGGAGCCTCCTTCCAGTTGCAGCTAGAAAACAAAGGAAGTTGGTGATTCCAATGAATGTAATTCTTCAAGACATATAAGATAAAGCATTCCATAGTTTTCTCCCGCTTTGGATTTCCACATAAAAACATTGGTGTACTGTGTATGTGTATGATTGTTCATTTGTTCATTGTTTATTTACTCTGCAAATATTGGATGATAATGCTACATATATATAATACTTGCATTATATGGTTAAAAATGATTTTATTTCTCTATTACTGATTCACCCCCCTCTCAGTAATCCAACAATTAGTATCAGGGAAGGTTCCTTCAGAAATCAATTTAACCACTGAAAGGTAGATCATGGAGAGAAACAACATGTATAAAAATGGAATACCACAGTTTGATGGATAGAAGTATGCATTTTGGAGCATAAGGATGAAGACATATATACATGCACATGGATTTGAAATTTGGAAATTAATTGTAGATGGATACACAACACCGACAGTTCCGCCGATAAATGACAAAGCAATGAAACTCGATCAGAATAATTCCAAATCCACAAATGCACTTTTGAATGGTGTTGGAGGGTCAGTATTCACCAAAGTTGCACATTGTAAATCCGCTAAAGAGATTTGTGACAAACTTCGAAATATTTATGAAGGAGATTCAAAAGTCAAAGCAACAAAGCTTCAAACTTACAGAGGTCAGTTCAAACAACTAAATATGAAGGAAGATGAGGCAACTTACTTTTTACGAGTGAATGAAACAATAAATGCAATCTTGGGATTGGGAGAAGAAATCAAAGAATCTGTAATTTTTCAAAAGGTACTAAAATCTCTTCCTATGAGATTTGACCCTAAGATATTAGCACTAAAAAAAAGAGCAGATCTAAAATCAATAAGCATGGATGAACTACATGGAATCTTCACAACATATGAAATGAGAACTAAATAGGAAAATCTAGATATAAAAGAAGCAGTCTTCAAAGCATCCAAAAGGTCAAAGCAAAAGGGAAAGAAAAAATAAAAAGAACATAGCAGCAGCAGTGATGTCTTGGAAGATGATGAATAAGCGGCCAACTTTGTCAGAAGATTGAACAAGGGAACCAACGACATGTATAGAGGTAAGCTTCCTTTGATTTGTTTTAATTATGATGGTATTGATCATTTTGCTAACAAATTTCCTCATAAGAAAAAAGAAATGATGAAGGTTACTCAAATAGAAAAAAAACATATAAAGGAAACAGAACCACGAGGAAATTTTTCAAGAAAAACTTATGCACCAAAGAAGACATCTCATCATCAGATGAAGATGAAGTCAGTGATAGTGAGACATAAAGAGTTCTATTCATGGAAGTAGAAGACTCTAATAAAGAAGACTCCAAAGAATAATATGAAGAGGCCGAAAAAGAATATGAAGAGGCAGAAGTTGACTACAGAGAAGAATTGTTGTGTGCCATAGAAGTTATCAGAAGAGAAAAGAAGAAAAATAAGAAACTACAAGTGAAACTAGACAAGAAAGAAGACACTCAGAAACTAGAACAAATGATCACAAATTTGAAGGTTCAAATTGAAGAAGATAAAACAATTGAAGAAGCACTCAAATAACAACTAGAAGGAAGAGATGTGATCATTGGAAATTTGGAAGAAGAAATTGTCACATTAAGAAAGAATGTTCAAAAGAAAAATATGCAGAACAACTCAAAAGTTTTGAATGACATTATCAAAAGTCAAAAACACCATCATGACAAGTCCGAACTTGGATGCAATCAGGCAAAAAGGGATCAATCTCCAAAACAACAGAACAAGAAACATATCCAAACAACTATGCATAAACAATCAAAGGGGAGAGGAAGGTCTACAAAGAAAATTACAGGGACACTCCTCCACCAAGAAGATTCAGATTTCATAATCAACGACTGATAGAAACAGATAGGCCTCAGGAAGAAGAAGGATTCATAAGAGTACCTCATTTTAGAAGATATTCAACTCCTTGGTATCAAACTATCTTTTTTGGTTTATGTTATGAATGTAATAATTTTGGACATAAAGCTGTGAATTGTAAAGCTAACAAAATGAACATAAAAAACTTTGAAAGTCATACACAAAAGGGTTATCCAAGAAGGCCTAGTGAAACATAGAGAAGAAGTTACAACATGTTTGAATATTTGAGAACTGAAGTGGAATGCTACAAATGTAACAACTTTGGACACATGGCCAAAGATTGCAGAATGACAGTCCCTCCTAGATAACCACAATAGAACAACAACAGTCACAAACATGAACCTCAGAAAAGGACATCGATAAGAAAGCAGAATCAATATAACAATAAAGAATGCACACTCGCTCTACAAGCTAAGAAGAAGAAACATGGTTGGTATGTTGATAGTGGTTGTTCAAAACACATAACAGGTGATAGAGATAGGTTTCTTACATTAAGAAAGGAAAGATGTGGATCAATCTCCTTCAGAAATGATGATTCAACTAAAATCATTGGAAAAGGAATAGTCAGAATTGCGAACAAGAATACCAAGGAAAAAAATGTTCTACTAGTAGAATATATGAAACATAATCTTCTAAGTGTGAGTCAAATGTGTGACCAAGGTCATAAAGTTACTTTCGATTCACAAAAGTACGAGATAAGAAAAGAAGGTTCAGGAAAATTGATTGCAACAACTACGAGAACCTCAAGCAACATATATGTATTAAGTGAAATTGGAAATGAAAAGTGTTTCCTAGGAAAGGAAGATGAAAGTTGGCTATGGCACAGAAGAATGGGTCACATACATTTTGATAACCTTGTCAAAGTCAACAAAAGGGAAACAATTAGAGAAATGCCTCAGATCACGAAACCAACCAACAATTTATGCAAGCATTGTCAACAAGGAAAGCAAACAAAGACCAGGTTTAAATCAAAAGAATATTCAACGACAAGACCACTAGAAATTGTGCATATTGATCTAGTTGGACCAACTATAACAAAGGGTTTAAAAGGTGATAAATACTTTATGTTATTAGTTGATGATTATACAAGAATGATTGTAGTTTGCTTTCTCAGGAATAAGTCAGAAGCTTTTGAAAACTTCAAGGTATACAAGGAAATGGTTGAAAATGAAATGGATTAAAAGATCAAATGCTTGAGATATGATAATGGAGGAGAGTTCACTTCAATGTAATTTATGGACTACTGTAGTAGGCATGGAATAAAAATGCAATTCTTCGTTGCTAGGACACCTCAACATAATGGAGTTGTTGAAAGAAAGAATAGAACAATACATGAAATGGCTTGAACAATGTTAATGGATTCCAAATTGATAGATATATTTTGGACATAGGCAGTGCATACAACAATTCACATTCAAAATAGAGTAATGCTCATAAACAACACTGAATAAACTCCCTACGAGCTATGGAAAGGAAGACCATCAAATCTGAAGCACTTCATAGTTTTTGGAAGCAAATGCTACATCAAAAGAGAAGATGGCAGAATGGTAAAGTTTGACTCACGTGTGGAAAATGGAGTACTTTTTGGTTACTCAAGTATAAGGAAAGAATGCAAGTGTTACAACCTAATATTGAACAAAGTTGTGGAAATCATCAACGTAACAATTGATGAAACAGATAGACATGAATTAAAGGAAGAAAAAAATGAATCAATGGAACAACTTTAAGAAGAAGAAGAAGGAGATGAAAAAGAAGTAGAAGGGAAATATGAAGAGGATCTGATAGAAGTAGAAGAGAAAGTTCAAGAATTACCTCCAAAGGCACCTAGCAAATAAGTACAGAAGAACCATCCTTCAGATCAGATTATCGAAAACAAAGATGGAAGAGTTGAGACTAGAAGGAGAATCTGTTCACCAGAACAAATGCACCTAGCACTCTCATCTATGATTGAACCAACCTGTTTTGAAGAGGCTAGCAAGGATGAATTTTGGAATAAGGCCATGGATGAAGAATTGGATCAAATAGAGAAAAATGAAACTTGGGAATTGGTTTCAAGGCCAAAGGATAATAATTTGATCGACACAAAGTGGGTATACAGGAATAAATTGAATGATATGGACATGTTACAAGGAACAAATCTAGATTGGTATGTAAAGGATATGCACAGGTTGAAGGAATTAACTTTGAAGAGACATTTTGCCTAGTTTCCATAATGGAAGCAATTCGATTGCTTTTAGCTTATGCATGCTTCAAAATATTAAAGTGTATCATATGGATGCAAAATCATCTTTTCTGAATGGGGAACTTGAAGAAGGAGACTACATTGAACAACCAGAAGAATTTCAGTTGCCAGAGAATGCATATTATGTGTGTAAATTAAAGAAGGCCTTGTATGGTCTAAAACAAACTCCTAGAGCATCGTACTCTAGACTGGATAAATATCTACAATAGACAGGGTTCAAAAAAGGAAAAGTAGACAACAAAATCTACATCAAGGTAACTCAAGATAGTATTTTATTAATTGAAGTTTATGTTGATGATATTATTTTTGGAAGTATTGATGACATGTTAAGCCAGAAATTTGCAAAGACCGTGTAGAATGAATTTGAAATGTCATTACTTGGAGAACTATCCTTCTTTCTGGGTCTTCAGATACATCAAAGCAACCAAGGAATTTTTATTTCTCAAACCAAGTATATTAGGGAAATGCTAAAGAGGTTCGGAATGGAAGATTGCAAACCAATTATCACTCCCATGCAGACTAGTTGCAAGTTGAGCAAATATGATGATTCAAAGTCTACATATCAGAGGCAATACAGGTCAATGATTGGTAGCCTACTATATGTGACAACATCCAGACCAGATGTAATGCAGGTAGTTGGATAGGTGGCACAATTTCAAGGAGCACCAAAGGAATCACATGCATTAGCAATAAAGAGGATTTTTAGATATCTCAAAGGAACATAAGAGTTTGGATTATGGTATCCAAAAGGAAAGGATCTATCACTTATTGCCTACATAGATGCATATTGGGCAGGTTGCATTGATGACCGATGAAACACCAGTGGAGCATCGTTCTACTTGGGTGAGTTTTTAGTATCATGGCTAAGCAAGAAACAATCATCAATATCTTTATCTACAGTCGAGGTAGAGTATATTGCAACAACATCATGTTGTACACAAGTTCTATGGATGAAACAAACTATGATAGATATACAGGTTGCGTATGATGATCCCATTCCAATCTATTGTGATAATACAAGCACTATCAGTATCTCAAAGAACTTGATGTTGCACTCCAAGACGAAGCACATTCCAATCAAGTATCACTTTCTACAGGAACAGGTTGCAGAAAAAAACATCAAAGTTGAATATGTGGGCACAAAAGAACAAGTGGCAGACATCTTTACAAAACCGCTTCCACGAGAATCCTTTGAGTATCTTCACCAGAGACTCGGAGTTATTTCTACTCCAAAATGAATTATTTTGAATGCTTATCTTATATGTCTTATATATACACGAGGAAGCACCAAAACGAGGACAGTTCATGTTGGGAGATCAGGTGAGTTATTTAGGGGGAGCAACCCCGAATGGAAAGATACCATTGCCATTGATGAAAAAGGGGGAGAGATTTATCAGATGTACAGGATAGAGGCATGGTTTCAGGGGGAGCATTGGTTACAGAGATGCAAGCATGGTTCTGAGGGGAGCATGAGTGATATGATTTCATTATTACATCAGAGTGTTTCCATCAATGCCAAAGGGGGATATTGTTGATTAATTGGGTTGGTTTTCATTGATGTCAACCCTTGAAGAAAGTCCGGTAGCAAATTCCAGTAGAAAAAATGTTTGGGTAATGGACCCAAGTTTGTTTGATGTATAATTGTATGAGATTTGATATATTTTTAGGTAATACTATTCTAGATGGATAGTACATGTCATGCTATTTCTGGTGGTATGTGTAACATCACATAACTCCTCACGGTTAGAGAGTTATGGCCATGTGAAGTTGGAGAACCCTCATGAGTCATCTAGAAGCTCGAAAAGGCCAAATTAGTCAAAGTGCTTGCAAAGAAGAGATGATTTAAATAATAAAGTGAAGTGACAAATTCAAAGTGGATTATTTAAATAATAAAGTGAAGTGACAAAGTTAAGGAGGATTATTTAAATAATAAAGTAAATGGAGAACTTTCTAATTATGGAAAGTGGTTATAAGAAGGTTAACCCTAAAATGAGAAAAATGGGTTAAGTGGTCAAGTGGTTTTTGGATACATGGATGAGTGGAAAATTGGGCAAAGTTGGACATAGGTGACTATGTGGACAAAGTGGCTATGTGGGAAAAGTGACCTAGAATATGCTTCTAAGGAAGCTACTTGGAGAGTATAAATAAGAGGCAAGGCTATCTCATTTTGATCACACTTGAGAATATTGAATATATACAGGTGACTAAGGTAACCAAAGGATATCTAAGCCTAATTTCAGTTGGAAGGTGAAGTAAAGAAGGCTGAAATTCAAGGGGGGATAAATTCTTTTGATGATGCTTTCTAAGGTATGTTATTTATAGGTCATCTCACCATTTTCGTAATAACTTTTTTTATAGAATGATTTAGACCATGAAATTGGGATTCCATTGAGGAAACATATCCAAGTAGTCATGGTAAAATTTTTAGCTTGTGGGTCGTTGTATTTTTGGAGTTACACTCCATGGAAAATAGGGTTTGTGGCTAGTCCTGAAACTAGTCTAAAACATGTGTTTTGGGTAAAAACGTTATAACTTCTTCATAGAAGATCCAAATTTAGTAAGACCAAATGTTTTGGTTAAATTACAATCTGTAGTATTCTGTGTACAATTTTCATATGCATACAATAAATATTATGTGTGGGGCACACTCTACAAGTTCTCTCTCTAGAATAAGCCAGAATTCAACAAAGTATGCCATTTTTGCTATAACTCATTTTATGAGAGGTTCCAAGTAGTGAAACCTGGAGGAATTTCATAAAACACACTGAAGAACATTGTGTACTATTTTCAGATATTTATTCATTACAGGTACATAGTTATGATTATTTCAAGTTAGGGTTGTTGACTAATCCAAAACTAGTCATGTGAGACTAAAGTAAAGTTTGATGAAAAAAATAGTCTCTTGTTGTTAAAGTTAAGGAAGGTTTACAGGTTGTTTGGAATAGGTTGGTGCATGGTTGATGCACTTTTTTATGGTACATGTTGATTATAGATTGAGGTACAAGTCTATGCATGGTTGATGCATGGTTCAGGTTATTGGTACAGGTTGATTACAGTTGATTGGTACAGATTTACAACAGTATATCTCACAATGATAGTGTGAAAGTGGTTCCATAATTCTACTTCTATGTCAGGGCGGTTGGATGGGGCAAGGACATGTGGTTGTAGCCACCTTCCAGTTGTAACTGGAGAACATAGGGTGTTGTAGCCTCCTTTTGGTTGTAGCCAGAGAATTGGGGAGTTGGAGCTTCCCTCAGGTTGTATCCTAAGAATCTAGGGGGTTGGAGCCTCCTTCCAGTTGCAGATAGGAAAAAAAAGGAAGTTGGTGCTTCCAATGAATGTAATTCTTCAAGACATATAAGAAAAATCATTATGTGGTTTTCTCCTTCTTTGGGTTTCCACGTAAAAACACTGGTGTACTATGTATGTGTATGATTGTTCATTTTTTCATTGTTTATTTATTCTGCAAATATTGGATGATAATGCTACATTGATATAACACTTGCATTATATGGTTAAAAATGATTATATTTCTCTATTATTGATTCATCCCCCCTCTCAGTAATCCAACAATGTACCTACCTTCTCTCCTTTTTATATCACCAATGATCCTTTGGTGACCTTCCACACCTTATCTGTAAATATGGATATACAACCTTCACTTGCCAAATGCCCTGTTGAAATTAGATTTTTCCTTAGATCTGGAACATGTCCTATGTCTTTCAACAACCATTAGTTTCCATTCCTTTGCTTTATTTTTACCTTTCCCATTCCAACAATTTTGCATGGTTCATCATCACCCAAATGAACCTATCCAAAATCATCTTGAACATAATATAGAAAATATTTCCTATGGGGTGTGGCATGAAATGAAGCCCTGAATCTACTACCCAAGACTCATAAATATTATCTACATAAAGAATCAAAGCATATTGTAACACATCACCTGCTACTTTTTCTTTTTGATTTTTCTCCTCTTGTCCATCTCTTTGTTTCTTTGGAGCTTTGCATTCTTTCTTTAGATGTCCTTTCTTCCCATAATTCCAACACTCTATCTTTCCTATTCAAGATTTGGATTTTCCCTTCCTATAATTCCCGTGGTTCCATGAGCCCTTTCCTCTATTATTTTGTCTTCCCCTTTTCTCCATGTTTAACACATTACTTGATGTCTGAACTGCGATTTTCTGTCGCATTTCCTCACTAAGGATAACACCAACAACATCATCAAATTTTAAAGTGTTTGAACCAGAAACAAAGTTACTTACAACCATGACCTGGCCATTCCAGCTTTCTGGAAATGAGCACAACAATAGAAGATCCCAGACCTCATCATCAAATTCCACTTTTACATAACTTGGTTGATTAGTAACTGTATTAAATTCATTTAAATGATTTGCAACAGACCCACCTTCTGACATCTTCATATAAAATAATCTCTTCATTATAAATACCTTATTGGATTATGAGGGCTTTTCATACAGTTTAGCCAATGTGTCCATCAACTCCTTTGTTGTCTTTTCTTTCGAAATATTGAAAGCCACCGATGCTGCCAGACTCAACTGTATTGTTCCTAATGCATTTTTGTCAAGAACCTCCCATTATTTGTCCTTCATGGCCATCTACTTATTTACTATTACACCCAATGGTAGGAATAGATCCTTCTGATATAAATAATCTTCCATCTGCATCTTCCATAATTGGTATTTTTGGCCATTAAATTTCTCAACCTTAAACTTTCCATATTTCTCCATTGTTCCCACTCGAACCAGGAACCCTCTTTTCCTACGAGTTACCTTTCTCTATGATACCAGTTGTTAGAAAAACAGGATTGCGGAGAAATAAAAAAAAAAATGTGGAAATAAAACACAAAAGATACGCAATACAATAGAGACACAGATATACATGGTTCACCCAGTGTGGGCTACATTCACTAGAGAAATTTCCAGGTCCTTCCTTTATTATTATCCAACAAATGAAGGGATACAACCTACATCACACCCACTGCAACTTCCTTTTCTTTCTCTCATAGTCTCCTCTCTCAGAATACAATATTCACAATGATACACAACCACAATACATTTCCTGTTCAACAACACAGGTATTCCAATAGAGGACGAACACCTTCAGTAACCACTCACATAACTAGATCAAATATCAACGCACCGATGTTTTCACGTGGTAAAAACCCTACAGGGAAACATCTATGGCCCCAGCCAACACGGCCACTTGGAGCAGTTTATTAATGCAAATAAAAAGATTACAGAGAGATTTTACAATAGATTTTCTCACAATCAATCATCGACAAATGACCCTCCATGCTCTTTAAATAGAGATCATGGACCAATTGGGTGTTAAGCCATGGATCAATTGCTGTTAAGATCGAGGAGAGTATGAACTGACAGATCACTCTATGTTAGGAACATATTGTGACCGTTGGATTTCCTAACTACAAATGCATACTAATGCATACTAAAGAAACACAATAGACCAAGTAGATCTTACTAACTCCTAAGTGTCTAAATATCCTAACATCCCCCCTTAAGAACAACTTGGGATAGGATTGAAGGATTTAAAATAGTGACACAATAGGAGAAGGAAGGAGACATTAGAGCCTATCCCCCCTTAATGACAACTTCCTGAACTCTTAACATAAATCGAAGTTTGGAGAACTTCGCTTCTGTAAGAGATTTTGTGAAAATGTCTGCAACTTGATCTTCTAAGGGAAAAAGAGGACTTCAATAACTTGATCATGAATGAGTTTTCTGATGAAATGCATGTGTAGCTCAATGTGCTTGCTTCCCTGATGTTGAACTGGGTCTTTGGCAAGCTTGATGGCAATTTGATTGTTGCACCAAAGGCTGGTTGGATGCTGTTGCTCGAATCCAAACTCTGAAAGGATTTGTCGAAGCCACAAGGCTTCCTGACTTTCATTTACCGTTGCTCGATACTCTGCTTCTGCTGAAGAAAGTGAAATAGCTTGTTGTTTCTTACAGGCCCAAGTGACAGGTCTTGAACCAAGGCTGAAAACACAACCTGCAGTAGACTTCCAATCATCAGGGTCGCCATCCCAATCTGAATCAGTGAAACCAACCAATAAAGGAGTCCCCCCTGAACTATAATGTATCCCGAACTAAACTATACCATGGACATATTGAAGTATCCTTTTAGCTTCTTTCCATTGGATTTCATGGGGTGTTTCCATATATTGGGAAACAAGACCAACAACAAAGGAAAGATCAGGACGGGTATGAGTCAAGTATAAGAGGCTACCAACTAACTGACGGTACAGGGTGGCATCAACTTCAGGAGAAGTACAGGTGGAAAAAAGCTTGACTCCAAACTGGAAAGGAGAAGGGATTGGCTTACAATCGTCCATGTGAAAGCGATGAATAAGGTCACAAGCATACTTATACTGGGAAAGAAAAATTCCTTCATTGGTTTGCAAAACTTGGAGGCCAAGGAAATAGTGCAAAAATCCCAAGTCTGTCATTTCAAATTTCTTCTTAAGGCTAGTTTTCACATGGTTTAAAATTTTTGAGTCACTACCAGTAAGGATAAGGTCATCAACATAAAGGACAAGGATTATGAGATGGCTTCCTACTTTCTTGTTATAGACATTAAGATCATAATGGGATCTAGAGAATCCAGTGGCAATAAGAAAGCTATCCATTTTGGCATACCAAGCTCGGGGAGCTTGCTTGAGACCATAAAGAGATTTCTTGAGGTGACAAACAAGGCTAGAGTCATTCTAGACATCGCTAGGAGGTTGTTCCATGTAGATTTCTTCTTGAAAATATTCATGCAAGAAGGCGGATTTAACATCCATCTGATAGACCTACCATTTATGTGAGGCAACAAGGGCAAGAACAAGGTGTATGGAATTCTTTTTTGCTACAGGGGAAAAGGTTTCATTATAGTTAATTCCTTCAACTTGGGAAAATCCTTTGGCAACTAACCGAGCCTTGTGTCTTTCAACACTTCCATATGATGCATACTTAGTTCTGTAGACCCATTTGCATATAACAAGTTTTCTTTCTTTTGGAAGAGTTACAAGATCCCAAGTATTGTTTTACATTAAAGAATGATACTCTTCATTCATTGTTATATCTCAATCTGGATGACCTGAAGCTTCTGCAAATGTCTTTGGATTATGACTTTCTAAAACTTGAGACAAAAGATAAGAGGCTTGCTGGAACTGTGAACGTGTCTGACGTTGATCCGAAGGATCACCGACAAGATCACCAGCTTCTTCTCGTGTTGAACGGACCCATCTAGGAAGTGGTGGAGCTAGTGCTGGTTCAGGTTCAAAGGACTCATCTGGAGGAGGGTGAGTAGGCAGAGGTGTATTTTCATCCTCACTTTCATCATCTGAAGAAGAAACTAAATCATAAGAAGGAACAAATGCCGAAGATGGCTTGTAGGCCGAAGAAGGCATAATCATCGAATTAGGCTCCCAGGCCAAGAGATTTTCATCAAATTTAACATCTCTTCTAATAATAATTTCATTACAATGTGATTGAAGTAGTCTGTAACCTTTGACATCTTCAGAATAACCAACAAATATACACTTCTCACTTTTAGGCTACAATGCTTTCCTTTTCTCATCAGGATTGTGAGCCCATGCCATACTACCAAATACACAGAAGTGACTTACATCTGGTTTAATTTTATTCCAAGCTTCTTCCGGTGTTATATTTTTAAGATCCTTTGTGGGAGTGTGATTTACTATGTAATTTGCACAGTTGATGGATTCCGCCCAATACTTTAGACTTAATCCCTTAGACTGGATCATACAATTAGCCATTTCTTTTAATGTGTAGTTCTTTCTCTCAGCAACACCATTTTATTGTGGTGTGTATGGAACAATGTGTTGCATTTGGATTCCATGTGTAGTGTAGTAGATTGTAAAACTATTGTTCACATATTTTCCTCCATTATCTGTTCTTAACCATTGAATTTGATGTCCATATTGCTTTTCTACAAGGGCCTTGTAGGCCAAAAACTTGTCAAAAACTTCACTCTTGAGTTTTAAGAAGTAAACCCAAGTACGCCTGGAAAATTCATCAATGAAGGTTAAGAAATACTTGCACCCGGAAAAAGAAGGAGAAGAAAGTGGACCACACAAATCACTATGAACAATATGCAAAGGACCTGAGGCGTGCCAAGAGGCACGTTTGTCAAAACTGTCCCGATGATGTTTGCCAATAACACAACCGACACAAACACCATCTTTGCATGAAACAAGAGGAAGACCAGTCATCATCTGTTGATTACATAGTTGCTGCAATGAGCGACAGTTTAGATGACCAAATCACTCATGCCAAAGTTTGCTCAATTCATCGCTATGAGCAACAAAAATTGATGAAAATGTTGATGACCCAAAGTTGTCAAACTTGTACAACCTGGTAATATCATCAACAATTCCAGTTGCAAGAACATGCTTAGGATCATTTAGATCCTTGATTACAACTTGGTGAGGTGAAAACTTGATGGTTTTACCTTCACCTGAATGAGTGATTTGATATACTGACAGACGGTTACAAGAAAGACTTGGAACACATAATACATCATTGAAATGACCATTATCTACTTGAACTGTTCTAGATCCTACAACACTAAGAGATCTATTATCACCAACAAATATTTTCTTGGCGTTACATTCATTTAGAGAAGAAAATATGGCTTTATCCTTAGCCATATGATAAGATGCTCCTCAATCAATAAGCCACTCATAAGAAGAAGAAGTAGTAGTAGCATTTGAATTGAAGGAGAAACCAGAAGAAGAAAGTGCATGTCCGTGAGAAGAAGAAGTAGAATCAATACTGATGTTGTGCTTCTTCATCGTTGCTTCTAAAGTTGTCATCTTCTTGAAACATTTGGACTCATCATGACCATCTTTATCACAAAAGTTGCAATGTCTGTTAGTATTCTTACTTTTATATTTTGCTCCTTTGTCACCAGTAGGAGTTGAAGCTGTGTGAGTGGGTTTTGGACCCTTATGTTGTTTGTTGTTGTAGCGAGGATGTTGCTTCTTGGGATACTTGGGTTTATCTTTCTGCTGGGCAACTAAGGCTTTGTTGGAGGGACCTGCAGTGTTGATCACTCCAAATTGTACAAGCTTATCTTCCTCTCGAATCAAAGAAGAAAAAAATGACTCAAGAGTGGGTTTTTCATAAGATTCTTCCCCTAGATCCTCTCTCATGGCATAAAAGGTAGATACAAACACAAAATATGCACTACCTAGCTTAGACAGATAATATAGATGCAACACTCTTCCTCCATCTTTATCTTACATTCTTCACATAAAATTATGAGTGTTTTATTGGATCTAGTGGATGACTCAAGGTCAGTATTTGATCTTCTAACTGTTGTGCTTGAATAATATTGAGTTTACCAAAAACAGATTCAATCATGTTCCAAGCTTCTTTGGGGTCATCAATATCTTGAAGGTGGTACCTTAAATCATGAGAGATGGACATTCCAATTAGTCCATGTGCTTCGTTAGTCCTATTATTCCACTTGGCTTTCTTATCAACATCAGTGAGTGCTTTTTCCTTTCCCAAGGTAATCCAGTACAAGCCTTTACTTCTTAATAAATCTTCCATATGAGATTCCCATTGGAAGTAGTTATTGCTGGTAAGCAAGACAATACTTGTAGAAGCCATATTAAATATGCAAATAATGTGGATTTAAAAACTAAAACTGATTATATGGATGGAAAGAGCTCTAAAAGTTATGTGGTTTTAAAAAAAAACAACACTGAAAATAGACTTCCGATGTTAGAGTTATGCCATTTTAAAAAAAGGAACAATCGGTAACCAAATGACCACGTGATTGTATAAGTTTCTTTATGAAGTGACCCACTTTTAAAAAGAGAAGTGGGGATCACTTTTACAATGAAGTTACTTTATAATAGAAAGGTTTCATGCAAAATAAATAACTCTAAAATAAAATATTAAAGCTACTTATAGTGATTCACTTTTATACTTGAAGTGAAATACACTTTACAATTTTAGCATGAACTTTTTCAAAAAAGGTAACAAAAGAGAGACTTGAACTCAAGACCTTTTACTTAATAAGGCAACTTTTAACCAAATGATCTAGCAAAACATATTGTAATGTTTAGAAGGAGGATTGGGGGTGTTGTTGTTTTTGTTGTGGAAGATGGCCTTGGAGAGCATGCTAACAAAAATTCTTTCACACAAGAAAAAAATTCCGCTTCTCGATGACAACAAGGGTTAGATCTCGGTTAGCTTACCCGGAAGATGCACCTTTTCCTATTTGTTTCTAATTTTCTGAGATCGTACAGGGTGTCGGGAAAAGAGAATACATGGATCTAAAAGAGTAGCAACCTGGAAATAAATAAAACCAAAATACTACTCTGCAAAAAAAATTTAAAATGTGTATTCAAGCTTTATACCTCTGGATCTGACTGTAATGGTCGTATCTTGGGCAAACAGAAACCTTTTCTAGTGAAACGAAAAGTGTTCCTGAATGAAATGAGTGCTCTGGACACAATTAAATAGTCCTCTCAGCCCATAAATGTATTTAAATGGTAGAAAGTGGAGATGAGGAAACTTGGCTTCACGATCTCGATCTACAACAGGAGCGGGTCTTCAAACAGGCTCTGATACCATGTTCGACAAAACAGGTATTCCAATAGAGGATGAACACCTTCAGTAACCACTCACATAACTAGATCAAAGATCAACACACCGATGTTTTCACGTGGTAAAACCCATACGGGGAAACATCCACAACCCCAACCAACATGGCCACTTGGAGCAGTTTATTAATGCAAAGAAAAAGATTACAGAGAGATTTTACAATAGATTTTCTCACAATCGATCAATGGAAAATGAACCTCCATGCTGTTTAAATAGAGATCATGGACCAATTGGGTGTTAATCCACAAATCAATCGTTGTTAAGATCGAGGAGAGTATGAATCATCAGATCACTCTATGTCAGGAACATATCGTGACCGTCGGATTTACTAACTACAAATTCATACTAAAGAAACACACTAGAAAACACACTTTTACCTAATGACACAATAGACCAAGTATATATTACTAACTCCTAAGTGTCTAAATATTCTAACATTTCCCTCATAAAAGAGGGTTTCCTTCTAGGGAAAAAAATCCTAACATAACTTCTACCGTCAGATCTGCGACCTTATAATGAATGGTACAGATTTACTGTGAAATTACAATATACATTTACGAGACAATTTTTCCTTCGGAGGCTTCACCCCCAAACCCCAACTTTCCCCTAGACCCCCCAGCCGGAGGGATCAGCTCCCCGGACTCTGCAGGGGGGAAAACCTCCCCTGCAACTCCCCCACACGGAGGAGTGTACATTCTTCTAGGGTGTAAAGTCTTCATGGGGTATAAACATGGTTGAAAACAAATACCTTTGAATCAGGAAGATAATCAGGCTCCACAACCAACAAATAGATGTACTGATGTCGAACATGGTAGAAACCACTTGATTATTGGTCATTGATGTATACCATTAACAAGTGTGAGGGAAATTTCCAATAATGAAAATGACTCCTAAGGCACCCTAGTACATTCCAACGAATTTGAATATATGAACTAAAGTTGAACATTCATGTAATCATTCGATTAGAAGCCAATGATGTAAACCTACTGTCGAAAGAAAGGAGACCTACCATTGGTGCATGCAGGTTCTAAGGTACTAACTAGTTTCTAAGTCTAATTCCTGAATAATGTGTTGAAGTTCACAAGAATAGACTCATCAAAGAAGGTCCATGATGTTTCCCCCATCATCGACACGAAGCTGACACATGAAAGTGATGTAAGATAATAGATCAAATGAGCACAAACTGACACATGCATGAAGGTTGGTAATACTGCAAAGTGGTTGATTTGGGCTGAAACTTCCCTGCAAAGTGGTAATACTGCAAAGTTGTTGATTTGGGTACAACAAATTACTTGGCATCATTGAATCGATGAGATATAGAGAAAAACATAGTGCGATGATAACTGGGGCACTCTTCGGGTGGGTTGAAGGAGTATAATGACTCATATGATTGGTATGACTCAAAAACAAGATAATTACCCAACTGTAAGACAAGCTACAAATAGGTTATATGTTCAAGGGTGATAAAAAAACGTTGCCATAATGATTTCCAAAAACCTGACCCACTTCCCTAAAATTTTCCCCCACCATGAACAATGAGTACCTCTTTGTTTTTTTATGAGCTTGAGGAGGATAACATATGCTCGATATAACTCATCTTCGATGAGTCCCTCATCACATGTTTAATGAAAATAAAGAAGGAGGGGTTAGATCCCATATGGGTCCTTCAATATATCATTTTACAATCCCAGAGAAGATAAACTCAATGGTCTTTTCACATTTACAGAGTCTGAAAAGAACTTAAAGGAGACTCCAAGAGTGTTATTTTTCATAAATTTATTCCCTCAAGCTTAAGAAGGTATAAAACAATACAAGGGAGAACTCTTCTAGCCAAGGTTGACTAGATTATTCATTTTCCATAATTAGTCCATTCGATCCCAAAAAAGGTTAAAATTACTCCAAATATACGCCCTTTCAAATCCTTTTAATGAGTGTGAAAGGAAACAAGCTTGCTTGACAATCTTTTCATGTTTAGAGAGTCTGAAAAGAGCTTAACGGAGACTCCAAAGAGTTCCTTTTTCATATATTTTTTATGAGCCTGAAAAAGTGATAAAAGTATACTTGGTAACTTATTCTCATGTATTTATGAGCACGAGAATGAACAAAGACTAAGATCGTCTAGAGAGAACGAGTGGCATGCAACTAAGTTCCAATGGGAGGAAATAATCCTAAGCAATGCCTGTGATAGGGCGTAGCAAGTAGGCATGGAAAGTGAGGACCACTAACAACAACGTATCTCTCTAGAAGGTAACTACAAAATGGGAGAAGCATGATGCGAATGCCTAACATCAAGAATAATTCCAATGGCCATAAGCAAGCAAGATGACAAACAACAATGAAGTAGCAAGAACAACCATTAACCAAACAATAAGATGTCTTCTTCATTTTTTAACCATCTTGAAACAGAGAATGAACTATGCTCAAAGTGTTTTCTTCATTTTTTAATGATATTGAAACAAAGAATGAAACTATGCTCAAAGTGTCTGCTTCTTTTTTTAATGAGACTGAAACAAAGAATGAAACTATGCTTGGGGTTGGTTTCATTTTTTAATGATCTTGAAACTGAAAATGAACTATTCTCATAATGATACCCATTAATGGGTTTCTTCCCAATGTTATGTCTAAAGGTTGGTATTTTAAGTGATACCCATTGGTGGGTTTTTTCCCAACATGATGTCTATAGGTTGGTACTTTTACCCCAGCATGATTGACAAAACCTAGCGACTTAACTCCAACATGATATCCAGAGGATATAAACATAGCCCCCGAGCTTCATTTCGTCTGCCAACTCTTCCTCTGCACCTGATTAGACTCTTGGATACTAATAGGAATAGGTTCACTAGAGAGGGAGGAAGAAAGAGGATCAATTAATAGAGGTGAAGGAAATGAAGGTTCAATTACTGGATCTAGTGGATGACTCGACTTAATTCGAGGGGGTTATGCTTCTTTTTTTAATGAACTTGACACAGAAAATGAACTATATTCATGGTAATATGTTTCATTTTAACAAGCTTGACAATGAAAGTGAACTATGATCATGGTCCTTGACCATGGATTCCAAGAGGTCTTTATCATATGGAAGGACAATTCTCTAGAAATAATGTATGTCATGAGACTCAATAGTGGTAACTGGGGAAATATCAGGCTCCAAAGACCCCATCGAAGGGTTCATCATGTTAACTACTAGATCTAAGTCTAAATAATTCGAGCATATAGTGATAAGCTCCTTCTCATTAGCATTTGAAGGCATGGGACATGATACCACATAATTAACCTATGGAGGGAGGTATATCACTTTTATTTAAGGAAAATTCAAGAAAGTTGGATGGTCGTTAGTTAGATCAGGACTAACGAACAAAAGCCAGTCAATGGTAATAATGTTTCCATTATGAGGGAAATGCATCACTCGGAAGACTGTGGACATGACAACTTTCATAAAATAGACATAGTCTCACCCAAGGAGTAAATTAAATTTCAAGGGACCTTGGACTTCCATAGCATCGATACAGATGATTTTCCCTCCTAAGGTGATGGGCAGTTGAGGAAGCATCCCTAAAATTTTCACTGGATCTTCTTTTAAAAGGAAACAAGTGATGGGTAACTGACACAAGCTGAGGGGAAACCATAGCTTCCTAAGCAGTTGACGATAGAATGCTAACAAAAGTTTCTTCTTCAACAATAATGCGATGTATGATCCTATCGTAAACATGCACAATGATTTGGAAAGACATGCCGAAAGGAAGGTGAGTCTCCACTAGCCTATTCCAATCAAGGAAAATGACCTCAGTACTTGGATGGGGTTCTGTAGAAATGGGTAAAATGCCCCCTTGTCCAGAGGAATATGAAGTGAAAAGAAAAACCAGAGTGGTATCCACTTCACTCACCAAGGGAAGAGTGGGATCAACCAAGGATTGAATCAGACTAACCACTTTATCAACCTGTTATCGCACGGTTTGTAGGAAAGGGCCAAGGGATTTGAAACCGGCGTAACAGGAGCTTCCCCACCCACTGTCACCTCGATGGGGGGCTCTTTCTATTTAGGAGGGCAAGTCCAAGGGAGACGTCCCCAAGTCAATC
>ML781280.1:1107820-1143024 GCA_009831015.1 Picea engelmannii | reverse complement strand
GAATACCAACTTGCTAAGACACCCAATCAATCACCCCAACAGTGGTCAAGTGGATTAGTGTAAGATCCAAGCAGTCATCCAAAGTGAAAGAGATCTAATGCATACATACGAAGGTTATAATGATCAAATGTGACACATACCATAATACCTCTGACCAATTACCTCATGGAGCAAGAGCCTTCTTTGATGAAAGCCCAAGCCGGTAGTGATGAAGGCTGGTACTGCTGGCAGGACAAAGCTGGCTGAGAAGAAGAAGATGGGTCCTCCAGGACCATGCTCAGGTCGCTCCTGCTCTCGGTACTCCATGTCTAGGACCATGTGGGCCTCGAGACATGATCTCCTAGTTATCCCTAGATATCGGGGATAACACAACCAACAATTGGCTGGGAGAGGAATCATGGGAAGCAACTGGAAGTTGTTTCAGAGAAATAACAATGTCTTGAAACAATTTAAAAGCTTCATCCATACGACGTAAAAAGTAAGTGAGGTGCATTTTCCCACATAACTAGGAAGGAATCCTGACTTCATCTTTTTTTCCTCCAACGTTATGATCATTGGTTGATGGGTTGTCACTAGCATGACTTACAGCGGCTGGCGACATGGGTTGTTGAGAACCCATGGACCAAACTTCTAAGACCTTGGGAATAATAGGGAAATAGTTAATAAGGTGGTCACCCTTACAAATATTGCAAGGGAATTTGGGCTTGCAACCTATGTTGGTAGGATTTTAAACATTATCAACACTCACGATAGTGGTTGGTTGATTTTCCCATTGCTTATTCTTCTTCTTATTATTCTTCTTCCTTTTCTTCTTCTTCCTATCCTTATGGTTACTAGTGTCAAGGATTTTACCAGGCGAGGAAGAAGAAAGGGAAGAAGATGCGACAAGTAAAGAAGGAAAAAGGTCAACAATAGGTTGATTTTCTTGAGGTGGAGAGATTGCTTCGAAAAAACAGGGAAATTTGGGACCAAGAGAGTGGAAAACAACCATATTGGTAGCCCCACAGTGAAACTAGGAAGATTCAATGTAGTGATGTAGGTAGGACCAACATTTCCAAAAAAGGAAAAGCATAAGGTTCATTGTGAAAAGGGGTCCCTTGGTTGGTAACCTCAAGAACTATTTCCATGGACGTGGATTCAACCTAGTGTCTACTAAACATCAAAGAACACACACTACCAAAATCCCTACAGATACGAACAAGAAAACAACTCCTCTATGACAAGGAGAAAGGAAGTAAGGATCTTCCAGATATGGGAGATGATGCCATCAATGAAGAAACGAGCAACAATTACGGTAACCTTCACATAACAATCCCCCAAGGTGCAAGTAAGATCCCGTAGGAAAATACTCTCCAAATTCATTGGAGTGGATATTGAGCGTCTGTCACAAGTAACACAAGGAACCTTCCTTGCAGAAGGAATCCCCGTTGATGTAACCTATGTGGAATCCTAGGAGAGGTTACTATGTTTACCAATTCACAATGAATGGTCAAGGGGGGGGGGGGGGGGGGGGGGGTATAGTCGACAATAAAGACTAGAAAATGGGCATGGGAATGTTGGACACAAATCTTCGATGCAAAACTACGATTAACTATTGTCTCCCGAAGGATATACCACTCTTCAAAGCCCCAGACTTGAGATAGTCCCACTAGGTGAACGAAAGAGGGAAAAACTCAATTGATTGCTTTGCTTGACCTCGTGTTTGACTCCAGTGTGAGAGGGGATTCCCTGACTAATGTTAATTTTTACTACTGGATTTTATACTCTTTAATATTCTATAGTCTCGTTCCTTTGGCCTTGAAGAGTTAAGTCTCCACCCTACTATCAAGGCCATAAAATCCTAGACTTGTTGGTTTTCTATCAAAGAAAAAAAAAGTATAATTGTTTTTAGATTATGTGACTCGTTCCTTTTAGTGGATGTTTGTTACTCAATAGGGTAAGAAAAAGTGGACTAGATGGTATTATGACTTGACTCTAAACCTTTCACAAAAATGAAATGAAAATATTTTGTTTTTGATGAAAGCTAGCTATGGTAAAGAGGAGAGTCTTTTGCTTTCGCAAATGCATATTCCCAATGCAATTAATTCTATTTAAAGTGCGAGCTTGAACATTCCCCTATAGAATGAAAGATTTTCTTTTGCTTGTTTTTCAAATGCAATGAAATAAATTCAAATGAAACTCTTTTTTTCTTCCTTACTTTCAATCAAAATGAAAGAATTCAATGACAATGCAAAGGATCATGAAGCAAAAAGACGCAAACAAAACATGCACTCAAAAAGTTGACAAGAACTCAAAGAATTCAAATGAAAGAATGCCTCCAACACATGTTCAAACAAGAATAAAAAAATGTAAATTAAAGGAAAACCACTTTTTGAAACCTCAAAATTCAAGTAGCAAAGATCAAAGATCAATGCAAAGTTGTAGCAAGGTGAAAGAGTTCAGGAGTGCACCCGAGGGATTGGAAGTTTTCCCAAGAGGATAAGAGTGAGAAACTTAACAAAAAGTCTTAATGCAACATATGCATTCCCCAAATCAATGAAAATAACTCCAAAAGAAAACAAGTAAAACATCTACAAGGCCTTGGAATCAAGGTGACATAAATTTGAATGCCTACAAATGATAAGTATCAAACTACTGATGACATAGACTTGGACAAAGAATTGAGTTAACCTAGGATAGTCATGCACACTTCATAATTTGATAGGATATCGAAACTCGAAAGAGGAAACAAAAATATGATAATCACTAAACTTTAATCGATCAAAGCCACAATCATGCATGAAGGACTCTGATATAAGGTTCTGAGATAGAAAAGAGGCAAGGCAATCTCAAAATCCACTCATAGGAAGGATTATTGTCCCTGTAAAATTGCAGGCAGGGCGATGATCAAGGTTTTATTTCTTCCCAAGACACTGAGAGAGGGGGGTAATCAAGATGTTATCGCCTTGTATTCACTTATAGGGGGGCGATGAAGTATGGAAAGTGGTGAAAAGACACAAACCTCTCCCAAATCTGAGAAAGGGTTAGGTTCTTGACTCAGTAAGCTTCCCAATAATGATGAGGGAAGGGGAGAATTCAAAGAATATGCATACAATCCAAAAATATAAAGAAACAAACAAAATTCAAAGGGCTAGAAAAAAATAAAGGAAAGATAAAAATGAGAATTCCCTAGTGGAGTCGCTAGTTTCTGTTGTGGAAAATTTTCCCCTATCGACAAGTGAAACCCCCCTTGGATCAAGACTCCTTATATCCAAGACAAAAGGTAACAAATGGTTCCCTACGTTCCCCTTAAATATACTCCATATTCCCACAAACAAAATGAGAAGAGAATATGAGAGAATGGGATATATGACCTACCTCCTTTCAGCCAGTTGTCCTCGCTACACCAACCCTTTATCATAACGTCCAAGCTCCTGGTGCAAGAGAAACTTTGCAAAATACAAAAGGATACTTCCTCCTTCCAAAATATATTGTTAGGAAAAATAGATCTATCTATATTGAACTAAGAAAAAATAGACATGCATACAATAAGCAACATAGTCATGAGGGAATAGGCCAAGTTATATTATAAGGAGATCAATAAAGTACTTACAACTTTGGTGTTGATGTTGTAATAGCTCCTCCAAGATCTCCTTTCCAACCCTTTGGATGTCACAAGACCAGGAGTATGATACTCTAAAGTTCTTCCTACTCCCTTTCACCCAAGAATGGCCTTCATTATATAGGAGTTGAGGCATAAAAACCATAAGATAATTTGAGGAGAGTATAGGATCAAATGAGGATTTGGTTGAATAGACAAGATTGACCCTGCCTTGGATAGAGGGTAGCTCAAACCAACCCCTAACAAAATGAAACCTCCCAGAAAAAACCTCTCAAGATAAGGTATGATGGTTGTAACCACTTCATCGCCCCCCCAGAACTTAGCACAGGGAGAGATTATCGCTCCCATATAATTGGGAAAAGGCGGATAGTGGGGGTTCATCCCCCTCTTCATATGGGAAGGTGGGGTGATGAAACTCAAAAAAGGAAAAAAAATCAAGGTCAAAGATAGTATTTCGACCTCCAAATGATAGGTTTCCCCTCTAACATGTCTAGGGATTATGACAAACATTCCCACATGGTGATGAAATTGTGACACTTAAGTACGACACTTGGTAAAGTGTGACACTTAAGTGAGATACTTAGGTGTGTAACAACATGTTAATATCATAGGAGTGGATCTGGTGAACAATCTTGGATTGGAGGTTCACGATCATCCTATCCCCTATCCATTGGGTTGGGTAAACAAGGATGCATAGAAAAAGGTAACAAAACAGTGTAATGTTAAATTTGTTATAAGTTTTTATTTTATCGATGAAGTGGAATTGAACATAGTACCCCTTGATGTATGTGGAGTAGTGTTTGGAAGACCCTACATGTATATGAGGGATGCAATATTCATGTGGAGATCCAACTAGAAATGACTGATCAAGGATGGGAATCTCTACATCATTAACGCACATAAAGGCAAGTTAAAGATCTCACTAGTTAGTGCCAACCAAGCCAAGAATTTGATTAGTTCTAGTAAGAAATATGTTTTTCTTTTCTTAAAAGAAAATCAGTCTAATGACGAGTCAATGAGAGTGAAGGCATCCTTGGATGGATGTACTAAAGAACATAAACAACAGTTGGAAGAGTTTCTACTGGAATACAAAGGATTTTTCAAGGATCCTAAAGGGATACCACCCAAGAGGGATGTCGAGCGCGAAATACAATTATTGCAAGACTCCCCATTGTTGAATATTGAGCTAGATAGACAGTATGTTCTAGAAGAAAATAAAGTGAATAAGTAGTTGTAGGAGTTGTTGGAACATGGTGTGATTCAAAAAATCACCTCACCTTGTGGGTCACCCATCATAATTATACCCAAGAAGGATGGGACTTGGAAAATTTGTATCGATTACAAGGAATTAAACAAGATTACACTTAAGAATCAATACCCTCTACCAAGGATCAATGATATTTTGGACCAGTTGTAGGATGCCAATTACTTCACTACGATGGATTTGAAATCAAGATATCACTAGGTATGATTCAAAGAATAAGATACATGGAAAAATTCCTTCAAGACAAGGCAAGGTTTGTATGAGTGGCTGGTTATGAAATTCGGTTTATGCAATGCAGGGACTAAATTTATGAGACTAATGAATGATGTTTTACACCCTTATCTAGATTCATTTTTTATTTTCTATTTTGATGATATATTGGTTTATAGTGCTACCTGGGAGGAGAACATATCACATCTTATGCAGGGGTTAGAGACTATGAAGAAGCACCAAATGTTGGTCAATCTCAAGAAATGTGAGTTTTCTCAGTAGTCTTTGGTGTATTTGGGGTATGTGATTGGTGGAGGGGATCTCAAGATAGATCCAGTAAAGATGGAGGTCATCATGAAATGGCGAATTCCTCCAAATGTGTTTGAAGTTAGGAGTTTCGTTGGTGCAATGCAATAGTTTTGGAAGTTCATAGCTTTATTTTCAATGGTAGTTGCACCACTCCTCATTATAATAGCTAGTGGTAAGAGTTTCCGGTGAGGGGAGAATTATTATAAGGCCTTTGATGAGATGGAAAGAAATATCAGTCAAGCACCAGTGCTCAGACTACCAAACTTGAAGAAGCCCTTCGAAGTAGAGACAAATTCAAGTGGGTATTCCATGGGAACAATACTGATGTAGGGAGGAAGGCCTATCTCCTATCATTCTGAAGTATTTCATGGGGTGGTTCTCAACTACCCTACCTATGACAAGGATCTCTATGCCTTGTTACAATTTGTTGAAAAGTGGAAGCACTATCTGATGAGCAAGGAAACCATCATCCACATAGATCACCAAACACTATAGTATTTGCAGGCCTAGAGTAAGCTACACAAAACTAATGGATGGGGTTTTTACAACAATTTCATTTGGTCATAAAGTATAAGAAGGGTAGCACAAATATGTTGTCCAAGAGTAGTTATTACAAGTGGATGGGGTTTTTCCAACAATTTCATTTGTTCATAAATTATAATAAGGGTATAAAAATAAGTTGGTAGACATGCTTTCACGACCACCCACATCCAATATTACAACTTTGGGGACTCTAATGCACATGGATCCTTTTACTCATGATGCATACAAAGAGGTATACACAAAAGATGATGAATTCAAGGAGGTGTTTCAATAACTACATGGCCAAATTCATATAGAAGAAGGTGACATAAAGGATGACTATCATTTCCATAATGGTTTATACTAAAAGATAGACAATATATGTGTTCCTAAAGGTGAATGATTTCATATTATCAGAGAGGCTCACACCTCAAAGGTTGCAAGACATTTTGGTGTTGGGGAGACAATTTCCAACTTACAAAGGTTTGTGTATTGGCCCAGAACGCAAGAATATGTAACATGATATATTAGAGGATGTATAATTTTTTGTACCAACAACCCAACAATTGGAAGCAAGGTCTATACCATCCCTTAATTGTACCCACTCAACCTTGGGAAAGAATTTACATGGATTTTGTTGGAGGGTTACCAACAATCCAAAATGGATGTGACTATTTATTTGTGTTAGTTGATAGGTTCAAAAAGATGTGCATTCTCATGCCTTGTAAAAATACCATCATCTGACAAGAAGAAAAAAATGAGTTCTTTGAACAGGCCTGGGTGCACTTTGGGATACCAAAGAGCATCATCTCAGATAGGGATACAAGATTTCTTAGTGCATTTTGGACTATATCGTGGGAGAAGGTGGACACTAAGTTGAAGTGGTCTACAACATTCCATCCATAGACATATGGGTAGATGAAAGTAGTCAAGAGGAATTTGGTGCATTTTTTGAGAGGTTACAATCAAAAGCATCCAAAGACCTAGGATGAAAATACGATCTATATACAACACTCTTATAACAAACCAACCCACACTTCTACTGGTAAGTCACCTTTTGAAACTCGATTTGAATATTTTCCACCTTCACCCTTAGATGTTGTATATGGATGGGAAGGAGAAGTGAGAGATGAACTCACAGGAGATGAATTAAAAGAAGAAAAAATTGTTGAGAAGATCAAGAAGATCCTTTTGCAAGTACAAGATGTTGATTTTTCTAGTGCAATAGATAATAGCACAATATTTCTGAAAACTAATAATTACTTCTAATGATGTTTTTTTTCACTTTTCAATTTAACAGTAAGCAATTATACTTCATAAATTCAACCATATAAATGTTGTATAATAATAGTAGAGATCACAAAGAGAACACAAGATTTACTAGGAGATGTGAATTTATTGAGTTACAAATGATCCAAATTGGCTCCTATTTATACCTGACCTCCCCAACAAACAAAAATTTTCACTTTTCACCTTTCACAGTATGAATATCGTCTATAGTTAAAAAATTCAACACTCCCTCTTAACTAGGGAGGTATTCATAACAACCAACTAAATGTACTCAAGTTGACAAAAAAAAAAAACTATCTATGAAAAGTTTGTATCAAAAAATATCATCATCATCATCTGCAACATCAACAATAACCTTTCATATGACACATCATATGGCATCAACTCTTTGGACCATACTTCATCTGAGTAATCATGCATGATTCTTGAATAAGTCAGATGTTGAAACCTGTGCACTCAACTAAGTGTCATGCAGTTGTCACACACTCAACATAGTGTCTCGTGACTACAAGGATCATTCTTCCTAATAAAATCACCATATGTGCCACATGAAGAATGCCATTCCTTCCAAATGTTGAAAGTCACGCCATAGGGTACAAGGACCATTCTTCTAATCAGGTCATTACACATGCCATAGAAGAATGTCAGTCCCAGAACTCTTTCTCTAATCAGGTCACCATATGTGCCATAGAAAAACTGTTAGTCTTGTACCAACCTCTCTAATTAGGTCACCATTTGCGCCATAGGGGGAATACCATTCATCTTGATCAGGTCACCATCTGTGCCACAAAAGAATTTCATTCCTGGACCATTTTCTGTAGAAAATTTCATTCCATGATACATCAGTAATCTATCCAACCTAGACCATTCTCCACAGGGAGAATGTCAATCCAACAACACACTGACTATCCACAATGCAAGAATATCAACACTCCCTCTCAATGAAAAGAATAATCTCCACAAACCCTAGCTTTTCCTTGAAGAATACAAACTCTTCTTTGGACGAGGATGTTGTTAGAATATTTTATATTTTCTCCTCGGTGGAGATGTAATGGAGATTCACTTCTCTCTTCTGGACTTTATCATGGATGTAGTAGTACTTGATCTCAATGTTCTTTGACTTTTCATGGAACATTGGGTTCTATGAAAGATTCACACAAATTTGATTATCACAGTATATCATGGTCGAATCCAACACCTGGTCAAATAGTCCAGAAACCATCTTACAGAGCCATATTGTTTCCATACAAGCATCACAAGATGCAATATACTATGCCTCTGCAGTGCTGAGTGTGACATAATTATGTTTCCTGCTAGCCTAAGATATCATAATAGAGCCCAAGCTGAAACATACACTAGAAGTACTATCTCTGTCACTTTCACTCCCTCCCCAAACAAAATATGTATATCCCTACAATTGTACAACACTATTTGAGACATATCATAAACCATAATTTAGAATGTCATGCAAATATCTCAAAATGTGCTTTGCAACTATCCAATGCTCATGTCTCATTTCCACATGGAATTGGATCAATGTGTTCACATTAAACAAAATGTTTGACTTGGTGTTGACCAAATATATCAATGATCCAATCAATTGTTGGTATGTGGAGGGGTCTACCAGATAAGAATCATAGTCTCTCAACTTCTTCAGGTTTTTCACCATGGGAGTTGCCATGAATTTGCAATTCATCATCCCAAACTTCTGAAGGATCTTCACAACACACTTTCCTTGACCTAGGAAGATTTCACCAAGATTCTGCCATATTTCTAGTCCCAAATAATAGTGCATGATACCAAGATCCTTCATGTCAAATTCAGAGGCTATCTCCCTCTTACACTGAATAGTGAGAGGCTCTGCATCTGTCAAAAATAATTCATCAACATATAGTATTATAATCACAAGTGCATCATTCAAAAACTTGTAATAAAGTTTTGGATCAACATAGCTCTTGGAGAGTCCAATTCTCATCAAGTAGTTGTCAATATGTGCATACCAAGCTCTTGGAGCTTTCTTGAGTCCATACAAGGATTTCTTTAATCTGCAAACACATGACTCTCTCTGGTGCACCTCAAAACCTTGAGGTTTCTCTATGTACACTTATTCTTCAATAAATCCATTGAAAAAAGTTGTCTTCACATCCATTTTATGTAAACTCCATCCCATGGAAGCTTCAAGAGAGATAATGGATCTGATAGAAGTGTATCTAGGAACAGGAGAAAATGTCTCATCATAGTCTTCTCCCTCTTCCTGGGAGAACCCTCTAGCCACAAACCTTTCCTTGTATTTATCAATACTTACATCCACTTCATTTTTAATATTGTAAATCCACTTTGAAGTTACCAAAGACTTCCCTTGAGGTCTAGGCACAACTTCCCATACATCGTTCTTCATGATGGATTGATATTCTCCCATGATTTCTTCCTTCCATTCTTTCTTCCTGAATGCTTATTCAAAGGTGGAAGGTTATGTATTCACAATATTTTTCATAAGTGTCACATAACTAGAGAACCTCTTGGGTATCTTTCTTTCCCTAGAGGTGCCACCCAGAGCTTCATGTCCTACTACTTCCTGCAAGGTGGATTTGAGCCAAGTTGGTCTCTTTCTTATCCCAGGAATAGTAACTAGTTCAACAGGTGTTATCATCGGAAAATGACTCACTACAGATATAGACAATGGATGAAGAAACATGTAACACAAACACATCATACTACCAATATTCATGGAAGGATTACACTCAGTTTGGTAAGAAAATAAAAAAACTATATAAAATTGGTTTTGGAAATCCATGCACATTCAACCAAAGCTGGACGTGCACATCCATGTAGGCTAGCAAAGTCTACAAAGAACATAGTGCGATACTAACAGTTGAAAGACCCACGTGGATGTTAAAATGATGCATTAATGAATTTGGTTGGGTCTTAACCATTTTTTGGATGAAGGGAACCTCCCCGATACCCAAAATCACCCTCAAATTTTTCCTTGGGATCACTGAAAGGGATGGGAAGTAACTCCAAGGGCTTCACATTCACACTTAGAGCCAGTTGATAAAAAACTTCCCATCATCCTATAAATAAAGGGCCATTGTATGCAAAAAATAAGAATCATTTGAGTATTGTTATGCTTCTCATTTTTAGATTTGGGAAGCCACCTTCCTCTTAGAAAGCTTTGAGCATCCATAACAAGTGTTAGAGCTCTCTCCTCTTGAGTAGTTCATCACTCTTTTCTTCACCATTTTCCTTTGTTATCCATTGATAGTATAAAGAATACTTTGTACTTGGGGACTCAAGAGCCTTCCCAAGGAGGAAGAGGGGACTCAGAAGTTCCCATATTTCTCCGAGTATCAATTTAAAGATCAATTTAGTTGGTACATATCTCTTATGTTTTCTTTGTGCATTCATTTCAAGTTATTGCTTGCTTAGTTTAGATTTATTTCATTGTTTTTTTATCTCTTGTTTCTTTATGTTAGTTGAGCCACTAACCAACTAACTCTCTGTTGTTCTTTCTAGATAGCCTAACTAGATAGTTAAGGGACCTCTTTTTTCTCACTCTTGTGCCAAAATGAACCCAACATATTGGAAACCATACTGCGGATTTGAATCACAATTCTCCCCAATTAGGTTGTTAAAGTGTTCTTTCTTACTTGTTTGCATGTGTAGGGGTCAAAACTAGCCTAAAGTCACCATTTGAGAGCAGGATAGTGAGAGAACTTTTTCAAAATTCCATCCCACCAACTTTCCTGCATGCACGTGGGTTCATGACGAATAAACGTGCAACCTGCGCACATATGCACTCTGTCATAACTCTCCAATTGCGTGGTTTATGCGTTGTGCGCGATTGTGTTTGGTTCTACCACACAATTGTCTTATTTTTGCAAAATTGTAAGGCTTGAGTTTCCCACTTCCACTCTGTAGTTTAGATTTGATTTTAGCACTTTGTAAAATCTAGTACAAGCAGGATGAGATCTCATTCTTGCATCCATTCACCTCACATCACACATAGATAATTAGGGAGACTAAAAGAAACCATAATATCTTTGATTTTCTTGATTTCCACATGGATGGATTAAGAGGTTTTTCATTTGAATTTCAAAATATTTCATTTTTACAAAAGTCATCACATTAAATTGGGACCAGAAGACCATCTAAACAAATCTTGGAGTATGCTCTTTCCTCACACCTTAGTCTGGTATTGGAAATCATAAAATATGTTTCTTAGATAAGTCTCCATCTCCCTTGGAAAAATCAAGTCATTTTCAAAAGAGTCCAATCCTCTCAAACTTAATTGAAAATTAAAAGAGTTGTAAGGGCCCATATGCCCACATGCACGCAATTGTAGGATAGTTTTCAAATTCTTAGAGTAAGCCACCTAGGGAGTTTAAAGAAGTTTTAAGGGTCCACACATTCCCACATGCTCACAATATAGGACTAGTTTCAAGTTTTCTAGACTACAAAACACCTTAGGAAGATAAAGGGCCCAAGTAAGGATTATCATATCCGCTATGATAGCTTAGGATTACCTTTCGTTTGCAAGGGTAATTTTGAAAAAAATTAGTAAGTTATATAAACAAGAGAAGTAAAGGACCACACTATGTACACCATGCTAAAATATTGAATTTACCTTATTAAAATTTGGTTTCACCACCATCACTCCTTGCACACACTCTCACTTATTCAAAAACCCTTTTGCTATATACTTGAAACTCCTGTGGGCTTCATTTGTTTAGAAAAGGGTATTTGTGCACACCTCCATAAAGAACGAAGTTGGTCCATGACCCCAACTTATCAGCCCTCTTTCAAATTCTAAAATTAACCATAATCAACCCACTTTCTAACCTCCACAGGAGGAACACAAAAGAATTTGGTAGTCTAAGTTACGATTTTGGGGATAGGGATCCAAATAACTCCCCATCATCATTCTTCATTTGAAGCTTAGAAAGCTATGAATTAGGGTGCCAAAATCCTCCCACTCAAGCATTCCTATACCATAAGGCAGGGAGACACCCATGAAGGGTCGAAGGCTGAGGTCCAGTTGTTCTCTGCGTGCCTCCTTGGATCATCCAACCCTTGGAAAGCATCCATCCTGTGACCGATTTCTGAGGCCGAAAATCTAAATTCTGTGCTTGTTGGAGGTAACCTAGTAGCCAAAATTTATGATTTATCTACCCAAGGTGGCAGTTGTGGGATGCAATCACACCTCATTCAGATTTTGAATGGATTTTGGGAAATATCGCCAGTACTTCTGGGATATGCCCCCTTCACCCGTCATTATAATTGATTGTTTGTCCCTTCACTACTTTCTCCTCATGTGGGTTCTGGCCCCACTTTGGAGATTTTTTGTAGGTCCAGTGTTATTGAAAGGAATGATGTTACGTTAGATAGAAAATGTGCATTTGATTTTTATTCCCCCACGAGGAGTTACAAAATCTCAAACCAATTTTTACATTGTCTTCATGTATGATTTTTCACCACTTGAAGTACATGAAATTTTATGAATACATTGTTTAAAGTAATTTTAAAGAACCTTGTCCTACCATTCCTCACCACCATTTGCACAGATCCAATTCTAAGCTAGAATCATAGAGGAACCAAATTATCCCCGTCATTCCAGATGCTTGATAAAGCTACCCCCAATTTTTGGCGGTGTTCCCGATTTCCCTAAGACATCAACAGTACCATCACATACACCATTTAGTGCCACAGTACTAGGCTCATGATTACTAGGAGCCACTTTGCTTGGAACCAATATCCCAAGAAATTCCCAAACAAACCCTTTGCCACAAGGAGGTGGAGTTTTGGCACAGGGGCAGACCCAGGGTTCAACGCTCAAGAGCGCACCAACAAAACCCTAACTACCGACCCTTTCAGAAACACCTACGAAGAACATGAAGTCTCAACCGAGGTAGAGGCATGGGTGGTTGAAAGACTCAGATGTCTACAACCTTTGTTGGGACACCGATCTGTGATTATACTCTTAACAAAGCGCTTAGCATTAATAGTTCTCCTAGAATCAACCCTTATTTCACTTCACAGAGAAAACATAGCATCGCAGTATATACTTAGATCTAAGATAATTCATCACTTTAGCAATAGGTTCTACAGATCAAGCACTAAGCATCTTATTTGTATCAGATATGACATTCATTCACATCTCATAATGACAAAGCATAACTAGATCTATCTAACACATCAAAGATTCTAGTAACGAGAGACAAACACATCAGGTTAAGGCACAGAGCTCAACACATAGAGTTACTGTGGTTCACCCCCACCCTGGGGCTACATCCACAAAGTCTTCTTCTTTATTATCTCAGCCAAGAAGTTACAACACAGAGCCTCACAGTCCTCACTTCGCACAGGAAAGAAGATCTATGCAGCTCGCTAGATCCTTCTTCCTTGCACTTCAACACAAAACCTCTTTCTAAAACTTGCACTTAGCCCTATAAGCTCCTTACAATCATGCACATAGCACTTACAATACACATCTGATCACACAGATCCAGTTACTAGCACTAAGCCATCAACTATACATCACATAGATGTACTACTACTATTGTCTCTTACCTAACTATCTATTTATAGGTTACAAAATGGGCCTAAGCATGGGTAAACCCACGGGTCGACATCCCTTTCCTACTAAATTAACCCAAAAACCTAAAAAGGGGCCCAAAAGTGGACCAAGATGCTTCGCTTGGCAATCCTTTTTTGGCTAGTTGTCATAGTTCCAAAAAGGGTCAAATATGACCAAGTGTTTCTCAAAACTTGGTCAAGGGCCAACAGGCCCCCAACACTCTCCCGGACTCATCTCGAGTCACTGAGGTCTGACCAACTCTTCTTCGAACACCTCACGCTTAGCTTGAGCTACTTCAACCTACTATATTTCTTCTTCTTCTTACTCAGGAAGCTCCTGTACGAGTGTGTTACTGATTGGTCCCTCTTGGCATTGTTTTGTTGTATGCATGCCCTATTCCAGTGCTGTACCTTGGCTCTCAATCTCTGTAAAAAGTTGACACGCTTTATCCTGCACAGGTTGGAGCCGTTGCGTTGCTTCTATTACCTTGTTCTGGATCATCTGGATCTGTTGTTGTGTGGCGCGTTGTTCAAGCAACCGCTTCATTCTTTCTATGGGTGATAGGGCCTTCAACTGTACTTGTAAATTTTCAGCTTGATGCTTCACCTCCTAGAGTTGTGACTGCAATTTATACAATTTGGGGTTCTTGGTGAGGCTTTCATATATCTGTGTGCTTCTGCTACTTAGTTGCTTGCATTCTTCAGTGAGTACTTTAATCCTTTCTACTGTACTCTAAGCAGTGATTTCTTGTTTGTCACACTCTTCTTGTGGGGTACTTGGGATACTCTGGAGCTCTAAGTCTACAACTCTTTGTTGAAGTTGTTGAATAACTTTAGAAAGCTTCATCACTTGTTGCTCTAAGGTTTCTTCTGCTTTCTTCTCTAAGTCGGTCACATAGTGGAATGCTCTATTGACAACTTCTTCGATCCCGATCTACTTCACGAGCAGTTGTTCCTTCTCTTTTTGGAGCTTCGCTCTGTCCTTGTTGATTTTTTCTTGAAGAGTGTCCTCCTCTTGCTGTGTAGCTTGGCGTTTCTCTATGATATCCTCATGTGCTTGCTTTAGGGCCTGGGTGGCTTGCGCTGTTGATTCTTCTTCTTTTCGAAGACGTGCTTTGACTGTGTTAGCAATCTTGTGGAGTTGAGCTAGTTCATCTCCCATTTCTGTTTTTCCTTCTGGTAAGAGCGTAGTGGAAACTGTGCAGTTAGAATGAATTGCTTGTTGTACTCCTTGTAGCTCAGTTTCAATTCTGCTGTACATGTCCTCTTGCTTGGCCTCCTTATTTTTTGTGATCTGTTTTATGGCCTCATTCAAAGTTGCAAGGAGAAAGATGAAATCATCTGGAGTGAGTGTGGTCATCAACGTGGTCATGGTCACTTTTTCTTTCTTATTAGAGGAAGACTTCGAAGGTGACCCTTTTCTCTTCTTTAAAACTTTGGTTTCTAGTTTTTGTTCAACCTCTTGGAAGTCTTTGTCATTACCTCCTTGATATGGTGTAATGGAAGTTGTCCTTACAGAGCAACTATCTACATCATGAACATCATCAAGCTTCTTTGTCTCCTCTGTCTTCTTTGTATTCTTCGCCTTACTGGGCCCAGGTGTGTCCTGCGTAGCTGTTGGGCTATCGATGTCTCAAATTTCTGCTGGATCTGCTATAACAAGGAGGTTTGCCGACCATTCCTTGGTGATTTCCTCTAGATCTTCTTATGTCAGCTTATAATAGGACTGAAGTTGTTCCTAGTGTTCATCAGCGCGTGGATTTAGATATATGAAGTGGCGGTCCACACTGAACTTTATCAAAGGTCAAAACCTTTGTAAAGTGTTTGGGGTTATGTGAGGTTCACCCCCTATGGTTGCTTTCAGTTGGTTATAATATCTGTGAAAGACGACATTTGATTTCCACTGCTTGCTCATGTCGGTCGAGTACCATATTGGTACATTTGATTTCCACTGCTTGCTTGATAATGGTTCAAAGGGGTCGAGGTCTGGGAATATTGCGCCTTCTGGTGGCTCCCATGTGACAAAGGCGACCAATATTAGCAGCCAACTAAAATGGAATTTGTGCCCCTGATCTTGGGCTTCTCTGCAGTCAATATCAAGTTGGTTTACCAAGTGTTTTTCCCAATTCATCTGTACTCCCTCTGTGCACTTCCCTCCAAGGTCAACTACGAAGCTTGATACTTGCGTTGTTCTGTTCTTACATACCAACTTCCCTGCGATCAATTGGCATGCTAGGCACACTGCCCTACTTTCGATAGAGGATACCTTGTAGCCTCGCACATTTTTATCAACATCGTCATAGGCCTCTTTAATCTTTTGTGTGAGAGCACGGTCCACAGTCTTTCCAGGGTAGTAATCCTAGGGATTAGGGCTCTGCATGTTTATACTTGTGATCCTAATTAGTGTCGGATCAACAGTTATGCGGCTGTTTAACCACAGGTATCCTCCATGGTAACTTTCTAGCAGTAGTTTTACACAAGCATTCACCTCCTAGTGTCTGTCGAAGTGCAGTATTTTCATAACGCTGATAAAAGTCGATTGCGCGAGGTTCACCATCCATTGTTGAGGGATGATCCTTGAATTCTTGCCCTTGGTTGTTGTCAATTAATTTTGCAGGGAAAGCATGCTGTAGACTTTACGGTCTCCTAGGTTGAAGTCGCAAAACTTCAACGTTGCGACCTTGTCTTGATCTGCGCGGTAGGTGCATACTCCTTTAGGTAGATATGCAGTGATGAGGGTGTATTCAAAGTCTCTAGGGACACTATCCCAATTAATTGCACCACTTAGAGGGGGTATATAAGCTGGCAATATGGTTGGCACTAACTTCGTGTTGGCTGCGTCGTCTCTATGCTTAGTTCACCATTCCGCATTGGCTCGCGATGTTCTTGCTCAAATAGTCGACGGGGAGGCTTGCATTCCTCTCGTCGATGATGCCTGGATGCCTATGGACATTATTCTTTCTGACATGATTCTCTCAGTCATTAAGTCAATCAAAACTTCTTCAACTACTTTCTCAGCAGCGCTGAGCTCATCCAACATACAAGCTCGAAAAAATACTCAGGGTTTACAATGATCTCAGATACGGGACTAGGATGAATAATCTACATGCAAGGATCAATATATACACTCACTAGTTTTGTGGGATTCAAATTCTCAGTTTGGAAAAAGTGTTCTTTGGGCATGGCACGACAGGTTAAATAAGAAATTCGGCAACGACCTTCTTGCAATGATTATAGATCCTTCATTACCTCTATTCTATCCATTCTAGTGTTGGCCAACAGTCTAGTAGTAACCCATAAAGTTTTTCTGACCCATTCAGAACGGCATTCAAACGGACATATTAGCCTCCAACGGCTATATCGCTTCGCCATGGTGAAGTACCATAGGTCATTGTCCTGATATCTCGACAAATGTTTGAATTCTGTAATTTTTCTTTCTGCGATGCTCCATCTGGAATCTCCTGCAGTTTTTCAATCTTTGCCCTTTTCTTACTTAACTTTCTAGCCTTCTTTCCAGTGAGCTTCACCTCAGTGTTTCTTTTTCCGTTCTGATTCCTATCTTCCTTGGATATAGATACTTCACACTGCTAAGGTTCTTGCTTAGGGTTCATGGCTAACATCTTTTTTGTATATGTGAGAGAGAATTCAGTTGTAACTACCCTAGTTGAATAAATGTTTAAGGATTATTAAGTAAAAATTAATTAGGGGATTAATTGTCTTAACATGGTATTAATTAAACAAGATTGGTATAATGATATTAATTAATTAATGGTTACAATTTGATTAATTAATTACATGTTACATTCATTGACATGGGTATTAAATTAATAGGGTTAATAAATTATAAGTTTAATTTGTTAAAGACTTACGTGCACGGAAAGGGATAAGACATTGAACACAAAGGGNATGCTGGCGGAATCGGCAACTGGGCCGGTCTCGTACTCGCGTGACACGGGGTCGATTCCGATCGCTACCACTATAACCTCCAGGTGCCATACGTATGCCCCTTCCGCAAGCACGGATAAGTTGGGGGGATTTGAACTTGAAACCTCATCGTACATAACACGCTATATCACAACACTTGCCAATTGAGCTGCCCCCCGGGGGCTAAAGGGATAAGATATTAATTACGAAAGGATAAAATAATAAATAAAAGGATAAGGGGCATTAAATATGTGTAGGTAAGGAAGTAAATGGGGGAAAGGGCGGTGAAGGAGGGATATGAGCGGAGGAGGTTACAAGGGAAGGGGATCATTCTACGGGGAATTGGATTTTTGGAGGGTTCTCTTGGAGTTGCACAGAGAGAGGAGAGTTTGAGTTCTGTAGTCGGGACGGGTTAGTACAGGGGCACTGGTTTGCTGGGGGTTTTGGGCACGGGGGCTAGGATATCCATATGGTATCCTGGAGCTAGGTAGTTGTCCTAGTTGGTAGGGTGGAAACTCGAGTTTGGGAAGAGTTGGTCCGTGGATTTAAGTTGGGCAAGGCAGCAGCAGGAAGGTCAACAAGACAAGAAGAAAATGGAGGGTTAGCATCAGACCCAGGTATGTTAATTTATGTATTTGTTTTATGAAATTTAAGGAATATGATGTATTATGAGGCTGTTTGTAAGCTAATATGTTAGCTCAATAAATTTATATGTTCTGGTGATTAATCTATTTGTGCAATTAAATTTATATGTTCTGGTGATTAATCTATTTGTGCAATTGAAATGATTTATATCAAATTTTTATTTCAAGTCACTACATCAGTCTTCCACGAGTTTTCTGACATTCTTTCATCTTCGACATTGGGGTCTCTCGTGTCAAGGAGCTTCTTTGTTCATCAATCGACTATGTGATCTTCTTGGTCATAAACTCTTTTAATTTATGTTTCTTCTCCAAAACTTTGGCTTCTTCTTCCTATTGAGCTTGATCTCTGTCAATCCAGGGTCTTCCAAGTAACATAGTAAATGGGGCGTTGTCCTCAATAAATTTGATGATCTCAAAATCTTCGTCTGTCGAAGTCCCATTGACGTTCATAGATATTTGAGTGAGTCTTCCACATAGGTGTACAAGTTTTCCTCTAAATAACCTTATTCCACTTAGTGAAGGGATCATAGCAAGTCTTCCTATAGCTTCCCAAGTTCTTTCTGTCATAATTTTCACCTGTGTTTCCTCATCCAAAACACAGTCAATGTCGAAGTCTCCTATCCTTACTTTGAGGTATTATTTTTCCTTAAAGATCTCTGATAACTTAACATGGCAGTGGTTATTCAAGGTGTCTTTCATCTACAGTAACATCTTTTCTAATTATTTCTGGGGTTTTTCTATTTCTGGATCTGCCTTAGGGTTTTCTTCTTTCAGATTCATTCTTTCAAGCTTTGCAATCATTCTAGGGCAATCTAATACTTCATGGTCCAAATCCTTGCAACAAAGACAATGAGATCTTCCACTAGGAAATTCATTAGCTAGATGTCCCAGTCTTCTGCAACTGTAACATAGGGTTAATCCTCTCTTTCTTTTAAATGATCCCCAACCTCTTTTGTACTATGCACTAGGATCATGGTAGCTGGTATGAATTTTTTTTTTCTAGGATCCTCTTTCTTGCAGAAATTTCCACTTTTACCTTTCTTAGGGCACAAAAACATTCAGATCTTGGTTCTTTTCTTCAATATCACTCTTTTCTCTTGCATATTTGACCTCTTTTCTCGCATATCTGACCATTCTTCTTCTAACAAAAAGCTTCACAAGTCAAGTAGAATACTATGCGCCAAGGAACATATCTATGCACAGAGCTTACTCAGTTTCAGGATGAATCTTTGCACATAGCTTCTTCTTCTCTAGTTCCCAGCAATCATAGTTTTGGTCCCAACAACGGAACCATTTCTTGGCATGGGGGTAGACCTAGGGTTCAATGCTCAAGAGCGCACCAACAAAACCTTAACTACCGACCCTTTTGGCAACACTTGTGAAGCAGATGAAGTCTCACCCGAGGTAGAGGTAGGGGTGGTTGCAAGACTCAGATGTTTGAAACCTTAGCTGGGACACTGATCTGTGATTATACTCTTAACAAAGAACTTAGCATCAATAGTTCTCCTAGAATCAACCCTTATTTCACTTCACAGAGAAAATAGAGCATCGCAGTGTATACTTAGATCTAAGATAGTTCAGAACTTTAGCAATAGGTTCTGCAGATCAAGAGCTAAGCATCTTATTTGTATCAGATATGACATTCATTCACATCTCATAAGCACAAAGCATAACTAGATCTATCTAACACATCAAAGCTTCTAGTAAAGAGAGACAAACACATCAGGTCGACGCATAGAGCACAACACATAGACTTACTATGGTTCACCCCCACCCTGGGGCTACATCCACAAAGTCTTCTTCTGTATTATCTCGGCCAAGTAGTTACAACACATAGCCTCACAGTCCCCCCTTCGCACAAGACAGATGATTTGCGCAGCTTGCTAGATCCATCTCCTTGCACTTCAACACAAAACCTCTTTCTACAACTTGCACTTAGCCCTGCAAGCTCCTTACAATCATGAACAGAGAACTTACAATACACATCTAATCACACAGATCTAGTTACTAGAACTAAGCCATAAACTATACATCACATAGATGTACTACTACTATTGTCTCTTACCTAAGTATCTATTTATAGGTTACAAAATGGGCCTAAGCATGGGTAAACCCATGAGCCGACATCCCTTTCTCATTACATTAACCCAAAAACCCAAAAAGGGGCCCAAACGTGGATCGAGATGCTTCGTTTGGCGATCCTTCTTTGGCTAGTTGTCGTAGTTCCAAAAATGGTCAAATATGACTAAGTGTTTCTCAAAACTTGGTCAAGGGCCAACACGGAGCCCAAACTTGGCCACAAAGTACAAGCTCCCAAGGAACTACCTCCTCCAATAATATGGCAGGACCCACTCCTATCATGTCGTTTTTGGTTTCACTCAATATCCTTGATCTAACTAAACTGACAAATGATCCCATTTTACATGACCCCACTTGGATGAATATGCCCACCAAATTACCTTCATACATTTCTAAGTTTGAAGGGAAAGCTAGGGAGGACCCTGTCAACCATGTCATGTCTTTCCACTTGTGGTGTTATTCCAATAGCATAATGGAAGATTCCATTTGTCTACGGTTATTTAAGAGAACCATGACTGGCACAACAACCAAATGGTATGTGGACGAAAAGTATGGAGCCCACCCAACATTCGAATCATTAGACAAAGAATTCTTGTCAATTTTTCAACTTCCCATTCACAATGATCTTGGGCCTGAAATCCTGTCAAAATGCTAGAAAAATATCGCTATGCACATTTCAAACCATATTCATGAGTGGCGTAGACATCACAACCTTTGTAAAGAAGACACCACCCCACAACAAAGGCTAGATTGGTTCCTTCGATCACTCATTCCCACCCTTGCTAAAGATGTGGCCACAACCCTCCCCCAAACTGAAGATGAAGATATCACTAAGGCTCAATAGTTTGACCTCATCTAATCCAAATATGGGTACCTATACACTCTCCTTTTAGATGCTCCTCGTCCTTTTCCCTTTGGTCAAGAAAAACCAAGAACATCACATGTTGTTGATGGTTTGATTGGCTCCATGGCTCATACTCAACCACACGTGCATTCAGTACCCACATATGGGACCAAACCATACTTTCAACCATATGGGGGGGTTTCATAATACCCTTCCCCACCCTCCTCCACCATTGTTCATGGCACCTCCTCTTCCCCCAATGGGTACCAAACTACCCAGATCTCTTCCCCAACTAGTCCCTATCCCAGAACTACTCCCTCAACCAACAACATCCTATCCACCTAGTATTAATGAAACGACCTCCACTTCCTACAGCCCATATTCCCCCCCATAGGGTAACCTATACTATCCCTTCTCCGACCCAACATAATTCGTCGCACCCCCACATGGACAACACCAGGCATGGGTCAATTTCATCCAACCCTCCCCTCTTTAATAGGTTCAAACTTTTGGATAGTTGAATATGTCCAACCCACCTCACCAACCCAACAATAATGGGAAGAAAGGAAATAATAGGAACCAAGGACAAGGATGGAACCCCCCCCAATAAAATCCCGAAGTTGGAGGAAACCAACTCCAACCCAACCAAAAATCCCAAGGGATAAATAATAATGGTCAAACCTAACAAGGGAGAAATAACAACATTCAAACCAATTACCCTTGTGCACTATGTGGAGAATATGGCCATTACACTCACCATTTCCCCGAAATCGTCGATTTCAAATGGATTAAGGATGCCATGAATCCCCAACAGGCTCCCAACCCTCAAGGTCCACCTCAAGGACCTCCCGCATATATACCACCACCACCACCACTAGTGTTACAAAACCCTATCCCACACCAAGGTGTCATTAATACTCAACCTGATGGGGTCCAACACCCACACCCACAAGGGGAGTTCCCTCAACCTAAATAACCCCATCCAGGGAACATCATCGACCACAGTATCCTCCTCACTTATGAAGAGGAAATCCTCTTACAAACTCGTAGTTTCCAATACGATACATCCCCTGATCCATTACCCACCACTTCATATGCTCCCCAACCACTAACTGGAGAACCATTGATGATCCCTCATTATAAAACTGAAGCCATCGCCTGCATGGCTCATGCACCCTTGTGAAGAAATGTACACAACCTTCATGCTAGGGCTGCCCATAACTAGAGCGTTATTGATGATCTAGCTCAATCACCCACTGACATGTCATTTATGGAAGCACTTCAAATATTCCCTTCCCAACGAAATGAATTACTTTCACAATTGTGGGAAGTAGATCCAACATACACCCGTCTAATAACATTTGACTTAGGCAAAGCAGACCCGTGACTTCCATCATTAGTCACATTCTAGATTCTTGTCAAAATCTAGAATATCACGGTCCATTGTTGCATCATAGACAAAGGAGCATCCACATACATCATGTCCAAATCAGTTTGGCAGCAACTTGGTTCACCCGAGTTAATCCCCTCCACCATCACACTTCGAGCTTATTGTTGTGCCTCTTTCATCACCTTGGTGAGAAAATAAGAGGTTCTTGCAAGCTAAGTTGGGTCTGCTAAGCAGGACAGCTGTAGAGAAAAGAGTTAGAGAAAAAAAAACAAAACTATAATCAAGAATTAAACTAATAAAAACTAAAATCATGAGCATAGGGACATAAAGATAACAAGAACACAAAGACCCATGTCACCAATGTTTTGAGGTTGATCTATTGATGAAAACAAAGCACCAAGAAGAAAGGGGACTATGAGTCCCTTCTTCCTCCAAGGGAAGGCTCTTGGACCCTCACTAGTAGCTCTTCTTACAACAAGAAAAATGGAAAATGGTGATGAAAGAACTCTTTGCAAATCCACTCAATGGTGAGATGGCTTGCCCAATGTAATGGTGCCAATGTGCTCTTGTCAAGGATGGAGTCCTTAAAACATTATAGGCAGCATAACATTACTTTGAATTCCTTGAGAAAATGAGGTGCATTCATGGATTTTTATAGCATTTCTTTGGGCTTTTGTTTAACTGCTTTGTAGTGTGAAAAGAGGCCATTTAGGGCATTCTTAGGTCTTTGACCAGCCCACCATTCGGATCCAGTCCGGATTTGGAGCTAAACCATAAGTGGTTGGGAGGCCGAACACATTAATCAATGCACTGTTTAGCAGGTGCGCGGCTTTTTGCGTTAACAGTCGCGCATCGTGCACATATGTGCGATTTCTACGTTCCTGTTCCATGCATGCGCGCGCGCGCCCAATGTCTGTAAAGCACTCTTCAATTTTTCACTACTTTGTATAGCTTTTGACCTTTTTTGAATGCTGTGATATTAATTCAGGGCCACGAATGACTTCATTACTGTTTGACGATGTTGAGTTCTTGTAACCATGTGTGGACAAAATTTCAGTGATAACAGATGCCCCCTGATGGATGAGGTTAGGAGCATACGTATAGCCGAAATCCATCAATGTTTATTCTACTGGGAATGTTGTTGTAAGATAGAGAAATAGTGGGATCGTTCAGAGTGATCTTTTGGAGAAAAAAGGAACCGGTAGGACCCGATCTTCCATGAGGTGTATAAAATAGAAAACTGTGTACAAACGAGGCAGGCATGCCCCATGCTCGTGTCATGTAACTCTAGAAAAAGATGACTGAAGTGTTGGTGTAGACAACTGCAGCGCCCTCGGGGGCGGTCATGATAGAGGCAGAAGACAATTTTGCAAATGAACATGCTCTAAATAGTAGGCATTGATCGCAGTAAGAAGTAGTAGCGATGATGTGGGCATTGATAGCCCTGCCAAGTTCAGAGGTCTTCGACAAATAAAAGAACTAACTGCAATAGTCGTAAAGTAAGACCCACCGTAACATGAGAAAGTGTTGGCGTTGAATGTTACGGGGGTCAACGATAGCAGGGAGCAATGGTGTTTCACCCTGTGCCGTCTGAGATCTTTCATTGAGTGGAGAATGAGAATCAAGATACTGTCGCCCTTCCAAAAAATGGTGCTGATGTCGACAAAAGGGGACGCGACTCCCAGAAGCAAAGGGTTTCGTGAAATCTACTGAGGTGAGGAAGTGGCAGAGGTACATGGACAAAGTCAAGAAGTGGGAAGACTCAAGACTGCCCTTGGTTGGAGGATGTATGAGATAAAAAGTGGTCGCAACCATGTAACGAGGCCGAGTGTCAGGGGGATGACAAGATCGGTGATAAGTTGTGCCAGAGGCGGGACAAGGTAAACAAATTCAGAGGGTAGAGGTAAGTGATCTTGTGGGGTGCTCTGAAGATATGGACGATGCTGGCAAGGGTAGATGATAAGTAATGCTCCAACCAAGGGTGACATGGGTTGCGTTTGGCCAAAAGGAAGGAAGCAAGTTGCCAAAGGTGACGACAAAAATGTAATGACTGGAAATAAAGGCGTTTGTACAATAAATAACGGATAATTTTGGGGAGAAATGTACAAATACAGAAACGGGTGCCCCAGTGTGATATGGGTGGCCCACGTAGGGCACAACTTGCTTGGAAAACTGATGAAGGGTGGGGGCCCCATTGGTGAGTTTCTGTATGAGGTAGGTGAAATGAAGGTAGGTTCGCAGATGGGCAAACTAATTGTGGATGAAATGGAGGGTTCATGATACTGCGGAGGTGCAGGTAAAACAAAGAACCATAAAGTGTAAAGAGATAATCTGGGAGTCCGTGTGGGAAAGCTAGAAAAATGAGGAGAAGGAGTATGTGGCTGATTCGCAACATGATGAAAGACTATCAGGACTCCCATCCCTAAAGGGTAATGAAAAAACAACATGAGTGTCAAAAAGTGGCAAAAGGTGCTATGAATGGGACAACTCATGTGGGTAAGAATGCTACCGGGTAATAGTACCGAAGATGCAAATGGAGGCATGGGTACTGCAGAGCCGGGAATGGGGATCCTAGAGGCCAATATCAGAGGGTGTGACTGGAAATGTAAATGCGATACAACAGGAAAAACTACATACCAGTGCTGAGTATATACCTGAAGGGGTTGTGTCGATGGATGATGATCAAGTACCTGCACACATGAAAACCAAATACCCAAAGTGAACAATATCTGAAGAGAATCGAAGATATGAGCATGTATTTGATAAATGTGACTATGCGCGTGCATACTTGACAATGGTATGAAAAATAAGGCACCCTGGGGGCTTAGGATGAAAAGTGACCCAGGGACCGTTGTGAAGTAGGTAATGGGATGTTGATCCCATGGCTGAAGACGGATTGAAAAATGGACACTGTGAGCTCCCGGAATGGTGAGTTGAAGTTTGGAAAAAGGCCTATATATAGTTGTAGGGACCACATTGCCACCTCATTTGTACCTGCTGCAATAGTGACTAGACGAGCAGTTTGTAGAGGAGATTGAGAGATTCGGGGAGGACGAGGCAGCCGATTGAGGATCTGCAAGTATCAGGTTAGTGGTCTGATCATCCTACATAGAAATAGGTTTTCAATTTTTGGGCAAGGGCTGTATGGAGGGCCGTAAAGAGGTATTTAGGGGGTATGGGCTCCACATGCGCGGGTGACTGGGTGATAGGCGCGCATGCGTGTGCGCATGCCCACCTGATATATGTGCATGGGGGCGCAGTAAAGGGGATTTAAGGCACGCTCTAAGGGCGCGCCTGTGAGTTGAACAAGCGCGCACCAGTGCACGTCTGTGGATTTGACAAGCACGCGTCTGTGCGCTTCTGTATGGTGAACATGCGCGCGTAGGTGCGTACCTATGAAGCAAATAGGTGCGCACTGACGCACACCTATGTAGTGAACAGGCGTGTGTGTGTGCGCGCCTGTGCAGTGCACAGGCACACATGTGTGCGTGCCTGTGGGTAACAAAACTACACCTAGGAGGCAAGGTTGAAGTGTGTAAAAAAAAACGAGTCTTTTTTATGCTGTTGATGATTGCATGAGCTAATATAGGGCTCTGTGTTGTCTGCAGGTGAACGGTGGTGACGATGCCAGTGCGGTGGCAAGAGAGAGACTGGGCCCAGTTGCTAGACGTCGTGGCCATTGAGGGGCCCGGTGTGCGTGCAACTTTGGCAACCTGTGGGTTGCTAAAGTTCTTTGAGTGCCCATTGATATGGGCACAGGAGTATCTATTACAATTCCTGATCCAGATGTGGAGTCTGGAGCTGCACTGCTTCCTCGTACGAGGAGAGCAGATCCCCTTCACTGCAGTGAAGGATATATATTTCTTGACTGGGCTCCCCTTTCAGGGAATACCCTACCGGTGGAGCCGGTGTTGCCTAGGATTACTTTGCTTTCTTATATTGGCTAGAGATTTTGTTCAGGTCGGGACTTTATGTCTGGGACGGTGGTGAGTATAGCAGCGATAGATTCCCTAGTGCATTGTTGTATAGCAGCGATGATTGTGCAGGTATATGGGTCACTGTCGACCTAGCGGATTAGTGGTGGCCAACTTTTGGTGCTGGAGAGAGTGTTGGACGATGAGTGGTTCACTTGGGGGCTGACACTGCACGCAAGGATGGTGGCACAGTTGGACCACTGTCAATCCACTGGTGCGGGGGAGTTTGCATTTGGGTCCATCCTAGTGGCCTGGTTTTTAGAGAGGGTGTTGATGTTTCACCCGAGGATTCTTCTGGAGATGCCGGGGGCGCGAGAGCCATGGTTGAGGTGGTGGTCTACAGTTTTGCTTCGTCATGGTGGTGGTGAAGGTGGCCACTTCTTTTCGACAGAGGCGACACAGGTATGGCGACAGATGTTGCAAGTGATACTTCAGTACCCCTATGCTGGGGTGGACTTCCGGGGTGACCCGGACATGGTGCTACCTCTAGGGAAGGTTTTTGACCATCGAGGTATGTTTAATATTGGTTTGCATGTTTTGGTTTATTTTGTTTTTTGAGATAGCAGTCCATATGTATATGATATAGATGTTGATACTATCTTCTTTTTTTTTTCATGTGCAGATGTGGCACCTCGCGGGCGCGAGGTGGAGATGCGGAGAGCGTCATCTCGTCGAGAGTTGGAGAGACTACCGCATGGAGAGAGACGTCGGCGGGAGGATGTCGCGGGGAAACCAACTGAGCCAGAGAGGCTAGCAAGGAGGCGTTGGTTCGATGAGCCTGGTGCGGGGCCATCACACGTTCCTCCGGCGGCAGCCAGAGTGGATTTTGATGATATACGTCGTCGTCTAGAGATGGTTTTATAGGATGTGCCTGAGGGCATGTGGACGTACATCCAGGACGAGAGTTTCCTGGAGCAGTGTGTGGGGGTACCGCCACCATGGCGGGCCATAGTGCGACAAGAAGCAGTGCTTGCGGCTATTACGAGTGGACGCCTGTTGCTGGGGCAGGAGGGTCCTATAGGGGGTGGACTGCCACCGCCTGAGGCAGGTGGTGGTGGGCCGCCACTGTCTAAGGGAGGAGAAGGTGGTGGCGCGATAGAGGCACCATGAGTGGTGCATGATGTATATATTTTTTTGTTGTATATAGGCTGGTGAGCCCATTTGTGTACCGAGGTGCTGCATTGGCCTACGGATACATGTATTTTTGTATGTAAACATTCAGATGGCCTGATGGGCCTTTATATATACATGAGTATACATATTTGAGATCCTGATGTTGTCTACATGTTTTTTTTTGATGTTTTGAGTACGTCCATTCGATATATATGCTGTGACAGGTTTTTGTGATATGTTTATGTATGTGTAGCTTGATGTGATATATGCCAATCTAACACCATGTTAGCTATGTGATCTGTTATTTGATTCAATTGTATTGGAATATGTGTAACTGTAATGGAATCAAAATGTCGAGATAAAACCCTAACCTGCAGGTATTTGCGAAAGAGACAAGGATCACGAACGCGGTACACATTGTTGAGCTGGAGAACGACTAGTTGAGAGTCGAGGAAGATGCTAAGGTGATGAATATGATGATGCTAGGCGTCAGCCAGGAGGCCAATGACAGCAGTGTATTCAGCTTGGTTGTTGGTTGCTGACCCCAAACATATGCCATTTGAATGGAGCATTTCATGTGAGGGGGTGTAGAGAGCCCAAGCGGCTGAAGCGAGATTTTGTGTCCAACGGCTGGCGCCATAGGTGTAACCAATGTGGTAGGATGGTGGAGGAAGCATCTGTCAATAGCACAAAGTATAGTTTAGACGAGAGGGGAGGAGAAAAAATATTAAAAATGATAAAAAAAAGAAATAACCTAAAGTAGAATGACTACTTTTAAGCATAAAATTTCTTGAGATACAACCCATTAACGGGTTCCTTGAGAGAGAGGCCTTTGGGGGAGGCCAAGATGTATGCGCCTTTGGTGAGGCAATGTTGGATAATGTAAGGGCCATGCCAAAGTGATTTGAATTTTCTGTGGCCAAAGGTATCATGAGAGATATCATAAGCCAGGATGAGGTCGCCTTCGCGGAATGATCGAAGGTTGACATGGCGATCAAAGGTAGCCTTGGATCATTTTTTAGCTGCCTCGTTGTTCTGTAAGGAAGATCGACAATCTTCATCCAGAGACTCCAAGTTCAGCAAGCGTTTCTCCATTGGAGCACTATCAGGTAATAGCTCAATTGCGGTGCGTAAGGTGGGAATTTCACACTCGATGGGAAGAGTTGCCTCGACCCCATGGACTAAATGGAACGGTGTGAAACTGGTAGCGGCCTTCACAGTCGTTCGATAAGACTATAGCACAGAAAAACATATGATGCCAATTGGTTTTATTTTTATTAACTGTGCGTTGTAACATGGTCTTGAGGACTTTGTTAACTGCCTCGATCTATCCGTTTGACTGAGGGTAATATGGTGAGGCAAAATCGTGAGAGAAGACTATAACCGAGATGAGAGTTCGACGAAGATCTCATTCTCGAAGTGTTTCCCATGGTCGGAAATGAGTTGGAGGGGTACTCCAAAGTGGGATATGGCGTGGTTAAAGAAAAAACGTGTTGCAGTGTCAACGGTATTGTTGAAAGTGGGCATAGCTTCAGCCCATTTGGTGAAGTAATAAATGGCGACAATGATGTATTTGTGGCCATTGCTGGAGGGGGGATTACAAGTCATAAAGTTGATGCCCCATTTACAAAAAGGGCCAGCAGTAATGACAGGGTGAAGAAGAGCAGGGGGAGCTCGAGCTTTGTTGGCGTAGAGATGACATTGCTCACAGCGTTTCACGGCGTGAATGGAATCATGAAACAAGGTAGGCCAAAAGTAACCATCTCAGATAATATTTTGAGCAGTGGATATACCCAAAAGATGGCCCCCGCATGTGCCCCTATGGTAGTCGTTTAAGACTCTATCAGCCTCGTCAATAGTCAGGCATCGATGAAGAATGGTGTCGACGCCCCATCGGCATAAGATGTCTCCAATGAGAAGGTAGCGGGGGGCTTGATGGCGAATACGTTGACAATCATCTCATGAAAGGTGGTTACTGAACTTTTGAGTTCGGAGGTAGACGAGAAGGTCGTCGTACCAAGGATCATCTGAAGTAATGTAAAAGAGATGTTCGTCGGGAAAGTCGGTATTGACGAGGGCAATGGTGGTGTCAGAGGGGAGGGTCGTGACAAGTTCGGTGACAATGAGGGCCTTCTTACTCTTAGGGGTTGAGAAATCGAGGTCGTACTCCTAAAGGATAACGATCCATCGAGCGAATTTTTCGTTAACTTGCCGACGACTGAGCAAGTACTGCATAGGGTTGGAATCCGTGACGACCTTTGTGGTGCGAAGCAGAATGTAATGGCGCAATTTCTAGACTGCGAGGACAACTGCAAGAGCAAGTTTCTCTTCGTGTTTATACTTCAAGGGTGGTCCTGAGAGGTTGTTACTAACATAATAAATGACGTGTTCACGATTGTCATCTCCGAGCTGGACGAGGATGCCGGCTACTGATATAGCTGATGCTGATACATAGAGGATGTAGTCGTGATTATAGTCAGGTGCACTAATTAAAGGTGCATTTGAAAGGGATATTTTAAGATCATCAAATGACTGTTGGGCATGGTTGTCCCAGTGAAAAGGGATGTTGTGACGTAGTAAGCGGAGGAAACCATGTGCGCGTATGGCGTAATTGGGAACAAAGCATCTGAGAAAGTTAGCTTTGCCCTGTAGACTCTGAAGTTGTCGTAAATTCCGGGGAGGTGGAATTTCGATGATAGCTTGGACTTTGAGGGGGTCCATGGTAATACTACTTTGGGAAACAATAAAACCGAGGAGGCACCCGACGGTGACACAGAACACACACTTGAGAGGACTTAAGCGGATGTTGTACTGACGACATCATTGAAAGATGATTCGTAAATCATCGAGGTGCTGGGTGCATTTCTTGGATCGAGCTATGAGGTCGTCCAAGTAGGCGAGGATGATTTTAGCCAGATCGTGGAAGATGTATGTCATCGCCCGCTGGAAAGTTACGCCGACATTTTTTAAGACGAAAGGCATAACATGATATGCAAAGGTACCCCAAGGGGTAGTGAATGTGGTTTTATACTGATCGGCTGGGTGGATTTGAATTTGGTTATAGCTAGAGAATCCGTCCATAAAGGAGAGAGCCTCATGGCTAGCGCAGTCGTCGATAATTTGATCGATGAAAGGCGTTGGAAAGTTGTCTTTTGGACATGTGTTATTGAGATCATGAAAGTCTGTGAAAATGCAGATAGTGCCCTCTTTTTTGTCGACAGGTACAGGGTTGGAAACTCATGAAGTGTAAGCGATGGGGTAAATAAACCCGGCTGTGAGTAATTTGTCAATTTCAGCTTTGATAGCCGCAACTTTGGATGGGTGTAGCGGTCATTGTTTTTGGCGAATTGGTGTGATGTCGGGCCAGGTGTCAATGCGATGTTCGACAATGGAGGGATCGAGGCCAAGCATTTCTGTGTATGACCAGGCAAAAATATCTCTGTATTCCTGGAAGAGGGCTTTATATGCGGCGATTTCCTGAGGAGTGCAAGCAGCTCCAATGGTGATTTCTTCGATGATGCCATGTTTAATGGAAATGTCGATTTTGATGGTGGGGGAAATGTTGGCCATGTTGCCTTCTTCAAATGCATCAGGGGTAGGAATGGGATTGTTGAACCAATCGATAGGCCCGGATGGGATAAAATATTTGGTTTCGATTGTGTAAATGGGGTTTTGGTTTGGAGGCATGGGGGCTTCCTCTGGAGAGAAGAGTGCGCGGTGATGTAGCGCCTCCCAGGGAGAGTCTGGGCGGTTTAGCTCTTCGATTATTTCCTCATCGCATTGGAAACACCGGGAATATAAGGGGTCATGAGGAGTGATCTCGGTGATAGTGTGGTTTCCCCCTGATGAAGAAGCAGGGAGAACAATGCTAGGAGATGGGGAGGGTTCACTCGACATAAACCATATATTGAAGTACTGAGGGGTATCCGTGGTGGTTGGGTGGAGAGTGTCCGTAGGGGAATGAGTAGGAGAATTGGATGGGTTGTGGGGTAAATCCTCAGAGACATCATCTAAGAACCATGGAGGCATTGGTAGTGCCTCGGGCTCAGGAGAAATGACATGAAGATCCTCTAGTGACGAGGTAAGGTCAATTATCACCTTTGCGGGTCGGTGAAGTAGGGCCAATTGATGTTGCCTATATTCAAGGATCATAGGACACTGGTATGTAAAATGAGCTAATGAATTGCAGAGAGAGCAAGGGCATCTCATACGTTCATTGATGGAAGTGGATACATAACGAATGTCAGTGATATTTGTTGAAGAGGACGTAGCAGGGCATGGGTTGTTCTGGAAGTTCTAGCGCACAGTGGCCAGTGTCTGCCGAAAGCGCGGCAGTGTTGGGCAATGATGGGTGTAATGGCCATACTCCGAACAGATAGAACAAGCATATTTGGTTCTCAACCCTTTACTACTGGAAGGGTTGGTGGGACTAGCAGTAGTGGCGGGTGTTGTGGGAGTTTGATGGGGGGGGATCAAATTCTGTAATTCAGGTAGTGATGGACAGTTGTTGGTTTGGTGGCCCTCTTTCTCACATAGTGTGCAAGGTGGTGGGATGCATGGAGGAGGTGGAGTGGTGGGCTCTTTCTTCTTTCTCCTGCCCCCAGCTGTAGCAGGGGGGCTAGTGAGTGGGGTGGTGGTAGGGGTAAGAATGGGAATCTTCATGGGGAGTCCTTCCTGTGGGGGAAGGGATGGTCGAGGGGCCATCTCTGGTGGGTGTAAATACCAAACTGGGATTGCTAACACCATATTCAGTAGTGTGAGCGTTGCAGCTACCTAAAAAGCTTCAATACCTGGTGGAGGGTAAAAGAAGGGAATTTGGGTAAGGGGTTGGGGGACTGTCTCCCAGACGGGATTATGCCCTTGAGGGGATGTGGATTTGTGGACTGTTGAGGTCGACGAGTGTGCAGGAGGCTCCGGTGGGAGTGGTTCTGTGAATATTGGGACATCAGGAATGACTGAAGCCTCCTGAGGAGGAAGAGCATCCTCAGTGTGAGTTCCGTTAGATGATACAACACATATCTGATTAGTAGGATGGAGGAGTGGTGGTGCTCTGTGGTACATCCCTAACAAGGATGGATCTTTGAAAATCCCAAGACCCATCTCAATGAGTGGGTATGCATCTTGGTTGGTGTGGATGAGAGGAAGAATGTTGTCAAGGTTGGAAGATGGGTTAGGCTCATAATGTGAGACTTGGTCAATGGTCACAATATTCTCATTGTGGGGGAACATCATTGTCCTAAAGACAGAAGATGCCACTACCTTCATAGCATACATGTAGCTACAACCGAACAATATATTATAATCAAGCGGGGCATCGATAAATTCTATATCAATGAGAATAGTCTTTCCCCTGAGTTCAATGGGGACATTTTGGAAGAGCCCTTCAGGAGAGGATGGTCGTTTGTCATAATCTTGTAATGTGATGGCAGAGGGTATGAGTTCCGAGGAACCAAGTTTCTGCCATACGGTTTTGGACATGATGCAAGTAGACACACCTTCATCGATGATACACTGATGAACTGTGATGTTCCATATTTTTACTGGTATTTGAAAAGCGATCAAGGCAAGAAGATGTGGTTCTTCGCTGTCAAGATCAAAGGTGATGAGTCGAGTATCTGCAAGGTTGACTACCCCCAAGGTGGAAAGTAGTGATTTCCGTTGCATAGGACAAGTCTGGAGGACTTCCAAGACTAACATGGCAGCCGGGGATTGCGCTAAGTCATCTACCAAGCTATAGTTATGAGCTGCCCTAGCCTGTGGGTTGTGGACATTCCTGCGCAAGGGGATGCGAGGGATGCGTAGTGGTGGTTCGGCGGAAGGGCGAGGGATCACCAACGGGGGTCCCGTCGGTGTAGGTTTTGTCTCTAGAGATATGGGAATAGACTCAGTGGGGGTATGATACTGACGATTACGAGTTTGCAGAAGGATTTCTTCCTCACTAGTGAGGAGAATTGTACGCTCTGCTGGATTGTTGGAGTTGTGGTATTGTCCCACCTGAGGTGGGGGATGCTATGTGTCTTGTTGGGTGTTTATCACACCTTGATGTGGAATAGGATTTTGCAGCACAGCAGGAGGGGGTTGTTGCACGTATTGTTGTGGTGACTGCTGAGGGGCAGTTTGTGCAGGAGAATGGGGAAGACTACCAGAATCTTTCAATCGCTTGAAATCAATGATCTGGGGGCAGTGATGAGTGTAATGGCCAAACTCACCACAAAGGGCACAAGGGAAGATGGTTTTAACATTATTTCTCCCTTGGCGTTTGTTATTATTGCCCCCTTGGGGGTTTTGGTTCCCTTGGTTCTGGTTGCCCCCAGTTGGTTGGTGCTGTGGGGGTTGATTCCCACCTTGACCTGGGTTGTTGTTATTCCTATTCCATCCTTTCTTCTTGGCATTGTTCGATGGATGAGTTGGGTTGGTTGTATTCAACTGTTCAAAACTTTGGTATTGTTGAGCAGCAGAAGGTTGAACAAAATTTACCCCCGCATGTGGATGTGGGGGAGCCATGGGTTGTGGAGGACCAGGAAATGGGAAGTATGGATTTTGTGGTGGTACCGATCCATAAGGTACATAGGAAGGCGTAGTTCTTTCACTAGTACTATAAGCTAATGTTGAGGGAGTACCATTGTTTGTGGGAATAGGTGGATGTATGGGAGGTTTCGGTGGTGGTCCACTGATGCGTGGGGCTATAGAAACAGGGTATGGCTGTTGATAAGGGGGTGGGGGGTAATAAGGAGTGCCCCGATATGTCGGCGAGTATTGAGGTGTTCCATACATCGGTGGTGGTTGGGGTTGTGGGCCATGGTGTGTGGTGGCACCTATTAGTCTGTCTGTTGAGTGAGACATCCCAGGTTTGTCTTGGCCAAATGGCACAGGTTTGGAAGATCAGGAAGTACCGTGTATAAGTACCCTGAATGTGCATAAATGAGGTCATATTGTTGGGCCTTATTGATGGCTTCCTCTTCGGATTGAGGGAAGGTGTAAGCTACATCCTTTCCAAGGAGAGAGACAAGTGATCTAAGAAACCAGTCGAGACATTGTTGCTTGGTGGTTTCTGCTTTACACAAACTATGTCGCCTACGCCACTCGTGAATATGGTCAGCGATGTGTGTGGCTGAGGTTTGTTTGAAGTTAGAAAGTAGTTCTAGACCATTGTCATGGCGGATGGGTAATTGGAAGAAGGTCAAGAATGCTTTGGCCATTGACTCAAAGGTCGTGTGGGACTCTAATTTTTCTTCAACATACCATTTGGCTGATGGGCTAGTGAGTGTGCATTGAAATAATCGCAGTCGGATGGAATCATCCATAATGCTATTGGAGGAGCACCATAGGTGAAAGGTCATGACATGGTTGGCAGGGTCATCACCTGCCTTTCCTTCAAACTTTGGTATGTCTGAAGGGAGTTTTTTTGGCATTGCAGGCCATGTGGGTTCATGCAATATAGGATCATTGGTGAGTTTGGTGAGATCC
>ML781280.1:1092118-1104015 GCA_009831015.1 Picea engelmannii | reverse complement strand
AGGCCATCACCCAAATTCCCTTATTTTACCCTCCCCCTCAAGTAACAACATACCAAGTTGTTGCTACCCTCACTTTACCTAACATGGTCATTTCCATCCCTGTATGGTATCTAGAAACACCAGCTATGGTGCCATGTTTATCCCTTCCACCACAATCTGCAGCCCCATTACCACACTCAATGGCTCATCCAACCACTCACCCAATCGGTCCCACATTTTGAGGTAATATTACCACTACAGGACAACCTAGCTATGGAACAGGGGGCATCGCCACCAACCGGCAAGGCACACGTAAAACGAATGAACCCTCCCTCCCTTCCTCACCCCACATACCACCTCCATGTTCCTTGTACAACATTGTTGGACACCCTACCAATCTCTCCCCACTTTACCTAAGTTATGGAATCTTATTCCAAAAACCATAAGTACACCACTACTACCCACACTGGTAGCACTACCGGCCTCACCAAACCTTCCTCTTCCAAACCTCCCAGTTTGAGAAACAAACATGCTTGCACCATTTGTTCTCAATACAACCATTATACACACCACTTCCCAACCCTCCCTTAGTTTCGGGACACTCTAGCAACAATGTGACAGACCACATTACCTAAGTCATCCCAAACCATCTCATTGGTACAACTAGTTATTGACATTCTATATATATCTATGTCAGTAATCGAGGGCATGGGATGCCCTTGTGAATTATTCTACCAGATGGACCATTACACATACCATTTTCCACTCATCATCCAGTGGCACACAGGCTGGAGGGCTTCCCTCCCAGCCATTCCACCAAGTGTACCATCCTCGATGCACATGACCATAAATGATCACCATACAAATAGATAGGATAGGACCACTTCCCATCCATTGACCCCTCTCTCCATTCAACCACGACGTGAGGACTTCCTCCCAAACCCCCCCAACTCCCCTGTAACACTTGTTCATGAGATTCTTCCTCCTCCATACCACAATTCACCCAGTTCCCATATGGATATTTGGTTCATGATGTGTACTAACAAATCCTCATCATTTCCCATAGGTCCATCTACTTGAGGAACCAATAATGACATCCAACCTTTACCAGCTATACCCACTAATCTCAACACCCCACTCACAACAGTTACAGACTCCTTTTACTCCATCTCCTTTCAGTCCAATAAAGACATTTTAGAAGTCCTATGCGCACCTGATTACCCCTGGGATGATTTTCATCATCGATCCCTTTTTCTGGCACACAACGCCTTTCACCCACCAGTAGATGCCCCTATCTATACCATTGAAGAAAAAGATTTCATCCCTTCTAGATAGGTAGACTGGTTCAAGAATCCAATACCCTCCATTGATGTGTTTGAAGAAGGTAACATGGCCAATATATCACACACCATCAAAATCAACATTTTGGTCAAACCCATTGTTGTAGAAGAAGTCACCCTAGGGGCAACATGCTCCCCTGAGGAAATCATAGCACACAAAGACTTATTCCAGGAATACCGAGATGTGTTCACCTGGTCATACATCAAAATTCCTAGCTTAGACCCAACAATCGCCAAACACCACATTGACACTTGGCCTAATGTTTCCCCTATTCGCCAAAAGAAATGCCCCCTCCACCCTTCCAAAAACATGGAAATCAAAGCCGAGATTGAAAAAATTCGTACAACTGAATTCATATACCCGATTGCATACACGTCCTGGGTTTCAAACCTTGTTCTGGTCAATAAAAAGCAAGGAACCATCCACATTTGCACCAACTTCCCTGACCTCAACCAATATTGTCCCAAAGACAACTTCCCTACTCCCTTTATTAATCATTCATCGATTCTTGTGCTGGTCACGAAGTCATCTCCCTCATGGATGGATTTTTTGGCTACAACGAGATCCACATTCGACAGGAAAATCAATACAAAACCACCTTCACAACCCCATGGGGCACCTTTTCCTATCGAGTTATGTCCTTCGGCATAAAAAAATTCCAGGGTCACTTTCCAACGTGCAATGACATACCCCTTCCATGATCTCTCTCACATCATCCTTTCCTACTTGGATTAACTCACTGCTCAATCCAAGAAATGTTCCCAACACATAGAGGACCTACATATCATATTTGAACGTTGTCGAAGGTATAACATACAACTCAACCCACTTGAATGTGTATTTTTCATCACTACAGGCCACCTGTTGGGTTTCATAGTATCCCAATAGGGTATCACCGTAGACCCACTTAAAGTTAAGGAAATCAATGAGATCCCCCATCCTAGGAACTTACGCTAGTTGCAAACGCTTCAAGGAAAAACAAACTTATTACAACATTTCATACCAGACTACGCCATTCACGCCCATAGATTCCTACACTTGCTCCACCATGACATGTCATTTCATAGGGACCATCTTGCCCAGGCCACTTTTGATTCATTGAAGGAGGCCCTCAACAAATCCCCCTTGATCAGTCCCTCAGACTATGATATGGATTACATACTCTATCTATCCACCTCTGACGTCTCAGTTGTTGGATTCCTCATTCAAATAGAAGATGACCAATGCAAACATGTCATATACTACATCAACAAGAACCTCTCTGGGCCACCCCTCAAGTACAATCACGATGATAAGTTATCCCTTGCAGTTTTTCTCGCAGTTCAAAATTTGCGCCATTATATCTTTCTTCGTACCACCTAAGTTGTCGCCGATTCCAACCCCAGTCATTACCTATTGAGTTGTTGCCAGATCAATGGAAAATTTTCTCACTAGATTGTCATCCTTCAAGAATACGACCTAGATTTTACCACCCCCAAGAGAAAAAAATCCCTCATTCTTTTTCAACTCCTCGTAGACTTTCCATTCGACTCTGTAGACCCCCCGATCAGTGAAAAATTCCCGAACGAGCATTTATTCCTAATATCCTCCACAAACGCATGGTACGACAATATTTTGGTCTATATTCGTACTCAAAATTTCTAGCCACACTTATCTTGCAACGATCATCATCACATTTGACACCAAGACACACAATACCTCCTCATAGGAGACGTTCTCTACTGTAGAGGAATAGACACGCTTCTTCGACGTTGCCTCACCTTGGAGGAGGTGGAGACAATGTTGAATGATTTCCACAGTGGGGCATGTGGTGGTCACTTATCTAACATGTCCACTGCCAAAAATATTATTTAGGAAGGTTAATTTTGTCCCACATTGTTCATGACTTCATCAATGCAGTTAAATGGTGTGAAAAATGTCAGTTATATGCACGAAAGACATGGGCACCACCTTCCCTATTACATCCCATATTGTCGTCCCCTTCTGTAAATGGGGAATCAATTTCATGACATGCAATCCTCCATCCAACAATGGACACAAGTATATTTTAGTCATCGTTAACTACTTCACCAAATGGGATGAAGTGATGCCCACGTTCAACAATATGGTCGACATGGCAGCACAATTTTTCTTCAACCACTTCTTCTCTCACTTCAGGGTCCCCCTCCAACTAGTCTTCGACCATGGTAAGCACTTCAAGAATGAATAATTCATGAAAATATCCACCAAATTAGGATTCACCCATGAATTTTCCTCCTGCTATTACCCATAGTCTAATGGACAAGTTGAGGTTGTCAATAAAATGCTCAAAACTATGCTCCAACGCATCGTCGACAAACACAAAACCAATTGGCACCATATGATTTTTTCATCTTTGTGGGCATACCAGATAGCTGTCAAAATAGCCATCAGTTTTACACCATTCCACTTAGTCCACGACACTGAATCCGTCTTCCCAATCGAGTGAAAAATCCCCACATTACGTATGACAATCGATCTCTTCCTAAATACACCACCCCTAGAACAACGAATGTTAGCTCTCGAAAAAGATCGATGGGTATCCTTACAGAACAATGAAGCAACCAAAAAGTATACCAAAGCCACCTTTGACCACCAAGTTAACCTTTGGTTGTTTTCCAAAGGCGACCTTGTATTAGCCTACAATATCGCCCACGATACCCTCAGCCATGGAAAATTTGAATCTCTATGAAGAGAACTCTATGCCATCCATCATTTCCTCACTAAGGGAACCTACATATTAGGCCACCCTAGAGGTCATACCCTCAAGGACTCGGTCAACGGGTTATACTTGAATAAATTCTACCCCTAAGTGTAACCATTCTACCTTAGTCTTTCCTTGCTTTCCTAGTAGTTTTTAGTATTTTTAAGCTCTCTCATTATGTGAGCCTAATCCGGTATCCTTGTGTCAATAGATGAGTTCTTCATTCTCTTACCACATCAAGTACACTGACAGAGCCAACCACTAGACCAAGAATCTCACTTCGGCAGCTTGGGCCATTTATACTCCGGACCACATGTTGCTCCACTCTAGCGACATATGCCTCGGCCCTGCCACCAATAACCAAGATGAATACACAACTGTCATTGGCCTTCTCTTAGAAGGTAGTCACCTTGGTATTCACCACCTCAATGTTCTCATAGATTCCCAGCTCATCATCCATCAACTGAACAACATGTATATTGTCTGTGATCCATGTCTTTATCGCAAGTACCTGCAAGTCAAATTGTTACTCTGAAATTTCAAGTCAATCACATGTAATCATATATCTAGGAACCACAACCAAATGGCAGATCACATAGCTAATCAAGTAGTATATTGGCATTTATCACACTAATCTACATATTACATTCATCCATTACATGAAGTAAATGTACAAAAAAAAATAAAAAACACAATCTTATCAAGGATATACACATATGTCCAAAAAATTTCTACTCATATATATAAATCTGTCATCACGCAAAAACAAATACATATGTGTTTGATACAAACGCATATACAAAATTCCTTAACTTACTGGATAGGCCCCTCATCACTCAGTCTATACAAAACATGGATATCATCAACTCCTACATCATCCTACATCAAGTCATTCATGTATCTAGTTTACCTATCTTCTAGGGTAACCCTATATGTGGTACATCATCTCCGACCGGTGGCACTCTCCCGGGATGAATATCCACCATCGAGATCCTCCCTGTCATAGAAAATCTATCGAATGCTTCCCATTGTATCACCGACTACCACCAAGGGTCCCCACAAATGCATAGCTCTAAGACACCCTCTTCCTGGATCTGCACCGACAGGTCCTTTGGCACTCCATCCAATACACCCTCAACACACCTCCATAACTCCTCCATATCCTGGTCATGAGCATCGGGCTCTACTCTCCCATAGACATTAGATAGTCCTACCTCTATTGGATGAGTTGGGCTAGCCCCTGGATCATCATAATGTTTTCGCCGCCTGGCCCTCCTCCCCTCGGTCTACTCATCTGCTATCCCATGATCTGCGTCTGCCTCGTGACCACTAGGTCCCACATCTGCACCACATAACCATTATAATTGTATCAGTACTAGCAACATACACATATATATATCCAAAAATCAAAGACAAAAATACAAATGTAGTTATTGATGATACTCACCTCGGCCATCCCAATCCTCCCTAGGAGGAGGGCACATGTCTCGATGTCCTCTATAATCCATCTCATGATATGGTAAATTGTAGAATAATTGGGGAGTCTTCCACCAGAACCTCTCAAACAACGGGGTAAAATACTTCCCTACTGCACCTCCACCCTTTCGGGGCATCAATGTTTCCCACCTCATCAGCTGCAGATCTTACACCACTGACGGATCCAAAATCGTTTGAGGGAATAGTAATACAACCCTCTCAAACATAAAAGAACATAATACTAAGCCAAAGGAAAACTCCCTACCCCTGGCTACCACCCACAGGTCTAGCTATGCCACCAGACATACCCACATCAAACGGGACCAAGCAAAGATACAATGATTCATGGCCTATTCAACAACTCCCATCTACACGCCCAAAATGCATTGGGTCCCCAACGACACATATACCTGAACCGCCATCACACAAAATACCCGGAACTCCAAGTCATCAATAGAGTTGATGCTAATGGATCCCCCACTCATCACAACCATCCCCGAGTAGTAGAGGATAACCAATGTCTCCACATCCACCCCTACTGGAATCCTTGGCTACTCCTCCAATGCCTCCCCCCCTCCTCGATAAAGTAAATATCTATATCTGCGATAATTCGTAGATATCACCCTCACACCACAAAATACTGATGGTTGAGCTGCCACATTTGTACTATTAATTCCAACAAGGGTTATTGAGTATGGATCAAAGTGAAATAAAAAAAATCACAGTAATCATGCCTGCGCAAAATGATGTCGGATCTGGACATTTGTGCCCACCTCTCTCCTCAGAGACTCTGAGTCTCTCTCTCTCTCCAATAGACTGACATCCTACATCTCCTGTTGATACTAAGAGGGGGGTGAATCAATATCAAGTACAATTTAAAACCTTTTTCAACTTATACTTAAACCATTCAATTATATCCAATGAGAAATGAACAATAGTATGAGTTACACCAATACACCACAATACACCATGCACAATATATGAGAAATAATCAATAGTTATTGTTCAAGGGAAGTAATGACTTCCAAAGGTAGCTACAACTTCCAAATGTAAAGGGAGGGATAAATCTCCATGAAGAATATACAATCATCCAATATCAAGAGAGATTTGAACTCTCCATCCTTGCCCCTTCCTTCCACCCAAGAATATATGAGAGATAATAAAACTTTACATTAAATCATCACCATCAATCAGCCATCACATAGAACCTGATAATGCTTCCTGAGACTTCTTAAATTTCTGCAATTCTTCAATTCTTGGAATAGTCTAATCCTGTAGATAATATTACTCAATTTATTCTTTGAAAATTCTCCAAGTTTCACTCCTTGAATCCTCCCGAAAAAGAAGTTATAGAGAGAATGGTAGACCTTGTTCAATTCTGGTTTATTCAGGAGACCAAACTTGTACAGAATGCCACACAATAAATGTTTAACAACCAATTCTGAAACTCGTACACAAGAAGCTACAGTCAGTGATATTTCCAATTCAATTTTTCCCACTTCATTTGGATTCTTTATAAAGAAGTTATGACTGTTTTACCCAGAACACTTGTTTATTGAGTAGCTTCAGGACTGGTCAAAAACTCTATCTTCCACATAGTGTATCTCCATAATTATAGCGAATAAAGAGCTGAAACTTTTACCACAGGTACCTTGATATGTATTCTTAATACCATATCAATTTCACCATCTGAATCGTTCTATAAAAAATATTTATAGCATAAATGGTAAGATGACCTAAAAATAAAATACCTTAGAACACATCACCAAAAGATTTCATCCTCCCTTGAAATCTGGCCTTCTTTACTTCTGATTTCCTATGAAATTAGACTTTTATATAAAATGAATGTATAATGATATTTATTTATACCATTTATGTCACTTCCTTTTAACATTAGGGCTGACCTGACACTTTCTTATTTTGTAATTATTTTCTTTAATTTTCTTCAGGGCCTACATGTACTTCCTTCTTCAATTCACTTTGTCATCTTCAAAAATTCATTTCTCCTCAACCATGAGGATCCATGTGGCATGCCACATACCATTGAAAACAACATGATGTATACTATCCATCCATGGGTGTTGTATCTGCATGTTCATTTTCCTTCAAGGCCAAATACCTTCATCAATCTTGTGGTCCAAAACTCATGACTAGGGTTGGCATCAATGACAACAACCAATCTTCCAACAATCTCCCCCTTTGTCATTGATGGCAACACTCATGCTCCCCATATAATCATGATCCCAATTTCTCTCCCCCTTTGACATCAATGGAAAAGGGTAGGGATTCTCCCCTTGAGTTCAATGGCATAAGGTGAATTTCTTCTTTGGGTCTGCTCCCCCTGAGCATATGGCACTCAATAATGTTTCATCCTTATTTTGGGTCTTTGGGACTTTTTCTTCATTGGAATCCTTGTTATAAGCCTAATTTGCACCCAGCCTGCATACTTGGCTTCAGGCCCTACTATTTTCCATTTTCGTGAGCCAAGCTCTTCTAAAAAAAACCCTCTTTTTGAGCCACACGCGCCTTGACCTTATACAACCCATGCATGCATACATACATATGCATGCAGGCCTTCTATAGCCTGTGTATACTGACAAAAGCACAAAAAATGGAAATTTGCAGACAGGAAGCAGAGTTTTCGGGAAATTACTAAAACCGTTTGATTGCCTATAGCCAATCATTCAACTGGATAACTACCTATAAAAGAAAGGGTAGGGGTCCCATTTAAAGAAGAAGAAGAAGAGTATAGAAAATCTACGCAAATTTATCCCTGCTTTGCCCCAATTTCCTGCAATTGTATTGTGAGGTTGAGTAGTTGGTGCATTGTGAAGAGGATCCCAGGACCAAGTTCAAGGAGCCATGCCAGCCACATATTGTAAAGTTTACACTTGTGAAGATTAATAAAAAAAGGAATACTTTTTTTGTCCCACCACATCATGTGTTCAAATTTTGTATTTATTTTATGATATCGTCACATCTAACCTAGCAATTAGTATATGAAATGCATGTTTGCAGCTCTCTGTTTGTCCATATGTGAATGAAAGTTATCTTTGGGAGGAGGCTTGCAGTCAAGGAGCAAGTGAAAGCAAAGGGATCAACATCAAATGAAGGATTCAAGGTAGAGTTACCCAATCTCATTTTCACATTTGTATTGCATGAATGTGGGGTTTTGTGTTGGGAGAATAGGAAGAAGTAGAAACCTTTAAATGGTCATTTTCTGCATGCATAATTAGAGCCCTTAAATGCTAATTCCATAAGCGGGATTTCCCACTCACATCAGAATTTGTCATTGAAGGCCTCCACAGTCGTTCCACCACCCTATCACGGAAATAGTGCCGCCCATATACATACGTCTAGGAATGTGGCTATGTGTCCCCGTACTATCTCTCGAGGGCTAATACTAGGCACCCTCTTGAAGAAGAATGCACAAAGTATGGTCCCAAAATTGAAGTTTTGGTGCCTCTGCATGAGGCACTCAGTCAACTACCTTTTCATGTAGTCAAGTAAGGTCGTGCTCCAATCAAACATGTGTGCATTCAAGCACTGCACCGCACAATTTATATGTGCCTAGGATGCTTGGTGAAGTGCAGCGAATCCAGTGATCCATCCAATCAGCAATAATATCACTTTCAGTGAAAAGTAAGATATCTTGTTGATCAGTACCTGTGTACCCACTTTGTCAGTCCTTGCCTCACAATTGATCCCAATCAACTCCACTATGTTAAGAGGCCCTGAAGGAAATGTGAGAAAATCGACTGGTTCCCCTGTCCTCGAGAGGCTAGTCAAGAAGTATATGTCCTCTGTCGTCGGAGTCAACGAATGACCTTCAAGCATGAAGACATTTGCATCTAGGTGCCAATAATCTATCAAGGCATTCAGTAGCCTTGGTTGTGCCCGCATAAAAGGACACCGGTGGAATTTGAAAATCTTGCATCGAGTCAATGCAGCAGGCACTCCAGGGTCCTCATCGACCAAAAATTCAATGTCTTCATGCTATCCTTCCCTCCAATGAACATACATCCTGCAAATTCTAGTTCAAGAGGGGAATTAGATCTTGATTTTTAAATTTTTCAAAAAATTGGGGGCATATGCGGGATGTAATGGTGACAATTGCATATGCATGCATGCTGTCCTAAGACAACCCACATATGCCTAGGGCCGACCCTTTGAAAGGTCGATGCCCCCCAAAAAAATGAAATAAAATGCACAAAATAAAATTTGAAAGGAAAGAGGAGTGATTTTGTACTTACTTGGTCCAATCAGAAGTTTGTTTCGTCCCCTGATACTCCCAGAATCAACACTTTTATCAAAAGGGTGTTTTTTGGCTCCAGAGTCAATTTCCCAAATCAACAATGGTGATAATGAGCTGCCAGCTTCTATATATAGATTTTTTTGGCCACTTTTTGCCATTTTTTGGACCCCCTTGTCATTTTTTCTAAACTGAAAATCATGTAGTATGGTTCAAGAGTTTCTTTGGGAAGGTTACGATAGAGGTCACTTCAGGTATCAAGAAACTTTTGGGGATATTTGGGTCACTTTTTAAGGTCCTTTGGTAAAAATGTCATTTTTTCAACTTGAGCATTTAAGTTAGGTTTTCACCTCCACTTTTTGTATCTTGTTGTCTTTATCACTTTGCCATAGTATTGAACCCACCAAGTTGCGACACAGAACCATCTTTGCTGCTTTAGAAGTGTCGCAATGTTGGGGTAGAGCCTTCCCCTTCATGGATTCCCTAGATAGATCCTGCTTGCATTTTCGACATCCATGCTATTGGTAATGACTATAGGCTCCGGAGTTCCTGTTAGTCTTGTCCTAATTACGAGTTTGAGCCTCATCTGCATGATTTTTTATCACTCTTGACCTCACCCTCGGGACTCCCAAAATTTTAAACGAGTCTCCTTTTAAGCCCTTTTCAGACCCTCTAAACATGAAAAGATTGTCGAGCGATCTTGTTGTCTTTCACGCTCGTTAAACTAAAATTTGAAGGCATGTCTGTCCGACGGTATTTTAGCCCTTTTTTGGTCCGGATGGTCAACTTTACGAACAAAGGTATACTCTAGGAACTTCAGTTCTCTGGAAGAGTATCCTCAGGTATAATTTTACCCCTTTTTTTGGTCCAGAGGGACTAAATTTACAAAAAAGGCACCCCCACGGAGTCCATAGTTAAGATCTTTTCAGACTCCCTAAAATTGAAAAGATCGCCGAGTGACCTTGTTTCTTCACACTCGTTAAAATGGCCAAGAAGAACAACCTTCATGGAGTCCATAGTTAAGCTCTTTTCAAACTCTTTAAAAATAAAAAGATTGCTGAGTGATCTTGTCTTTGTCACACTCATTAAAATGATTTTGAATAGATGTATTTTCGGTGCTATTTTACCCCTTCTTCGAACCGACTAGACTATTTTCGAAAAAGGTACCCCTGTGGAGTCTTCTTTTATGCTTTTTTAAACTCTCTAAAAATGAAAAATCGGTCGATATTACCTTCTCTGGGCTCGTTAAAATTACATAGAAGGACATTACCATTGTGTGTCTTATTAATCGCATTTGCATACCTACATCTTTGGCCTAATGCGGGCTCCGTGTTTCTCTCAACTGAACCATCTGAAGCATTCCTTATACTCAAGCCCTGTAACACTTTGCCTCTACATCTTGACACCTTTGGCCCATGGAGGATTTTTCCCGAGTGTCCTTTCCTTGCATATGTCCCTTTTCCCTAAGAATCCTTGTGTTCTGTGTGCTTGGAACTAGTATGTTTGCGACACTCAATCCTCCTTTGTAACGTAGCATTGTTTTATTCTTTTCAAGCTTTCCAAAATTATTGAAAAAGAGGAAGGGAAAAGTATTTTCTTTTTGTTGGCAGCACAATGAGTCACCCTTGGACAAAGCACATCTTTCCGTTTGTTCGTCAAAGATCTGGGATATAGTATGACCTTAGGAAGTTGTTCTCATAGAGTTGTGTCCTCCTCCGTTTGGTTATTCTTCCAAACATATGGAGAGTTGGCGTTTCCTCCTGCATCGTCAAATTATGTCAATATCATGCTGCCTGAGTCTCATCATTTTCCATGCTACTATCCAAGGGAAGTTTTTACCAAGCTCGTGTCAGCCTTTCTGCAGTTTGTCTCTTGTCCCCATGCCCGACCATCCTAAAATACCAATCAAAATCCTTGTTCAAAATGTCGAAATTTCGATACCCAAATGAGTATTCCTGCGATTCTCCTGATCTAACAAGTTCCACTATTGTTAAATACAGAATCGCTTCTACTATTACTTTTGCAGAAGCAATTTAAACCACGATCACAACCACAATGCACAAAGTGAAATATCAATAACACACAACACAGAAGTTTTACCGGGAAAGCGTAAAGCTAAAAACCCCA